>CM032633.1:25930230-26327934 GCA_019097785.1 Fraxinus excelsior
TTATATAAAGAGATGTAAGATTGGAATTTTAATATAACGAGAAATACCAACATTCTCTCTCGTTCTTTATGGTATCAGAGCCTAGGGTTGCCTCATTCTAGCAATCTATGGCTGAGATTCCCGTCAACAGTTCAGGGTCCGTCATATCTGACGCCCCTCAAGTCAAAACGGAGGTTAACTCCACAACTGGTTCTCATGGTCTCGAGAACTCTTCTTCTCAGCTAACGGTTGAAAAATTGAACGGAAGGAATTATCGTGAATGGGCTCAATCAATAAAACTCATGATTGATGGAAAAGGGAAGCTGGGGTATCTTACCGGTGATACGGAGAAACCAATAGACCCGACCCTTCTTCAACGATGGAATTCAGAGAACTCCATGGTTATCGCCTGGCTGGTAAACTCCATGAAACCAACAATAGGGAAGACATTCCTGTTTCTTCCTATTGCAAAAGAAGTATGGGAAGCTGTGAGGGACACTTACTCAGACACGGAGGACTCATCGCATATTTTCGAAGTCAAGACCCGGTTATGGCAGACTAAGCAAGGAACTAGGGGTGTTACCGATTATTTTATGGAGATGTCTTCACTCTGGCAGGAGCTCGATCTCAGTAGTGACGAAGGCTGGAAGTGCGGAGATGACAGCGCACGATACAAGAATAAAATTGAAACGGAGAGGGTTTTCGAGTACCTGGCTGGTCTGAATCGTGACCTAGACGACGTCGGGGTCGTGTCTTAGGCCGGCGACCACTGCCGTCTCTTCGCGAAGTCTTCTCGGAGGTGCGGCGGGAAGAAACTCGCCGATCGGTTATGATGGATGACGGGAAGGGGCTTGGTTCGAATGAAGTCTCAGCCCTTGTCCTGAAAACTAAAAGGGCTGAAATTGGGCCACTATTCACAGGCCCAAATGATGAAAGAGGAAATGGTTTTTAAATAAATGGGCCAAGGCAATTTAATGGGCTTGCAAGTGGAAAGGGTTTTGGGCTAGGAAGCAATGGGCCCAAACCCATAGGTATGTCATCAAAAGGCCCATCCACTAATGGGTCGAGTCAAAAAACGTGGTAGGCCCTGGTGTGAACATTGTCGTAAGCCGGGTCACAAAGAAGATACATGTTGGGACTTACATGGAAAACCCGTTGACTGGAAACCGAGACAAAACACTAGGAGTCGGGGATATCAAGCCGAGACAAAAGTCGATCAGCCTCAAAATGGTGCATTCAACCCCGAACAATTGGAACAACGCTATCAAATTTTTTCCAGTCTCCAAACGTCTGGTCTCCCTAATGGTCTTTCTAGCTCTCTAGCTCATAAAGGTAATTTTTTGAGAGCTTTATTTACCACTGCAAATTCTAAAACCCCTTGGATTATAGACTCTGGAGCGTCCGATCATATGACAGACGCATATCACCTTTTTTCTTCTTATTCAACCTGTGCTGGCAATGTTAAAGTCAAAATTGCTGATGGCTCCCTCTCATCCGTTGCCGGAAAAGGGAGTATCAAAATTTCTGACTCTATAACCCTCGATTCTGTCTTACATGTTCCAAATTTATCATGTAATCTATTGTCCATTAGCAAACTAACTAGAGATTCCAATTGTTGTGCTAAATTTCTTTCATCTCACTGTATTTTTCAGGACCTTTCATCTGGGAAGACGATTGGCAGTGCTAAAGAGTGTGACGGGCTGTACTACTTTGAGGAAGCTGATGTGAGTAAACTACATCAAATTGCTATTTGTGACTCTGCATCTGTTTCTCAGGATAGTGAAATTCTGTTATGGCATTATAGACTAGGCCACCCAAATTTTCAGTATTTGAAACGTGTAATCCCTTCAAAATTTTCAAATAAAATTTCAGTTGACTTCCAGTGTGAAAATTGTGAACTTGCAAAACATCAGCGTACCTCGTATCCAAACTCCATATACAAACCATCTAAACCCTTCACTATAATTAACAGTGACGTATGGGGACTCTCTCGAACCCCAAATCGAACACACACTAGATGGTTTATCACATTTATCGATGATCGTACCCGAGTCTGTTGGGTCTACCTACTCAAAGAAAAATCTGAAGTCCGTTCAGTGTTTCTCAATTTTCATAAAATGATCCAAACACAATTCCATGCACAAATTCAAATACTTCGCACAGTTAATGGCACAGAATATATAAACGATACACTACGTGATTATCTACAAATCCATGGGATAATTCATCAAACCTCTTGTGTCAATACCCCTCAGCAAAATGGGATCGCTGAACGAAAAAATAGACACCTCCTAGAAGTTGCCCGAGCTCTGATGTTCACTACCAATATGCCAAAACTCTTCTGGGGAGATGCCATCCTCACAGCCACATATCTAATCAATAGAATGCCTAGTCGTACTTTGTCATTCCACTCACCTCTTCAAATATTCCAAACACATTTCCCAGTTACTCGGCTTCACTCTAATCTACCTTTGAAAGTGTTTGGATGCGTGGCCTTTACCCATATTCACTCTCCTCATCGGAACAAATTAGAACCTCGTGCACGTAAATGTGTGTTCCTTGGATACTCACCTACTCAAAAGGGATATAAATGCTACGATCCATCCACCAGGAAAATCTGTGTCAGCCTTGATGTCACGTTCTTTGAAAAAACACCATATTTCAACAAACCCTCTCTTCAGGGGGAGATCAGGAGTGAAGAGCGGTTTGAAGAGTTTAACTTTGATCTCTCCCCTCCTACCTATACTACACACGACAATACATCAACATCAAATATGCCATCTACAGGAGGAAACTTTAATTCAAGGGGAGATACAGAGAATAAAAAAGGCAGAGAGATGCTAGTTTACTCAAGGAGGCCAAACTCAAAGTACAACGAAAATCTCGCACCTGAGGCACCAAAAGAATCAGAACCGATGATAGGGCCTAATGAAGTCCTATCGGATAATTCTGGATCTTCAAGTGATGATTTACCTATTGCTCTCAGAAAACAAACTCGGTCGTGCACTCTTCATCCTATATCTAAATTTGTGTCTTATAACACTCTATCTACACAATTTCGCACTTTCATTGCTAATCTGGACAATACAGAAATCCCAAGAAATATTCAAGAGGCCTTAGAAAATCCCAAATGGAGAGAAGCTGTTATGGAAGAAATGCGAGCGTTGAAAAAGAATGAAACTTGGGAGATGGTGAAATTACCACAAGGTAAGAGACCAGTTGGATGTAAATGGGTTTTCAATGTAAAGTATAAGGCTGATGGGACAATTGAACGATATAAAGCTCGACTGGTAGCGAAGGGGTACACACAAACATATGGTGTTGATTATTTGGAGACATTTGCACAAGTGGCAAAATTGAATACAGTTCGAGTACTCATATCTCTGGCAGTGAACCTAGATTGGCCACTTCAGCAACTCGATATTAAGAATGCATTTTTGAATGGAGAACTGGAAGAGGAAGTCTTTATGACAGTACCACCTGGGTTTAGTAATGACAGCGGAATAGACTGGGTATGTAAACTCAAGAAGTCATTATATGGCCTCAAACAATCACCAAGAGCCTGATTTGACAGGTTTGCAAAGGTACTGAGGAATCAAGGATACCAACAAGGGCAATCAGATCATACTATGTTTTTCAGACTATCTGAACAAGGAAGAATAACAATCCTAATTGTGTATGTGGACGACATAATCCTTACAGGTGACAACATAATTGAGATGGACAGGCTGAAGAAAATCCTTGCCTCTGAATTTGAAGTAAAAGACTTGGGACAGATACGGTACTTCTTAGGTATGGAGATTGCGAGATCAAAAAGGGGTATTAGTATATCACAACGAAAATACATTCTCGATTTGTTGTCTGAAACTGGGATGCTTGGTTGTAAACCAAGCAACACACCTATAGAATGTGGGAAAAGAACAAATGGTTCAGGAGAACTAGTGGATAAAGAAAGATACCAACGACTGGTTGGTAAGTTAATCTACCTATCACACACAAGACCAGACATTGCTTTTGCAGTCAGCGTTGTAAGCCAACACATGCATGCTCCAAAGGAAACTGACTTAGAAGCAGTGTACAAAATTCTCAGGTATCTAAAAGGTACATCTGGAAAGGGATTATTCTTCAAGAAGAATGAAAAGAGGGAAGTGGAAATATTTACTGATGCAGATTGGGCCGGATCAGTAGAAGACAGGAGATCAACATCAGGGTACTGCACTTTTGTATGGGGAAATCTGGTAACTTGGAGAAGTAAAAAACAGAATGTAGTAGCAAGAAGCAATGCCGAAGCAGAGTTCAGAGCAACTGCACAGGGGATATGTGAAGGGCTGTGGTTAAAGAAACTCTTGGAGGAACTGAAGGTTGGAATAAGATTACCTATGAAGCTCTATTGTGATAATAAAGCAGCCATTAACATTTCACTTAACCCAGTCCAACATGATAGAACAAAACATGTGGAGATTGATAGACATTTCATCAGAGAGAGTGGAAAACGGAGTCATTTGCATGGTATATGTCCCTACAAAGGAGCAAAGAGCAGATATTCTCACGAAAGGGTTATCCCAACAAGATTTCAACGATTTCATAAGCAAGTTGGATATGATCAATATCTACGGTCCAACTTGAGGGGGAGTGTAGGAAATCGTGTATAATGGAAAGATTTTTATATATATAAAAATCTTTCCATTCTGGGTGTAAATAAATAATTATAGATTGTATTTGGTAGGAGATTTATTCTTTCCTTTTTTAGTTCCATTATTGTATTATATAAAGAGATGTAAGATTGGAATTTTAATATAACGAGAAATACCAACATTCTCTCTCGTTCTTTAGCAATAATAAATATGAACTGCTCCTGCCCAGAAAAATGGTAAGAAAACAAGCACGCATAGTTGCAAGTTACTACATGAGAAATTTCATGTTCTAAAGCAAATGAAATATATGAGAACGCATGATCAACTATTTTCAAGAAAAGAAGAAATCAAAGGCAGATGGAAATATGCAGCAAATAATAAAAGAAAGTTAATATAGTAAGGCGTTACCATTATTAGCAGATCTTTTGGAAGCTCTAAGAAGGACTCATTAAATTTACCAAGTACTGGAACAGGTTTCTCAACAAGATTCGCAACCTATGTATGAAGGTAGAAGTTATAATAGAGAGTCTCAGTGACTAAATCAAAGCATGAACTGCAACCTGTTTCATACCTCATCAAGTAAATCATTCTGCAAAATTATAATACCTCCAATGCTTTTTGCTAAGGCATTGGAGTGATCCAAAATTGTCTGCTTGCGTTGCTGCAAAATAAATAAAATTCAGCAATGTAACTTCAACACTATGCTGGTTAAAATAATGTAGGAAGAACCTATATAAGAGGTCATTTATAATTAATATAAGAGATCATTTATAATTAAATACCTCCATATTGATGGCTATTCCAGCATGCTGCATCACATCAGTATAAGATTCTGCACTTGCTACCTATGAAAATGTGACTAGTGAGTCCATGTAAGCATCAGCATATAGATAACAATAATACAAGAGACAGACAACTAAACTTTCCCATTGAAGAGAAGTATGAAAAAATAAAATGTTTCCAAGGCACCATTATCATTAAACTTACTATCAAGCAATGAATGGGATTTAAATACAGTAAAATGGTTAGAGAAAACAATGGAATATATGGGATTTCTCATGGAAGAGGTTAAGCAAAGAAGTTTGAGAAAAAATACATGATTCTCGAAAAATGTGCTTATAAACCTTTAAGTTTGTTCTCATCTTTAAATAAATTCTCAAAAAATATGACTTAAAGCTCCAGAAAAATGCAAGTTATAGACGATTTAGTTTCTGAATGGGGGAGTTCTAAAGGGTTCTAAATAGCGCTTGGCCTGGAATTACGAAAAAAAAAAAAGGAAATAAAGAGACCACAGAACCTTGTATTTTAAAGCATTGAAAGAAATTTAACTGATATGAAGTGACTAACTTTCAAATGGCACCAAAATTTACCAAATCATTCTACCTAATTAATCTTTCATCATTTCCTGTAATGCAGAAGCAGTTGGAGAGCAACAAAAAAAGTGGAGATTTTGAAACTTTCCAACAGAAGAGATTTGAAAAAAAATGAGGCTCCAACAAAGTGGCTAGTTTTACAAGTGAAACCACATCAGAATAATTTAAAAGGTGAAACGGAAAAATAGGACAGGTTTGCATTACTTGGAAATTAATGCAAGAATGGAATGAGAAGACTACTAATCAACAACTTTTGCAGGGTGGTACAAGATGGTGGAACCTTTGTCTTTTGCAACTAAGTTGAGTGACTAGGCATGTAAATAAGCTCCATTTCGTTGGTATTTACATAGAAGTTGGAAGTCTTCTCTGTTAGTCCGGTAACACAGACTTCAAAAATGTTTAAAGTGTGACCAGATTCGAACAAGCAGGCGGATGATAATGATACAAGTAATGGGAATCAAATTACATCTTTCAATTAACATGAACATTTTTTAAGGGAATTGTTAATTTTTTTCCATGAAATAGTATTGTGGTTTTTTTTTCAGCATAAACTTGTACTATAATTTTGTTTTGCTATAACCAGTTTGCAACTTGTCTTCCGCTAGCAGCACTCAACCTATTTATAAAATTATTATCAAAAGAATAGATTGGAACTTATTATCTCAGATAAACATCAGAGTAAATTATAGTAAAATCTACAGACACCCCCTTCTTTTCAAAAATTATAGAAAACTCCCTGAAGCTTGGTTTCCTGTCAGCCAAAAGTAAATACATTATATCTTTCTTTGTTTTTTTTCTCACGGACTTCGAAATACACTGGCTTCCTTTAAGCTAAAAACAATGTTCACGTTCTTACTCATAAAAATAAATAAAAAAGAGAAAGAAAATAGTTTCAACTCTAGCTAAGCTATAAAAAATATTCACGTTCTTACTTACAAAAAATAAATAAAAAAAAGGAGAGAGAAAATAGTTTCAAATCTAGTATAAGATAAAAGGGCAAAATTGTTAATTTATATATATTTATTTTTGCCTTCATGGATGTTCTATATTTGGGTGTAAATGCAATACTCATATACCTTGAGGGTGAAATTGTATCTTAATATTGTTTTATAACTTCATGATCATACCTTAACAGTAGCTGATGGTGTATTTCGAAGTCCGTGAGAAAGATTTCCACTGTGAATGAAATAGAGTAAAGAATTATATACAAGAACATCAAAATCAGACTGCAAGCATACCGATGCAATTTTAAAGGTCTTAAAATTCGTGAAGCTTCAAAATAATATATAACAAATCAAAGAAATAATATTAACGTTTTGTCAAATGAATTTACAAGATTGAGACTTATCAACATGTAAAGAACAGTTTCTCGATTTTTATCAAGGGAAGGGATGGGGGGAAGGAAAGAAAATAATTCCCTGTTGCAGTCAGTCATAACTGATATGAGATAGAACATCATTTTAAAAGGGAGAAACATTCAATATTATGTTTGTCAAATATAAGAAAAATCAATAATTAAAATAAGAAGGCGGAAAAGGGAGAAAAAATCATTTTCTCTTTATTTCCCAATACATCAGGTTTCAAATTTATATTGATAAGGCATAGTTCTTCCTTTCAAATAAATATGTCCTACCAAAAATAATTAAATAATGGTGCAACATTTCAACATAATATCTTATTAAATAACGTACAACCTGACTATGCACCTGTGCCTTTTAGAAGCAAAAGGGCAATAAAAGCAACAGGGTAATTTATAAAGAGAAGAAGATAACCCTATTAATCTATAAAATAACGATGTAATAGAATAGGCACTCTGGCCATAGAAGAGTAGTGAGGAAAAATTGCATAAATTTCCTCATGCTCTACTTGCTTAGCATCGATAGACATTTTAGCAAAAGATCATGAAGTCAGATACTAAAACTTGCCTTAGAACACCAGCATACACGAAGGGAACAGCTACGTCTCCGTGCAGTGCCAATATCCACCGGATGGGCCTACTGAACATGACCTATATGAGACGAAGCTGACGAAAAGTTACATTGATTTTCAACAATTAGTGCACAATAGAACAGAATAAGGACCAAACGAGGACGAAAATATATGAAAAATTTGCATGAGAGGCACTATGACTAGAAAGGACCAAGGTGTGAGAAAATGAAATATTGCAAACACGCTTATGTTTCATTATTCTGTAGCACAGACACTTTAATTAGGGTAGCGTTCAGTAACAAGTCGATACCGACACTTCTCGGACACTCTACCGTAATCATTTTTCTTTTTATATTAGAAATATTATATATTGTTAATTCAAAGTTATAGCAAGTAACAAATAGGTATTCATGTTTAAAAGATTCCAACAAAAAAAATTAATAACAAATTTAAAACTAAATTTATACTATATAAATGAAGAATTTTTAAGAATTTAATTAACATGTCGATGACGTGTCGTGTTTGTACTTTTTAAAAAATCTCGTGTCGGTATCGTGTCGAACACACTTGTCCGTGTCGATGCATCATAGTTTCTTTATGATGTCCAAAAAGTTTAGAATATTCCAAAAATCCCATTCCATCAAAGTTGGTTGTTCTATCACTGCAGAGTTGGTCTTAGCGATGTTGATGGCAGTCCTTCAATTGCTCCCCTCTCTCTTAGCAGTGAAACTCCCAAAAGAAAAGAGCAAAACCTAAATGATTACTCCACAATAAAATAGATTGGTAAAGAGCTTGGGTATGTGTGATGGATATGTATCTCATAAAGAGTTGAAATAGGAGGAATTTTTATGACACTTTTAACGGCAATGGTGAAATAAGGAACAAGGCCACTTGATGTAGAAACCAAGCTTAAATTGTCATATAAGAAGGGTGGCGCTATTTGCATCCACGGTCTTTATATATACATCCACTTCTAAAAGAAAATTATATTATATTTCTAATCTTATGTAAATTTACCTAAACAGACATATATATAATTAAATAAAAATATATAGTTCAAAATTCATCTACTCATTTTTATTTTCATTAAATTCTTTTCAACCTTTTTATATTCTTTTAGAATTTGTGTTTAGCTAAAATTCTAATAATCATAATCATCTTCCAATAAAATCATAAAACCCTAATAATAATCAAATATCATTTTCAACATAAATCAAAACAACAATGGAAGAGACACCATTAGAGGATTTTTATTTTACACTGTTAGAGATTATTTCCTAGAATAGTAAAGTAAATAGTTTTAGTTTTTAGCCCTAATTTCTATCCTAATATAGTATGAGCTATTTGTATATATACACACACACATATTTTCTATGAATAGTGTAGTGAGAAATATCTTTAGCATTTTACATGGTATCGAAGCATCGTCGCTAGGGTTCTGCTCACCGCCTCTTCACCGTTCGATTTCCTCTCTTTTTTCCAGCGAACTGCTCACACGAGCTAGGTTCTGCTCACGCCTCTTCGCCGTCTGATTCTCTTTTTCTGTCCGGAGAACTGCACGCACGAGCTAGGGTTCCTGCTTGCGCGCCGCCTGCACCAGATCCTCCTCGCCGCTGTAGTTCAGCTCCAGGTTGTTTTAGGTGCTATTTTCTTGTATGGTTGCTATCCTTTTCCATTGGGGGCGGTTTCAGCTCCCGTTCATTTTTTTCCTAGTTTCAGCTCCCATTCGTTTTTTTCCTAGTTTCAGCTCCCATTCTATTGTGGCTCGGCTTCGTGTGTTTTGGGCTACTTTGAATTCTTTTGTGCTTCTTCAGACCGTTTAGCTTGGAGTCGGGCCTTTTGTGAGTGATCCACTTTGGGACAGGTTCGAGGTTTCCACATATTTTGAATTTGCTGTGGTTCTCTTTTTCTCTGTTACCCACTTGATATTTGATAATATGGAGGAGAAGACCCCTATTATTGTATCTGATTTTATTACTCCTATCACAGCCATCGCTGATTCAAGTAAAATGAACACATGCCTTGTTTCTTCATTTTCCAAATATGTCATTAATTCTGGTGCAACAGATCACAGACAGGTAATTCTAGTCTATTCTCTTTTTTTCAGTCACATGCTTCCAGTTCTACAATTACTTTAGCGAATAGGTCTACGTCTCATGTTCTGAGATCCGACATAACTATTCCAACAGCATCAATTCCTTTACAATCTGTTCTAAACTTACCTAACTTGTCTTTTAATTTAGTCTATGTCAGTAAGCTCACTCATTCTCTTAATTGTTGTCTCATTCTATCCTAATTTTTGTCTGTTTCAGAATCTTATAACGAAGAAAATTATTGGTAAAGAATACGAGTCTGGAGGCCTCTACATTCTTGATACACAAACACTTAAATCTGTTGCATGTTCTGGAGTTGTGACCCCTTTTGAAGCACATTGCCGGCTCGGTCATATTTCGTTGCATGTGTTAAAGAAATTTTATCCTCAGTTTTCTAGTCTATCTTCATTAGATTGTGAGTCCTGTCAGTTTGCCAAACACCATCGTTTGAGCTCTAGTCCCAGAGTCAATAAAAGAGCTAATGCTCCTTTTGAGTTAGTTCACTCCGATATTTGGGGTCCGTGTCCTGTTGTGTCAAAATCTAGGTTTAAATATTTTGTTACATTTGTTGACGATTATTCTCGAATGACATGATTATTTTCCATGAAAAACCGTTCAGAACTGCTCTCGCATTTTACAGCCTTTTGTGCTGAAATTAAAACTCAATTTACTGTTCCTATACAAATTTTGAGAAGTGATAATGTTAAGGAATATTTGTCGGAACACTTCCATAATTATATGGTTCAACATGAAATTATCCATCAAACTTCTTGTGTCGATACACCATCTCAAAATGGAATTGCTGAAAGAAAAAATAGACTTCTTGAAATTGCCAGAGCTTTGTTATTTTAAATGCAGGTCCCTAAACATTTGAGTTGATGCCGTTTCTAGTGCCTTTTTTTTATTAACCGTATACCTTCCTCCGTTCTATCTGGCGAGACTCCCTTTCATGTCATCTTTCCTCACGAGTCCTTATTTCCTATTAAACCTAGGACATTTTTGTACTTGTTTTGTTATTTTAAATGCAGGTCCCTAAACATTTTTGAGTTGATGCCATTTCTACTGCCTTTTTTTTAATTAACCATATACCTTCCTCCGTTCTATCTGGCGAGACTCCCTTTCATGTCATCTTTCCTCACGAGTCCTTATTTCCTATTAAACCTAGGACATTTGTTTGTACTTGTTTTGTTCGGGATGTTCGACCTCATGTTACAAAACTATCCCCAAGTCTCTAAAGTGTATATTTCTTGGCTATTCTCGTGTGCAAAAAGGGTATCGATGTTACTGTCCCAGTATTAACAAGTACATTGTGTCTGCTGATGTTACATTTCTAGAACAAATACCATTTGCTTCATCCTCAAGTTCGATGTCTGTGGGATGATGATAATCTATTAATCTACACTAGTACCTCCCATAGTTCTGATCTTCCTTCCTCGTCTGCTACTAAGCCTTCTATAACACAGGTTTACTCTCGCCGCCAACAACCTACTACTCCTGACTCAGCTTATGTTCCTCCACCTCCTGCTTCATGTCATGCACCAGTTCCTTCGTCATCAGATCTAAGTCCCAGTTTGAGCGATGACCTTCCTATTGCACTTCGCAAAGGTAAACGTCAATGTACTTATCCAGTATCTTCTTTTGTGTCACATAACCATTTATTACCATCTTGTTCTTTTGTTGCATCTCTTGACTCTGTCACTATTCCTTAGACTGTTCATGATGCCCTATCTCATCCTGGATAGCGTAATGCTATAGTTGAGGAGATGAATGCTTTAGATGATAATAGTACTTGGACCTTGGTACACTTACCTGCATGTAAAAAGGCTATTACATGTAAATGAGTGCTTACAGTGAAAGTCAATCTAGATGGACTGTTGCTAGATTAAAAGCTCGGCTTGTTACTAAAGGATATGCTCAAACATATAGGGTGGATTACTCTGACACCTTCTCTCATGTTGCTAAACTTACGTCGATCAGGTTATTTATTTTTATGGCAGCCACATATCATTGGCATCAGCATCAGCTAGACATTAAGAATGCATTCTTTCATGGTGATATTCAGGAGGAAGGGTATATGGAGCAACCACCTGGTTTTGTTGCTCAGGGAGAGTATGGAAAAGTGTATCATCTTCGTAAATCTTTGTATGGCATGAAACAAAGTCCCCGGGCCTGGTTTGGAGAATTTAGTTAGGCTATTGAAAAGTTTGGCATGAAGAAAAGTAAGTCCGATCATTCAATTTTCTAAAAGCAGACTACAGTTGGTATCATCCTCTTAGTCGTCTACGTTGATGACATTGTTATTACTAGGAGTGATTCTAGTGATATTTCATCCCTCAAATCCTTTCTCAACAGTTCCACACAAAAGATTTAGGCACACTAAAGTATTTCTTAGGGGTTGAGGTGACGAGAAGTAAAAAAGGAATCCTCTTATCTCAAAGAAAGTATGGGCTTGACTTGTTGACTAAAACTGAAAAATTGGGGGCTAAACCATATGGCACTCAAATGGTTTCAAATTTGCAGCTTACTAAAGATGGCGAATTGTTTGAAGATCTTGGACGATATAGAAAATTGGTTGGAAAGCTAAACTATCTTATTGTGACTCGTCCAGACATTGTCTATTCAGTCAGTGTGGTAAGTCAGTATATGTCTTCCCCAACTGTCGATCAAGTTGTAGAACAAATTTTATGCTATTTAAAAGGAGCACGTGGGAAAGGAATTCTGTATGGCAATTATGGTCATACTAGGATTGAATGTTTTTCAGATGTTGACTGGGCAGGATCTAAAGAAGATCAAAGATCTACATCCGGTTACTGTGTATTTGTTAGGAAATTTGGTCTCATGGAAAAGCAAGAAGCGGAGTGTAGTTTCACGTTCGAGTGCAGAATCAGAATATAGGGCTATGGCTAAGTCCGTGTATGAGATAATGTGGATACATCAGCTCCTCACCGAAGTGGGCCTTAAGACCTCAATACCGGCTAAGTTATGGTGTGATAACCAAGCTGCACTTCATATTGCATCTAATCCAGTCTTTCATAAACGAACGAAACACCTTGAGATTGATTGTCATTTCGTTCGCGAGAAGATTTAGCAAGGTTTGGTGTCTACGGAGTATGTGAAAATAGGAAAACAATTGGAAGATATCTTCACAAAGGCTCTAAATGGGGTTCGGATGAATTATCTTTGTAACAAGTTGGACATGATAAACATCTATGCTCCAACTTGAGGAGGAGTGTTAGAGACTATTTCCTAGAATAGTAAAGTAAATAGTTTTAGTTTTTAGCCTTAATTTCTATCCTAATATAATATGAGCTACTTGTATATATACACATATTTTCTATGAATAATGTAGTGAGAAATACCTTGAGCATTTTACATACACTAAAAGATGAAAGCTGTGATTCGATTCTAGATTTATTTCATAACTCATCGGGGAATATGGTCATTCAACAACCGCAACAAATAATAAAAATCTTATTTTTATGAAAAGATAATCTACTTTAGGTTCTTAAATTAACTCTGGGCATTATGTTCAACCAATAAGTTGCTTTTTTAGAGCTTGTGAGCATAAATTCTAAGTATCAGTTGATGGAAATAACACATTCAACCCCCAATGAGCATAAACCCTTCTATATTTTTTGCAGATCTTCTCATTCTAAGATTATACTTTATGTAAGTGTACAATAATAAGTCTATTGCAGACTTAAATAAGGAGGAAGAATCTTAAAATTACATTTAAGTTTCAATTGGGACATCAGGCACTAGATTTTCAGAGTTGTACTTATGTATCTGGTTTTACCCTGCTATATATCAGTTGATGACAAAGTAAATTTATTTCAAAATTCATATATAAATTTTATTCTATTTAAAAATTATGCATAACCTCAAAAAGTTGATTTTTATCGAATACAAAAATGAATATTTGTCAATCAAATTAATGTTATATGTAATGGGGATAAATATAGTGATTTTTTTAAATTTTGAAATTGTATTAGGGATGTATTTAGAGTGGGATGAATATATAAAATTTGTGTGGATATACAGTGTTTAAATGAATGGATTCAATAAGGACAATATTAGAATGTGACGTAGATGACTATAGTAATTTTTAAAAATTTTAATATTGTAGTAGGGATGAATATATAAAAATTGCGAATATAAATAGCCGCACCCTATAAGAATGTATATCATTTAAATCTTATCTTCGATACACCCCCTTAGATGTAGGTGGGATTAATTTTTTCCCATTAAAGCCTTACACTTGCACAGTTTTTAATAAATGGGTGGTGGTGAGATTCCAACCAGGAACTTTCCTTACTGTGATAACATATTATACCACCTGATACTAAAAAACTTAAGCTATCAAACTAGACTACATGTCCATTTGGATCTTAATAAGGAAAGACTCACTCTCTAATTTCTTGTTTAAAAGGAAAATATAGTTTCTATAAGTTAAGCTTTTATTCTTTCCTTACTTAAATTAGCTATTTAATTTACAACTAGGCTGCCCTAGAGCTAGTGGGAAGAATTGACTTGATCTCAAGGCTACAAGATAATAACCAATCTCTTGTAGGTTAATTAATTATTTTCATCTCTAAATGAGAAAAGAAAGGAAGAGTGTTTATGTGTTAGATGGAGACCAGATGGAATCTGTTAGCGTTAATACTTAGAATAATTAGAGTATAATTATAGGGATTCTTCTTACCTTATTTAGGACTCTAAATCTGTATATATATGTGTACTCCTTTCTTTGTAAGATATATAGAAATATTTCTCCATTAATTACATGGTATCAGAGCGCCCAGGGTCGGAAGAACGCTGTAGAAAGTGTGGTGGCGATCGGGCTAAAAACCATTAGCGTTTGAGGTGCCTTGTGTCGAAAGTCTTCCTGACATTGGTGGTCAGGCGACGGTAATAACGGCGATACAAGATGATTGGCGGATGAATTATCGTTTGAGGGGAGGACACAATGATGCGGTCCTTCGTTTGAGGGGAGGATTGTTGGGCTTCCGGTAGAGGCGTTCCTCGATTTGGGCTTCCGGTAGAAGCGCAGAACCCTAATTGTTCAATCTGCGGTTTGGGTCCACAATTCCGGCGTCTTCCAGGTTGCGTCTCTGTCGTGGCAGTGTGTTCCGGCACTGTTTGTACTGTTTGTAGATCCTACTTGCACCTCCATCTTCATCTTTTGAATTTCTTGGAGTTGGGCTGCCTCTGTGAGTATATTCCACTTCAATTTGTTTGGGCTCAATTCATTTGGTGGCCTCAAGTGTGTTGGGCTCAGTTTGTGGTAGACTTAGAATTTTGCTCAGTCTTGGGGATTTTTATTGGGCTTCAATCATTTGTGATTTAATTTGGACTTGTGTGGGGAATTCATTTTGTTGAATTCTCGTTGGGGTGTTGATTCGGACTTTGGGTTTTATTTCTATGGCTGACGAGCAAAAGAATTTGGTTGTGACTGATGTCATTCCAGTGATGTCTAAAATCACGGAACATAAATTGGTTGGTCCAAATTATTTCGACTGGTGTAAGACAATTCGAATTTACTTGCGGAGTATCTCTATGGCCGGCCATCTTACAGAAGATCCGCCAACGGATAATACTAGCCAAACTTGGCTACAAGATGATGCCCGATTATTCTTACAAATTCGAAATTCCATTGACACCGAGATAGTTAGTTTGATTAATCATTGTGAGTATGTTAAGGAATTGATGGAATATTTAGAATTTATGTACTCCAGGAAAGGAAATGTGTCATGTATTTATGAAGTTTGTAAAGGTTTTTACCGTGCTGAACAACAAGATCAGCCTCTTCAGGCTTATTTTATGAATTTTAAGAAGACATATGAAGAACTAAATACATTGTTACCCTTCAACCCGGATGTGAAGGTTCAGCAAGCTCAACGGGAGCAAATGGCTGTGATGAGTTTTTTTGCTGGTCTTTATTCTCAGTTTGACACTGCTAAATCCCAGATTCTCTCCAGTGCTGAGATTTCTTCTCAACAAAAGACCTTTACTCGAGTTCTTCGCACAGATACTAGTGCTTTTGTTACTTAATCTCAGTCTTCTAGTGCTCTTATCAGTCGTAGAGGTCATACAAGAGGCGACGGTCCGAGCAGTCGGGATATTCGAGGTCAAGATGACAAGGGAATTGTATGTTATTATTGTCATGAGTCGGGTCATACCAAACGCACGTGCCGAAAATTGCTCAATAAATCTCTGAAGCCACTCGGCTCATGTTGCAGCTACTTCTGGTACATCTATCTCATCCTCTGAGCAGACCATAACTATTTCTGCAGATAAATTTGCTCAATTCACTCAGTACCAAGAAGCTTTAAAGAATTCGTCTCAACCTATCTCTGCCATTGCTGAGACAGGTAAACCCGATACATGTCTTCTTTCATCTTCCTTAAACTAGGTCATTGATTCTGGTGCCACAGATCATAGACAGGTAATCCTAGTCTCTTCTCCACTTTTCAGTCACACACATCTCCTTCCCATGTTACTTTAGCTGATGGGTCTGCTTCTTCGATTCTTGGTTCTGGCACTATTAACCTAACTTCATTACTGTCTGTCTTCCGTTTTAAGTTTACCACATTTTTCTTTCAATTTAATGTCTGTGAGCAAACTTACTCGGACCCTAAACTGTTGCATTTCTTTTTTTCCTGATTATTGTCTTTTTTCAGGATCTTATGACGAAAAAGATTATTAGTAAAGGACATGAATCAGGCGGTCTCTATCTTCTGGATCTCCAGGTGCCCAAATCCATTGCATGTTCAAGTGTCTTAACTCCGTTTGAAGCACATTGTCAGTTGGGTCATCCTTCTTTATCTTTGTTGAAGAAATTATACCCTCAGTTTCAGAGTTTGTCGTCTTTAGATTGTGAGTCGTGTCAGTTCGCAAAACATCATAGATTATCCTCGGTTCCTCGAGTCAATAAGAGAGCTAGTTTTCCGTTTGAGCTAGTTCATTCAGATGTTTGGGGTCCTTATCCTGTAGTGTCCAAAATTGGATTTCGATATTTTGTTACCTTTGTTGATGATTTCTCCCGTGTGACTTGGCTTTATTTAATGAAAAGTTGTTCCGAATTATTCTCTCATTTTTGTGCCTTTTGTGCTGAGATTAAAACGCAATTTAATGTTTCTGTACAAACGTTGCGAAGTGATAATGCCAAAGAATATTTTTCCAATACTTTTCACACTTACATGCTTCAGAATGCTATTTTACACCAATCCTCGTGTGTTGACACGCCCTCTCAGAATGGTGTGGCCGAAAGAAAAAATAAACACCTTCTTGAGACAGCAAGGGCAATCTTGTTCCAAATGCATGTTCCTAAACAGTTTTGGGCTGATGCGGTCTCCACAGCCTGTTTTTTTATTAATCGGATGCCTTCATCCGTTCTTCTTGGTGGGACTCCTTATAGTGTCTTTTTCCCTACCAAACCATTGTTTTCTATTGAACCTAAATATTTGGTAGTACTTATTTTGCTCGTGATGTTCGTCCCCAGGTCACTAAATTGGATCCAAAATCCTTAAAATGTGTCTTTCTGGGTTACTCTCGGCTCCAAAAAGGGTATCAGTGCTATTGTCCGAATCTTACCAAGTACCTTGTGTCTGCTGATGTCACATTCCTAGAACATATCCCTTTCTTTCCCGCTTCTTCAATTTCCTTCCCTAAGGGGGAGGATGATGATCTATTAGTTTATCGTGTCATTGCTCGGCCACCTGATATTGCTTCTCATCCTGTTGTTCCCACCCAGCCTCCACCACCCATTCACCAGGTCTACTCCAGAAGACGTCACCCTCCTGATGCATGTTCGGCGCCTATTTCTTCTTCGGCATCGGATCCAGTGTCTAGTGATCTTGCTCTTCCTATTGCTCTTCGAAAAGGTAAACGTCAGTGCACTTATCCTATTTCCTCTTTTGTTTCTTATGATCACCTGTTTCCTTCCTCTTGTTCTTTTATTGCTTCTCTCGACTTTTTGACACTTCCGAAAACTGTTAATGACGCCTTTTCCCATCCTGGTTGGCGTGAGGCTATGGTAGAGGAGATGAATGCTTTAGATGCTAATGGTACTTGGGATTTAGTAAACTTACCTGCAGGAAAAAAGGCTATTGGATGTAAATGGGTGTTTGCAGTCAAGATCAATTCTGATGGTTCTGTGACTAGGCTCAAAGCTCGTCTTGTGGCTAAAGGGTATGCTCAGACTTATGGTGTGGATTATTCTGACACTTTCTCTCATGTAGCCAAATTAGCGTCTGTTCGCTTATTCATTTCTTTGACCGCTACTCATAATTGGCCCTTACATCAATTAGACGTCAAAAATGCATTTTTGCATGGTGATCTTTCAGATGAGGTTTATATGGAGCAACCTCCAGGGTTTGTTGCTAAGGGGGAGCATCGGAAAGTGTGTCATCTTCGAAAGTTATTATATGGTTTGAAACAAAGTCCACGTGCTTGGTTTGGAAAATTTAGTCAAGCAATGGAAAAGTTCGGAATGCAAAAGAGCAAGTATGATCACTCAGTCTTCTACAACCAATCTGAATCTGGCATTATTCTCCTTGTCGTGTACGTTGATGATATTGTTATTACTGGCAGTAATACTTTGGGGATTTCATCTCTAAAGTCATTTCTTCACACCCAATTTCATACGAAAGATTTAGGGGTGTTGTAGTATTTCTTGGGAATTGAGGTGAAAAGGAGCAAGAAAGGCATCTTCTTATCTCAGAGAAAATATGTACTTGACCTATTAACTGAGACATGAAAGTTGGGAGCTAAGCCAAGCAGTGCTCCAATGCTTCCTAATTTGCAACTTACCAAAGATGGTGACTTGTTTGAAGATCCTGAGAAGTATAGAAGACTGGTTGGGAAATTGAACTATCTTACAGTAACTCGTCCTGATATTGCATATTCGGTCAGTATTGTAAATCAATACATGTCTTCCCCAACAGTGCACCATTGGGTAGCTTTAGAACAGATCCTATACTATTTAAAGAGAGCTCCTAGACGGGGAATATTGTACAAAAATCATGGACATACTCGCATCGAATGTTTCTCAGATGCCGATTGGGCATGTTCCAAGATTGACCGAAGATCCACTACTGGCTACTGTGTTTTTGTTGGAGGAAATTTAATTTCATGGAAAAGTAAGAAACAAAATGTTGTGTCCCGTCCAGTGTAGAATCAGAATATAGAGCTATGGCGCAGTATGTATGTGAGATTATGTGGATATATCAACTCTTAACTGAAGTTGGTTTTAAGACTTCAACACCAGCACGGTTGTGGTGTGACAATCAAGCTGCCCTTCATATCGCGTCCAATCCTGTGTTTCATGAGCGAACTAAACATATTGAGATTGACTGTCATTTCATTCGTGAAAAAATACAGCAAAATCTAATCTCTACAGGATATGTGACAACTAGAGAACAACTAGAAGATATTTTCACAAACTCTCAATGGGACTCGGGTTGATTATATGTGTAACAAGCTGGACATGATTAATATCTATGCTCCAGCTTGAGGGGGAGTGTTAGCGTTAATACTTAGAATAATTAGAGTATAATTATAGGGATTCTTCTTACCTTATTTAGGACTCTAAATCTGTATATATATGTGTACTCCTTTCTTTGTAAGATATATAGAAATATTTCTCCATTAATTTCAGAATCTTTTCATAGCATACTAGAAGTTAAAAGTCAAAAAAGAGTGAAGGAACACAATTCTGCTTGTGGGTTTTGACAAAGCTACAGGAGGAGAGGGAGAGGGTGTAGGATCGTTTATTATTAAATATGGACAATTGGAGATAGATAGCACGAGAAAGGGAGGCAAAGCCATAAAAAAGTCCTACAGAAGGAGCACTAAGGATTGACTCATAAAATACAAAGCTTGGCATGGGCATTTGTAGAACCCATTTAGTACCTCTACTATCATGATTTCAACCCAGTGTAGAAGAGACCAATTATTGAAAAAAGACGAGGAACACTTCCATTGTGACAAATTGTGTCTACCGGGAACACTTCCATAAACTTGCAGATTGTGTCTACCAGGAGCACTTCAATTGAAACAGATATCAAATAAGTTGGTATAACAGCGCAAACCTCTGAGTTCCAACGCATTGCCTTTGGGAACAATATTTTACCAATTGTCCCAGGTAGTTCTTCAGATAATACCTGTTCAAGAAAATAAACAGAATAAATTCTACAATTAATGCGATCAGAATAATAGAATCTAAAGAGGTGGACCTGCACTAAAAAAAAAATTAAAAAAAATAATAATAATAATAATGAACTGTTCCAAGGAAAGACATCCTGTGGAGCAAAGTTTCAGTTGCCAACTAAAATGCTACTTACACAGCCTCAACAGTAGGTTGAACTTGTAAATACTTACACACGACAGTAAGGTCAGTAATAGTACGTGTTACATTGATTGGGCAGACCAAACTACACTAACTTTAAATGTGCAGTTGCAACAGAATGTTTGAAGTGGTTCAATGTTTTAATAATAACTAGAGGAGGTGACATGGAGTGTTTCCTTTATCTTTCTTTTGTGTTGATGTTCTGGGGAGGGGATGGGTTGGTGGTGTTGCTCTTGAATTAGACAGACCACTTGACTTGATAGGGTAGAAGCATAAGGGTTGGTAATTTACCTCCAAAGCAAGTCGTGATGGCTCCACCGCACGAACATAAACATACTCTGTTTTACCTACAATATTTTTCAGATAAAAAGAATTCATTATTAGAAAGAAGAAAATAAATTTGGGAAGGATGAGAAATCCTCCCGGAAAATGAGTAGATTACAGGATAATAGCCCTTCAACCCGCTCAGTTTTAAATTGACAAGTAGTGATAAGTGCAGAATTACTTCAGTAAACATTAAAGATGTCAAAAAACAATGATAAATGTTAAAAATATCATTCATATGAAATTATGAATGAAGTTTTACTACTTGTATAGGAGCATGCCATCCCAAAAAATTAAGTCCTTGCCAGAAAATTTTCAGCAACCAAACATTGCTACCATTTCATTGCTAGCTCTCATTATCAGAAATGAGGATTCAACAAAACAGCTAACCAGCTTGAATTAGTTAAACGCCTAATTTGTTCAACCATCTATATTACTAAGAATTAAGTGAAATCTTCAAAGCATCTTTGAAAATTGAGAGGTAAATTGCTTGCGCAGAAGACTAAATACAACAAAAAACGAAAATGGAAAAACTAAGAATTGAAGACCAGTATATAAAAGGAAGCCTAAACTAGGTATCTACCATAAGCCATAAAGCATACCGCATATGGTGGTGACAACATTAAATCAATAAAGAATATATGCCAAAGAAGCACACATCCAGAAGTGATACCTTCAACCCTTCTAAACAAGGAGCCTAGAGATACACCATTTCTGCGGCAGAAACCTTCAGCAGCCTAAAAAATAAGACGAGTTCAGTTATCATGTATAAATGAGGATATCTCAATATCAAGATAAGGATTAGTTCAAGAACCATTCTAATGAGTGTATTTCACTCATACTTTAGATATCATCTAAAATTGATATTTAACTTATTTCTAGGAGTTTTAAAACGTTTTAATGAATGTTTTGATGTTGTGATATAAGTTGATGAAATTGAAGGAAATAGCAAAAGTTGAAAAATTGGAGAAAATGACTAAATTGTAAGAAATCCAAAGTTTGAGGACTAAAGTGTAAATACTCAAAAGTTGTGTTAAACTTCAAAATGAAGATTCGGGAGTGCTTGGAGTCAATTGGATGAAGAAAAAAGTCAAATGGATCAAATATGGTCAAAGTATGATCACATCATTGAAAACAATTATGCTCCATATTTGTAGTCTCATATTGAGACTCTTTTTTACATAGCAAACGTTTGAATAGGAAAATGATATCTAAAGCAAAGTTGTAGCCATTTGAGTCAGCTTTTCAAATCATCTTGAATCACCTCAATCGGACATTGGGAGAAAAAGTTACGATAAAAATTACTAAAGGATGAGCAGTGCAGTTTCCACCTGATGGGAGCCGCTGCAGCGCCCGTTTTGCTGAAAATAGCAGAATTCGTGGCGCCGCAGCGCCGCTACAATGGCGCCAAGGCACCGCCTGTGCAAGAAATAGGTTTTTGATATTTTTGGACTCTTTTCTTGGCCCAACACGACTCCAACCCTCAAAATACTATAAATACAACATTTAAGACCTAATTCTAGGGGATGAGAACGGTTCAAGAGGCAAAGGGGAATTTCACACAATTCTTCAAAAGGATTGGAAGGGGTCAAAACATCAAAAGACTCGACAAATCAAGAGAGGAGGCGCGAAAAACATCAAGGGCAATTCCAACTCAAATTTCAAAAGAGCTTATCTTTCCATTCTTCCTTATATTCTCTCGTATAAATTATATACATTTTATGAATTATATCATGAACTAAACAATTTATCTAGGTTTGATGTAGCCAAACTTGATATTATGATTTGATTTTGTCAAAATTATTTCTATTTGATTTTTCATATATGTTTAATTGTCATGAAATTAATGCTTTCAGTTAATTGGCCACTAATTGAATGAATATATGCTAGTCAATTTCGACACTTGATAGAGGAAAATTTAGGCGGGATCATAGGACTGACACAATGTAGATTTTATGCGCTTCGAGAGAAAGTATAGGATTTATGAAGTTTACACCATAAAAGAATCATGAACTTGATAATTTCTAGATTTTAATTCGAAATAGAGATACTGGAATTAATTTTTATGATGATTTTTTATCCGGCACTCGAAAGAGGGGGCAAAATTACATTAGGGTTCTTACTTATAAACATGAAAAATTGATTAGAGATAACTAAGTTTTTGAGAATCATATTTGATAGGGGCATGTTCGGTGGAGATTAAAATCCAATTAAAATTGAAAATATAGCCATTATTGGATCTCACAAATCTAATAAAAGTCAACAATAACGGTTAATATTTCAATTGTAATCCGATTTTAATCTCTACCAAACACACTGTAGGTGGTATCATTCCCTAGACTTTTCCATCTTGATTAAGTACCTTTAATTTGTATTAATTGAATTCGTCACCAAAATTATCGTTAGATTAGTTAGCAATATTAATTCATAGCTCATTCGTCTAGATAAAATAAAGGCTACATAATTATAGTACTTAGGAGAAATTCAAATATCAATCCATGTGGGTTCGACACTCTTACTCCAATACTATATTATAAAACTTGACACCGTACACTTGCAACATAAATTCACGTTATAGAAAACGTAAGACACATTCTATTAAACCCATACCAAGCAATAAATCAAAGAATGTCACAATTTGATTAAGAAACAAATGCAGAATAAACATTTGTGAAACAATCTTTCCACATTACGTGAACCATAAATGAAGCTAGTGTACTTGACTATACATGAAGGCATTGAATGGATAAGAACAAAAGTTGTAATCGGTCTAGCAATACCTTACACTATGTTAACATATAATTTATACTGATAGACCCGAGTCACAGTGTCACTAATTTGACTTGCCCATCTATTTCTTGCATTCAGTTATGAGTTAATAGCAGCCTGCCCTTTACTTTAAGCCTCTGGGAGCGCTTTTAATCCCAATTCTATCAGATTTTGATAGATTGGTCAGAATTTTCGTAATAAAATAATTGACCCAATGCAGTGACCATTTGAATAGGTGTAGGAGGGTAGGAGCGCATTTTATCTATGTGACTATTTTACCCTCCACATATCTAGCAAAATGACGTGACTGCCTCTCAATGATTTTATACTTGGCCGGCAATGAAGGGCAAAAATGGCAGTTGGCAAAGTGCAATCACATTTGACTTGTCAAGTGTTGTGGGCATGTAAGGTGTGGTAGAAGTGGGGCCCATTTCAACGGTCAAAAAGTCAATTATTTGTGAAAAAAGAAGTGCTCCCAGACAAAGGCTAAAAGTTGCATGATTCACGAAAAAATTATTTGAAACAACCCTTTTAATGTAAATGTAGCATAGTTCATGAAAACTAATATTGAAACGAGCAAAATAGAAAAACGGAATTGAAGAGTTCCAGGAAAGGAAGACCTTGGTAGGATTTCCTTCTTTGTCAAATGCCTTCGAAGCTGGAGGTCCTCGAACCTCAATCTCATTTGCAACTTGCTTCGCAGAGAGGTTATGGACATGTACCTGAACGGCAATTTAAATGAGCAGAGAGAAGCAAGAATAATTGGGATTGCCATCACAATAATACCAATTTATTATCATAAACAAATATTTCTACAGTCACCAAAAATAACAACAAACAAGGGCAACAAATGGGGGCGAGTTGGGTACAGATATCTGCCATCCTCATATCAGTATTGAAATTTTGGCAGGGAAAAAAATAGTTATCTTTTCTTGAAAGGAGCAATGCATCATTAGCCCAAAGCACCAATCCATAGGAAACAAGCTATTGCACTAAACAGAAGTTATCGAATGTTCTTTTACAAGAATAAATAAATAAATCATTTATTAAACTCCTTACATCCCCAGTTTTGCTTGTCATGCAAAAATATAACTTGCCAAAAATTGAAGAAGCGTGGCGTTTTAGATCAAGAAATTAACTCATTGAAAATGAGTAATTGAAATGGATAAAAGTAAAGTTCACATATTTTAACTAATTTCAAAATGCAAGTGGCAAAGAGATAAGGGTAGAAACAAGAAAAATAGTGATAAGGTGTTAAAAATAAACTGGATATTTCTTTAACTTTAAGCCAAAGGTTATGTGATGACAATACAAGAGACAGTGGACATACAAACGAAAGCATTACAATGTTGGATAACAAACGCCAATGATCTAAAAAGAAAGGAGAGAAGATGAGGGGCTTTGTTATAATATTATCATTTTTACTGCCCAATATGTAAACCACTTAATTTCAGGACTAATAATGATTCAATCAACACAGCGGTTCTTCTAAGAATTACATATTGGAAACGGATGATGGAAAAGAATGGATTGTAACAGAGTAATCAGGAATTGATACTCTACGAACATCATCATGTCTTGAGACCTCAAATAATAACAAATATGCAGGGAGATGGGGAGTTGCATTCACAAATGAATTCAGCATTTCTGCATTCAAGAGAAATCAAAGCAACTAAACAATCAACATATAATTAAGCAAATAAATATATCAAGAAACGTAAACTAAAGCATCAACCCATACCACAAGTCTGCGTGGCGTGCCAAATGTTAGCACTTCCCCATGACTCAATCTTTGTTTTCCCAGCAACTGCTCAATTAGATCTTTGAGCTGCGAAAACCAAATATGGGTTTTAAATAGGCATTATGAAAGAGATGGAAGGTTGACATCAGGACTTTTTTTGAAGCATGAATGAAATGGATAACAGCCATCAACAAAATGCTACAAGATACATAGCTTTATAAAATAGTAAAAGTCTGATAAACAGAATCCTTGAAGATGAAAACGATTTTATATAAAAGGAAACAGAGAAGCAAGAAATGAAAATCTGTCAACTTTTGACCAATGAGAAATTAAATCTAAGATTGATTTTGAGGGGAAAAGGTATGTACTTGCTTGCACGCATTAACTACTTCATTTGGTGGCAACTCTTCAGTCCCAATTTCAAGAACAAATAACCGTGGCTCTGTGGACACCTGCATGACATGGAATTTTTTTTTTTTATCAATTTTTATCAACCAGTGTAGATATTAAAAATTACTTATAGTGGGGATATCTAATAGTTGATGTTGATCCCATTTCAGATAGTTAAAATAAGTATTTGTCCATCCATAAATAATTTTAAACAATCAAATTATATAACCTATCCACTGTAATCAAATTTTTAGCAATATGGAAAAACAAATCCATACTTTTCAAAATATAAAATAGATAAAATCTGTATAGAATCAATGATAAACTTCAATTAATAGCAACTCCTTAAGTTAAGAGTTTTAAGTCGGACATTCTTAGGAAATTCTTGAGGGTATGAGAACTTCCAAAAATTGAACCGTAAAATTAGAAAACTAATGAGTTAACTTTGCCAATGGCCACTGAAGTTTGTTAGAAATTTCAAGATGGTCATTAATGTAATTTCTTGCTCCATTAGTTACTAAAGTATATAATGATATCACAAATTGTCACTCGGTTAGAAAAGCTAACATAAAATCCTACTTAATGACTGTTAAAAGTTCCAATGTGGACTAACAGAAGTTATTCCGTTGGATTTGCAAGACGTTATCGTGTTTTCATAAAACAATCAAAAGTTTTTGATTTATGGTTCTGTATTTGAAAATTAGATCGAGTCTAATCTTACCCAAAATATAGGTCATTTTTATACTTACAATTATTTAAATGGAAACACAATAATATCTTGTGCATGAGATGAAGTATGTTAGTCTGCTTTGTCACTTAACGCCAACATATAGGAGTTTACGTCAATATTTATAATCGTGTGACCATTTATGAAACCATTATAAACTTCAGTGCCTAATAGTGTAAGAAATTACTTTAATAACCATTTTGAAATTTCTTACAAACTACAATGACCCGACTAATACAATTGTTCAAAAATTATCATTCCTAATAGGCAAAGTCTGGGGGGCAATGGTAAACGTGAGGAATGAGACCCCACCCAATAGTCAAAGGCTCAAAGCAGAAAGAAAGATAAGAGTTAGAACAATAAGGACTAGTTAGCACTCTCCCGGATCCACATGCACTTAAGAGAGAAGGTAGCCCTTTGTCCCGGGCTGGACTTGAAACCACACCTCTGGTTAACAAGTCGGATCTGGGGGGACCATCCTCTCTAAGCCTATTCCCTAGGGACCAATACCTATAGGTCCTACGCTTGTTGAGTTAGGGGTTAGTTAAAATCAGGCAACCAATACCGGCCAAGGATTAAAAAAAAATATGTAAAAGAAGAGTAGGACAATGGAAAGAAACTGTAAAAAGATAAGAAATTAACAATTATAAAGGACCCAGGAAAAAATGAAGAAGGCTGATGATTTGACATGCACCACAAAAATTAAGTGCCTGACATTTGCAAGTAACTCAAGCTAGGAACCTATGCATGTAATAGTTAACATGTTCAAATTTAAAGAATATATACAGAGAGAAGAACTCAGATCTTTTGTAATGTTCAAGAGCTGGTCTAGAGTAACAATGTAGCACATCTTGTGCTTTCACAGAGCTCTATGTAGAAAGTTATTCTACAGGTTTAAAGGCCACCATGCAGTAACCAGGGTGAGAGGAAAGGTGAAATTGGGGACACGTTAAGAGGCTTATGCCTTTTAGTTTCTAGAAAAGTACTTCTCATCAACAGATCAAATAAGAGATTTATGGGAGCCTAAAAGTAGAGATATGTACCTTTTAGTCACAGGCTTTTTGAGCGTACTCTATATTGTTTCTTCTTATTGCTTCCTCTTTTTTGGTAACATAATTAATACACTATGCTAGGTAACATATTCACAAGTTCTACTCACTAAGCCCCAATTCCATACTCCTGCTGAAGTGTAATTGTGTTCTGAACAGTCGGCATATAGCAAAGGAAGTTATCTATTGAAAGCATCTAGCAACCTTATTTATTTTCCCCTGGACAATGATTAAAAAATGTATTTCCACATTTTTGCGCTCTTATATATATGCTAAGCTTTAAGCTTTATGAACTACAAAGATAAGAAGATAAAAGAAAACGCAGGAGCAAATAGTATGAAGCTTCAGATTGCACACAAGTAGAGATATTTTCTATCTATCAAAGTAACAAAGATAAATCTAAAGTTTCTAGAAATAAACCTTTCCTGCTGCTTCCTCTAGGACTTCTTTAGGAAACACAAGATGATTAGATTGAGATGCAACTCCCAAGGGATATCCAAGAGACTCCCTCGTCTTTAGCCAAAGTTGTGCGCATTGACGAGCAAAACTGGACAAACGTTTTACACATAATTTTGAACAAGACAAACATCAGGACAAAATTCAAAGTATGCAAGTGGCTGTGAGGAGAATTACTAGTAAAGAGATGCTAGGTGTCGACAAATACAGGTAAAGGGCTGAAATAGAAGTTTATCTTCCGATGTAATTAATACGGGTAAAGGGCAGAAAGAAAAGTGTATCTTCTGATGTTATTTCTTAAAGTTTCAAGTGTTTCCCTAAGAGTATGGTTTTATCTAATCCAGATTGGAAAAATATGGAAAACATTACCAATCATCTTCTTAAGGATTATTTGCAAATCCTACATTACCGAGAGCAATAACACAAAACACAGTACCAGGGGGCCTACCACTCCCGGACCACCCCAGTAGACATTACCACAAACGTTGAACCGCAGTCAAGGGGAAAAGTATGAAGTATATTAGGCTCTACAAATCTCACAAGCACTTAGTTACATCTATATCATACAATAGAAATGAGGATAACCTCACCTACGCATCCGACCAAAATAGCGAGCACGTTCGGTTACCCCAACAAACCCTCTAGAGTCCAATATGTTGAAAGCATGAGATGTCTTCAAAAGCTGATCATACCTAACATGTCATAGAAATACAGAGATATCTGTTGATCAAAACAATAACAAACCAAAAGTTTCTCAATTTCATTTAACACGTCAAGCAGAAAGCACATAAAATAAAGATAAGTACGCAGGAATTGCAAGGCCTGAATCGAGCAAACAGCGAGCTTCAGCCTCAAAAAGGTCGAAATGCTTATGAATGTTATCGACACTGGCATGCTTCAGATAATATGCACTCATTTCCTTCCTGCAACAGGACACAAAGGTCATAACTCTTCTTATGCAAAGACTAAGGATTAATAGGAAGCACATAAAAGCTTGGGGAAGGTGAAAAGTATAGGAAGAGGACATAACGAAAAGAATATAACACCCTAAATAGCCAGGTTTAGAATATCAAAACAATTAAGGGAAAAACTTGACATAAAGAAGACAGATGAACTAGAAATATTAATTGTACACTACGGGGGGAGAGAGGGAAGATAGGGACAGAAGGAAGAATGCAAAAGAGGTCAACTTAGCATTGTATAGTAAGTAATAGGCCGAGACTTGCAACTTCCTAATTACAAGAGATACATCAAAGATTTCCAACAGCATAAATTGAAGTTAAGAATTCTATTTTTGTCCTTTGAAGATTTTGTTTTCTTAAAAATAACTCTTCAGTTCTTTGAGAACGGAAATGAATTCATATAAAACCAAACAAGTACATAATTTCAATAGCTCACTCCCTTCTTTTTTGTTTTCTATCTTATGTGAAAATCAAATATTCTTTATTTGAGATTATTTCATTACAATTAGAAGACAAATAACTCGTTCTTAAGAAAACATCGCAAATAATTAGAACAATAGAATTTGTGCATAATGCTTCATGGTAGCCAATTCTTATTGGGAGAAAAGATAGTATACTAAGCAGCTTATTA
This sequence comes from Fraxinus excelsior, assembly GCA_019097785.1. Classification (NCBI taxonomy): domain Eukaryota; kingdom Viridiplantae; phylum Streptophyta; class Magnoliopsida; order Lamiales; family Oleaceae; genus Fraxinus; species Fraxinus excelsior. The sequence continues at coordinate 25,959,636 of CM032633.1, forward strand.
ACTCATTTTCAAGAAAAAGCTCTCCGTATGTTATCCCATCGGCATATTGAATTTTCTTGAAATGATCAACTCCCTGCAGATAGATTTTAACAAACTTTAGCCAAGCACGTCTACTGGCAAATAGAATAAGTAATCTCAATAGAATTAGAGGGACCTGAAGCAACATAAGGATCCGTTCAAGACCATAAGTAATCTCAACAGATACAGGGGTTAATTGAAGACTTCCTGCCTGGAAAACAGGAAATTTATTCAAATATAAGGACAAAACACATTATATATATGACGAATGAAGCTGCTCAATAAATGGCACAAAAAATATTTTACAAAAAAAAAAACTCATTCTTGTTAAGTACAAGTTCATATTTCACAAATTGTATAATCTAAGAAAGGGAGAGGACCTGCTGGAAGTAGGTGAATTGAGTGATCTCCATCCCATCCATCCAAATTTCCCAGCCCAATCCCCATGCACCTAAAACCTACCAGTAATCAGAAACAAGAAAGATTATCAACCAAAAAAATACTCATATTTGGGGGCAAATGAACTGTTTCCATATGCAAGTCCTACATCACTCTAAAGGCAAGAGCAGAAAATGAGGAACAAAATGAAAAGGTTAGAATCAACTCATACGTGTATTTTATGTATACATGTACGATTTATACACCAATTAAGACAGGCAACCTTACCGGGCTCTCCCAGTTGTCCTCGACAAAACGTATGTCATGGTCATGAACATTAATACCTATCAACCATTACACAGGAAAAATTATGCCAGTATAAATAAACAAATCCTAAAAAATCTGTAAACATGGAAATAAAGTGAACTACAGGCATTAGATTAATAGAGCAAGCCAGTAATGATTAAAGAAAATTCAACTTCCTTTTTTTTTTTTTTTTGAATGACTTGTATCAATTAGTTTACTTAAGAAAACTGACAGGCTGTTTAAACTAATACTTGATACAATACTTCAACTGACATTATGCAGAATGCTATAATGATTAATGACTGGTGCCAATCCTTTCCTAGATAACGAGGAAAAATGATGAGAGGAACCACGTGGACGGCCATCTAAGCTACAGTTTTATCTCTATAAAATAGTTTTTTGACCATTGCAATTGTCATTACAGTAGCAACAATACTTTCAACTGCAACAACTTAGCGCATGCGTATTTATGTGTTAACCCCCTATCTGACCTACAATTTTAATTTCCACAAAATGGTGTTTTGAAAGTTGTAATGTGGCCATTACAGTATGGAGTTGACATTTTACAGCAAAAATAACTTCAGCAGTAAAAACTTAGTCTCTGTGTGTGTGTGTGTGTGTTTTTTTTTTTTTTTTTGAGGGGGTGGGGGGGTTAACCAATGTTTAAAATGGCTAAATTGGGTACCGAGGCATTGTCTTTGTGAAGCGATACATAAGCCTCAAGAGGAAACAAAAAAGCTATTCAAAGGAATATAGAAATACAGAAACATGCTTATAATAAACCACACACTACGAAAATCCATAATAGAACAAATTAGCAAAATTAATAGTCTAACTCACAAAACATAAATAAAACAAATTGTTGAAAATATGGAAAGAATAATCTCTATGATATTGTTCCAATAGTGTGTGATTATTTTCCTTAATAGTTGATTGTATAATTATTATGCAATCTTTCCTTTTAGAGTTATTTAACCCTATAAATATGGTATTTTACTTTGTAATAGAAACAAGTTTATTATATACAATTTATAATATTCTTCACACAAATAAAGTGAGAGATAGTAAGTTCTCAAATTAGTAATAAAAAACATGATTGCAATCCAGCACCAGAAATAGAGACAATCCAAAAATTTCCTATGTTATCTCTAATGATACAATCCTTAAGAGAATCATCCATTTCATTCACTCATCATCCTCCATCACTATCTTTTTTTTTTTTTGATCTCATTCTTTCTTATCATCCTCCAGCGCTATCATTTTGTTTCATCCTTCCTCCACTTGCAATTGTTGTGTTCTCCTTCCCCTTTCCATTCTCCTCCGTGTAAAAAAAAAAAAAAAAAAAAAAAATCACCAATAAAATGTTCTAGGTTATAAAGAGAATACCTAAAAAGTTGAGCCGCAAATAAAATGCCCAAAAAGACAACACCAGTGAGCGCACACAGCCATCCTGAGGCGCAATCCTCTCTAATGGCACTCAAAGGAGTGGGTTTTGAGACATTTTATAACAACCTCACATGAGGTGTGTTCAAGATGCAAGCTAAGAAGCACCGATACTTGTAAACTCATTACGTGCCCATATCTGATACGTACTGTATAATTTTTTTTTTTAGTTATTTTTATAATTTTTTAAATTTTCAATGTATTTGATAAGTATTTTTTAATTATTTTTATAACCGTGGATGTTCGGACCAACTTGCGCGCACCTCGACTAATTCCACGGGCCCTGAAATTTACAGCCAGGTACTCACCTCAGTGGCCCTAAGGGGACTCGAACTAGTGACCATTGGATACGTATTTTGTAATTATTTTATATTTTTGTATGATTTTCAATACGTATTTGATATGTATTTTTTTAAATTATTTTAATAACTTAATGAATAATATTTATTGAAAATACACCATTGGAGTTTTAAAAATTAACAAATAAACTTTTTTATTGGAAATGCACAATATTATTAATTTCAATACATGTGAAACCGTGTTATAGTTGAAAAATATATTTATATTATTGGAAATAGATAGTGACTAGTATTAAATAATATGTGTAAAATTGTATTATATTAATTCTATTATTGAAAATAGATAATGAATTAATATACGTAAAACCATGCTAATAAATTGCTTTAATATTTTATTTTATTTTCATTATCGTGCTCTGTATTAATTTTTTTTATATTAATAAAATTATGTTGGATTTTATAAAACATATCGGTGTATCCTAATTTTTTAGAAAGGGTCGTATTGACATATCCGTATCGTATCCGTATCCGTATCCGTGCTTCTTAGGATGGAAGCCTCAATAAGCTTTCTTAAACAATGGGATTAACAATTTTCAACATCAGAATCCAAATGAACAATAAGTCAAGCAGTAAAGGACAAGGCAGAGGGGCATTGCCACCTCAAACCCCGACTCTTTCAAGCGAAATAATTGATATCTAAAAACTCAAGCATCCATAGTTAACACATGTGATTTAAACTTCCTCCCACCTACGAAACCTAGAATGCAAACACTCTTTGCTACACTTAAACAAAATCCACTATTAATTTTAATTTTAATTACCTTGCATGTATGAAAAACCAGGAAAAAAAATATAAGACAGAAGATTCTATAGAAGATAAGATTAATTGAAATAAGTGATATGCATGTAGCCATCTCTAAAAGCTTAAGGTTTTATATAAAGTGTTAAATAGATTTCCTAGTAGATCACCACCATCTTCTACATCAAGTAGTGTCTAAGGCCATTCTTTAAACAATTCACACACCACTAGATAGTTTTCAAATGGCCTTAGAAGACAAGCTTTAGAGTGTAGGGAACAAGGTCACCATACTAAATATGACGAAAGAGGACCGTTACCCCTTCAAAGCACTCTAGTGGACCATATCCTACTACATCCTTCAACTTCAAATTTGTTTTCCCCTTCCTTTTTCAAGCATTTTAGTAAATTACAGGCTATGTTAGTCTTCTTCTCTGTAGCACGGACACTTCAATTAGGGTAGCGTGTCCGTGTCCGACACGTGTCGGACACGAGTCGATTACGACACTTCTCGGACACTCTATCGTGATCATTTTTCTTTTTATATTAGAAATATTATATATTGTTAATTCAAAATTATTAGCAAGTAACAAATAGGTACTCATGTTTAAAAGATTTCAACAAGAAAAATTAATAACAAGTATAAAACTAAATTTATACTACATAAATGAAGAGTTTTTAAGAGTTTAATCAACGTGTCGTGTTTGTACTTTTTTCAAAAATCGCGTGTCGGCGTATCCAACACGTATCGTGTCGGACACACGTGTCCGTGTCGGTGCATCATTGGTCTTCTTGTTACATCCATTACCAAGTTCATATGAATTGTGTCGTGAATTTCATAAAAATGGACAATTCACGCATCTACACATAAGGAAAATAAATGGCCAAATAAACATAAAGAGACAATCAGGGAATTACAAATGAACAATTACACAGCACAAATGAGTTTATCAATGCAAAGAATGATAACAAAAAAGCACAGATAAGGATTGAGAACCTAGGGCCGATAAGCTCCGAACAAATAAGTCTTGTGAATTTCCAGGATCAGGCTTCAATATCACCTGAAAAGAATTTCAGGCAACCACTCTTAAGGTAAATGAAAGAACGTTGAAAGCCAACATAACCCCTCAAAAACTTCGCCAAGGTCATAAATCAATCAGGGCTCTAGATTTCCAACATTGAACAAGCTCCAAGTTCACCTGGAATTGAGTGTGCCTTTGAAGCCTATTTGGGTTTTCACCATAACGACTATCATCAGGCCGGATGCTAGGTTCTACATACCTTCCACCAGAAACCACCATGTTAGCAGTCACACTAAGAACTAGGATAACCAAATATATTTGCATCACTCAAAAATGAAGAGCGAAAACATCTTGTGATAATATTCTTGCCCAAGTCAACAGGATAATATGGGACACTTTGTCCTTTGCAAGTCCAGGTATTCTTTAAAGCAAACTTTTTTAAGGATTTTATCAGGAGCTAATATCAAATGCCACATTTACAAAATATTTTGCCTCACATTATTGATTCAATCAATATCGCATATTGAGCCATATCATACATTTTTCTTCGTTAAATGCATATAAATTGCCAAAGCTAGTCTAGTATTCTACAACACTCTTGCTAGTACAATGAAAGGACTTTATCAAACTGTATCACAAAGGCCAAAAGAATAAAATCAAATTGTCGCCTAGCATTGTTTTCATCAATATGCCAACGAATACTGAATTCATGGTTCCCCTAATTCTAGATGCAAAGCAATATCGTAGTTATGCACGAGTCATATTTCCATTTCCATTTTCATCTTGCTTTTTTTTTTTTTTTTTTTTTTGGGGGGGAGAGATCATAGCAGATATGGATTTTACAAAGGATCAAAAGCATACTTACGCAACATTCCATGGTTCTGGACCAAGAACCCTTAGAAACGTAAGAGGGTTCATAGTCCCAGCGCCAACCTGCTCAATACAGTTAAAACCTCAAAAAATTAATAAGTGGCTGACAGGAAGCTGGCTCACGTATTTAAACAAGAAACAAATAAAGTGAGAAAGAAAGAGTAGGAATATTGTGTGGAAGAAAAAAGAGGGAAGGGTTCATTTTTAGCCCGCCTATATACGGATGCAAATTATATGATGCAATATGTGTAAAGACAGAGTAAATGTTGACCGTGTATAAAAGACCTGACAGATGATGGAAAAAGTTGTTGATTACCTCAGTGTTGCTGCATTGCATTACGGCACATCCAACAGAAGCCCAATACTCCTGCACAACAGAGTCCAAATTTCAAAATAGTAAACAAAAACAATGTCATACTACCATTTACATTCAAGTTCAGGGAAAAAGTCCCTCTTATGCACCAAAGAAATTTTCAATTTTCTTCTATCCTGCTTCACTCGCATGAAGTTAAAAAGATCGCACTATACATTTACTGTAGCACCAACAATGATTCTCCATAATTTGTTTTTGACATGTTTATTTTACTGCAATCTCTTGGGAAAAAAATAAAAAAGAAGAACAATTCCTGATGTAAATTCTAAACTACTTCCTGAAGTTCCATGTTAACCAATTTAGTTGTCAAGTTACTACTTAGTTGCAATTCATCAAATTCAAAACTTGTGGGCCAATTTAGATCGAATCTACCATTTCCAAATGATATGTCAACTCATTCAATCCAAAACTATTATGAAATTTCAAAATCGCTAATGTTCCAATGACATGGTACCGCCTCCAAAATAAGCCACAAACACAGAAATAGAACTAACACGAAACTAGGAGTGAGTTTGGCCCGACTTAAAGGGGGGGGGGGGGGGGGGGGGGGGGGGGGGGGGGGTGGTTGGGGGGGGAGGTGGGGGGGGTGGGGGGGGGGGGGGGGTGGGGGTGACAACTTTTTTGGGAAGCACGGGGAGTGGCGCTGTCGAAAAAAACCCAAAAAGAAGTTTCTTTTAGCTTTTAAGCCGGAGCGAACATGCTATTAAGAAATTTCATCAAGCACTTAATTGTAAAATAAAAACTGAATTGGCTTAAATGCAGCAGGTAATAAAAGAAACCTGGAGGCGTTGAATGGCTTGTTGGAAAGTGAGAACAGAGGATGCTGGTACCGAATTCGTGTTGTCCTTTGAAGACTCCTGCTCTGTAGAAGCTGAAGAAGAATGGGTTGTGGCAGAAGGACGATTGAACGTTGCAGTTGATGAAAAGCATTTACGCTTGAAAATTGGAGGTGGGCTGGGATTAATTCTGCGGGCTGTTGTGAAGAGGAAAGATATATGGGGCTTGTATTTGTTGGGCGATTTCTTGAGAATGGATGTCACTAACGGTAGTGACAGTATTGCCATACCAGCAGAGACTCACTGTAAGGGTGGGTGCGGGGGAAGGGGAGGAAGAAGGCTGAGCTTTGGGGGGTGGGGGTGGAACTTGTGGAGGGAAGATGGAACCTTGGATTGACAAGGATTGTGCTTCGTGGAGGGTTTACCTCGGAACCAAGGAGCTAAGATTTTACAGATAAATCGCATCGCATTAATGCGATTTTGATTCTACAAGTGACGCCATGATGTCCGGGCCCATATGCAAGGCAGGATGTTACGGCTGCAGCTTTGTTTAAACCCCACGATCTTATCATTGTAAATAATTTATTTAAATAAATATAAATTAGAAAATTTTAGTATGATTCTTCGATCAAAAGACGTTTACTCCCGTCATTGAGTTTTTGTTCTGAAATATATTATAGGGGTATTAGTCTTTCAAATATTTTCAAGCTTACTAGTGTTCACCCCCTACACTAGTCATTGTAATTTCCTACTTTCGTCTATTGTAATGTTTAGCTTTCTAGCAATCAATGATCAAGTTTATTTCAATGCATTTCAATTTCATGTTACGGGCTTTCTTTAAATTGTGATCAAATTTACTTTCGTCCCAAAACAATCGAGAGAAGGCGGAATGTAGTCTAGCGGAGCAGACTACTGCCGCACGGTGTTCCCTTTCTGTGCTAAGAAAACATTACCCGTGAAAGTTGGTATCAAAGCCGCGACTCAAGATCTCGATAAAAGAAAGTTATAGAAATTGATCCAAATTCCTCGAACAGCACAGAGGTGGTAGATATTCAAAAGAGGAACACCAGACAGCGTTTGGAGGCGCTTGAGGTGACAAACACTGGGTTGTGTTTTGTCATGGAGAACCTCGGAGAAAAGGTCGAGGTGGCAGAGACGAAAATTCGGGAATTACGCATCCAACTGGATGAAAGCCAAGAGGCCTGCGTAGCTATAACTGAAGTTGTTTGTATCATACCTGATCTGCAGGATGAGATGGGAGCGTTGAGAGCTCAATTACTAGTACTTCAACGCGTAGTTGGCAACGGACAAGCCATCACACATGAGTCGGTGCATAGGCTCAGAATTCCAGAACTGTGTACCTACGGAGGGGCACGCGATGTTAAAAAAAATGAGAACTTCTTATTCGATATGGAACAATACTTTTTGCGGCTTCGATCAAGGATGAAGCGAGAAAGGTCACAACAGCTACCATGTATCTAGGTGGAGATACAAAGCTATGGTAGCGACGAAGTATGTTGATATTCAGGCCAACAGGGTCCAAATTGATTCTTGGGATCTTCTCAAGGAAGCTATCAGATCTCAGTTTTTCCCAGAAAATGTGAAATATGAGGTACGTCAAGCCTTATGAGAACTGAAACACACAAACTCCATCAGGGAGTATGTGAAGGCCTTTTCAGGACATATGCCGAATATTCGAGATATATCGGAAAAGGATAAGCTATTCACCTTCATGGAAGGGTTGAAACCGTGGACACGCACGGAACTTCAGAGACAGAAGGTCGCTGATTTGAACGCAGCTATGAGAGTTGCTGAATGTGTGAGTGACTATCAACCGGAATCAAGCGAGGATCGACCTTCGAGAAATAGTCAAGCGGTTGAAGGTGAAAAGAGACCTTTTAGACCCAGCTCGAACTCAAATAGGGAAGAGCGTTACTCTCAGAATAAGGGAGGGGCCTATCAAGGCAACCGTCAGAGTAACTCGCAGGAAAACTATCAAAACAGCCGTCAAGGAAACTATAACAGCAGTACCAGTAATGACTGGAATCATGGAAAAGTAAAGGAGGGCAGATCTGATGTCACTCCTAAATTGAAATGCTTTCTATGCGAATGACCTCATCGGGTGGTGGAATGTCCTCAAAAATGGATGGTAAATGCTTACTGTTAACTAGCAATTTGGGGCTCAAGTTTAAAGCAAAATACCCCACGAGCTAGCTATCACGGTGACACCGACTCCGAAGGGGACGAGGATGTAGTTGGTGCATTCTCGCATTGATGCAATACATTATCGTACTGAGTTACTAAAAGGGATAGAGTTCCCTTGAAAGAGTCGAAGATCGAATAATCGAAGGCTTGCACTTGTAGGGCAAAAGGCCTAATGTACATTGATGTACGGATCAATAGAAAGCCAATCAGGGCTATGGTGGACACCGGTGCCACGCACAACTATCTCGCAAGTTCCGAAGTAGAGTGGCTCGGACTTGTTTTGGAAAAAGGTAAGGGAAAGGTCAAAGCGATCAACTCCGCTGCTCAACCAATAGTGGGAATAGCAAAATCTGTGCCGATCAAAGTAGGTCCCTTCGAAAGAAGGACAAATTTGTCAGTAGTTCAGATGGATGATTTCAAACTCATTCTCGGATTGGAATATCTTCGGGATACAAAGACAGCAGTGTTGCCGCATTCTAACTCATTAATAATGATGGGTAGCAAACCATTCATTATTCCCACACAGGTTGGGAAAATTGGCGAGAAAGACGTCTCGGCCTTGCAATATAGTAAGGGTTTCAAGAGGAATGAACCCTCATTTTTGTGCTCTCTTCGAGTAGAGGAAATCGAAGAGACAACCGGCTCTACTCCAAAACCTATCATCAAGTTTAAGGAATTCGAAGACATCAACAATGAGGGCAATTGATCGCGGGATTGGACTTGTTCCGGGTTCCAAACCTTCCACCAAGGCACTATATCATATGTCTCAGCCGAAACTTGAAGAGCTTCCGAAACAAGAAGGAGAAGTGTTGGGAAGTGGGACTATCATGTAACGCACTTCCGCACTACCACAACATATAGACTACTGGCCTCAAAGGCGGGATGACATTGCAGGTTATGAGAAAATTTGCCTTGTTCGTCAGCAAGATGTGGCAGATCATCAGAAAAAGGCAGTCTTATTGGAGTCTCTTTCCATCATGAATGAATTAGTCGAGAGTGGATCGATGAACTACATTAGTGGATTGTCAAGAGTAGGAGACTTTGGCACTATCATCATCGGGATGGACCGTTTATCTAAAGATTCGACTTTCAGCACAGCGCCCAAGTATGTATCAGCCGAAGAGACATCTCAACTCTTCTTCAAACATATTGTCAAATACTGGGGATCGTCTATCGTCAATGATCGAGATTCTCGATTTATTGACATACTTTGGATCGAGTTGTTCAAACTTCTTGGTTCAACTTTGAGCACAAATTCTAGTATTCACCGAAGACCAGACGGACAGATAGAGCAGTTCAATTCTATGTTGGAAGACTATTTTCAGCACTTTACCTCTGCTTCACATGAAATTCGGGTGAAACTTGCAGATGTGGCTTGGATATGTCTCAATGCTCAAAAGAGCTCTTCTCCTAACAAGAGTTCTTTTGAAATTACTACTAGCCAATAACTGTTATTCCTCCATAATGCAAATACCAATCAGAAACAGTACAAAAAGTTTGCAGATCTGAAGCAACCAGTGTTTGAAGTGAAAAGATCAGAGATGAAGGTTGCCAAAAAGATTCTTGGCTACCAAACTACTCGAACTTTTAGGAAATATCTTCAAGAGTACTTGGTCAAATGGAATGGATGCAACAGCGAGAAGAATACTCAATGGCTCCGAGGACATCGGCAAAACAAATAGGGGAGAATGTCACGGGCTGCAGTTTTGCTTAAACCTCGTGATCCTATCATTGTAAATAATTTATTTAAATAGATAGAAATTAGAAAATTTTAGTATGATTTTTCGGCCAAAAGACGTCTACTCACGTCAGTTGGGTTTTTGTTCCGAAGTCTATTATAGGGGGTATTAATCTTTCAAATATTTTCAAGCTTACTAGTGTCGCCATCTGCAATAGCCATTGTAATTTTCTGCTTTCATCTATTGTAATGTTCAACTTTCTAGTAATAAATGATCAAGTTTATTTCAATGCATTTCAATTTCATGTTACAAGCTTTCTTTAAATTGTGATTAAATTTACTTTCGTCCCGAAACGATCAAGAGAAGACGGAAGGTAGTCTAGCGGAGCAGACTACTACCGCACGGTGTTCCCTTTCTGTGCTAAGAAAAGGTTACCCGTGAAACAGGGACAGGGATGGGAACCATAAACCCGAGGGATAATTACAGATATGGTACCAAAATTTTTAGAAATTTTCAGACTTTACTCAAATTTTTTATTTGTACCATTCACGGTCCCAAACTTTTCAGAAAATTGACACTGAGGTCCAAATGGATCTATTAGTTGACCCAAAAAATTGATTTTGACCAATTTTAGAAGGGACTAAAATGGTAACGTTGAATTTTCCACATTAAATAATTAAGCAAACAAAAAAACGTAAAATGGTAACTGTTCATTGGAAGATAGAGAATTTCATATTGGAATTTTGGTCACGGGCGATCATTCAAACCTACGCGCAAGGGCAAATAATAGAGATACAACAAATGTGCATTTTTACCAAGACAATAAGAAATAAGTACATAATGGCAAACCTACAAACAATAGTATAGAAAAGTCAAAAATTATTTTAGAAGTCCACGTGTCTCGAGTGCTTGTGTTAAACATTCTCAATTCTATCGATACTACTTGAATCAAGTCACGTACTTCAACTTACAAAGCCTCTTTTCCCAGACAAAACCAAATCCTAGTAATGTCAATATATTCTCTCATCACTCGTGTTAGTCTCTTTGTTTTTCAATTCCCCCAAAGACGAACTATCAACGAGACATGACTTATTTTCATCAACTACTCAATCACTTTCCAATTCCTTAACGATGACCAAGACTTAGCCAGAAAAGGTAGCATTTATAATTGTTTTGCTACTACATCAACACACTTTGATATGTTTTATTTTTCTTTTCCTTCTTTTGGATTTGTCCCTTCTTTTATTTATGGGATCTTTCTGATTTTCGAATGTAATTTTCACTCTACATTAGCCAACCTTTTTTTCCGGTAGAATATCTACTAAACAATATTTCATGAATATGGTCAAATTACTCAAAACTAGTTTCACACTACACTGTAGGTAACCTTTTTGTACGTGCCACGGTTAGTATAATGTCTTTCACTTTTTTCGGCTAACGGTAGGAACTAAAAGAGAATTAACAGGTGATGTTCTTGATTTTGGATGGTTCTAATCACCCCAAACTTATTTTAAAAGAGTTTTCAATATGATTATAACTGGATTGATTAATGTAATAAGCATGCTCTAAAATCTTAAAAGATTCTAAGGTTGCTAGCTCACATGACTCAACCATAATTGCAATCAAGAATAAGTATGCGCTCCCACATCCGAATTAACTCTAGTGGCGAATTAGGGGAGATGGCCACCACTCCTCAGGATTAGTCGGGCGAAGTTTGGACACTGAGTCATAAAAAAGAAAAGAAAAAGAAAGAATAAGTATGTGCTCGAGTTGTTAGAACGCTAAGTATAAATTAATGGGATTCATAAATAATTAAAAATTCAAATGTCAACACGAACCAATCCAAATTTTACTCATGGATATGTAGGATATTATCATTGGATATGAATTATTTTGTTAAAGTTAAGTTACACACAAGCATGCATAATAAAGCTATAAAAATAAAAAAAAATAAAAAAATTGTCAACTTTTTTTACTCAAAAGTAAACCTAAATTAATCATACAAATTATTCATGTATATTAGATTAAAAGAAAACCTAGATTTTCCACCCCCAAACTTAATTTCTACTTTACCGTCAATCTAACACTGTGAAGCTCAAAATATATAAATTAAATAAAAGAGATTAAGTTTAGACTCGTTGAATAAGTGTTGGAATATGGAGTTGGCCTTGAAACATGTAGAATTTTTTTTTTCTTTTCTTTATCCTCCTTCAAAAAGGGATTTTCGTTCTTTATGCCAATTTTTCCTACAATTGAATTTATAAAAACAACATTAGAAACAATTAATAAGCAATAATATTCAAAATCACAAAAGAATAATTCAAACATATTAAGGCCCTGTTTGAGCCACCTTTTTTCCTTACTAAAATGAAAAATATGACCGTTATCCATCACATCAACATTTAAATTCAAATTCTCTATCTCTTGTGTGGGCCCCAATAACGGCTATATTTTTCATTCTCATTTTCAAAAAAGGTGGCTCAAACAGGGGCTAACTATATATTACATCTACTTTAATTCAATGAAATACGTTGTGATTGTGTGAATTTGGATGTCTAATATGTAAATGAACGGAAAATATGAAGTTAAAGCTTATATGAAATTCTGAATTATGCCAAGTTGAGGGTGGATGATGAAAAATAAGGATTCAACATGCACATCACATCCTACCAACCATCTGATCTCGAGAAATGCTAATAGTGTTAAATGGAGCTGCGCATACAAAAGGAAAATTGGTTGATTACTTGGAGCCCTCAAAAATGAAAAAGACGACTTCAAATTACAGGATGAAGAAGAAAAAGTATAAAGACAGTAACTCCAAGCAGTGCAAGGATGGCAAAGCCCGATTTGAGCCATCTTGAGTGATCACTACCCAAAGTCGAGTTCAAGCCTATAAATTTAACACTTAATGGGAGGCAATATATTATTTACATGTCTTTAATTATTAATTGCATTGCATGTAGTGAGGTAGGATAGTATTTAGTGCTTAAGCACATTCAATTACTGTTTACTTATGTTTTTTCAGTAATCTATACTTAGGGTCGTATTCCTAGCATCATAGTTATGCCAGAAAAATGAATATTCAAGATTTGGACTATGAAATCGTATAGCCAAGATTTGGTTAGCTTCATACGTCAATATTTGATGATGGCAGAACGTTCATGGGATAAATCACGCGACCATCAGTTGTAAAGCATTGCGATCACATGGCAATGCAAAACTTTTAATATACATACTTTAATTTTTCCCACCCCTCACATATAATGATAAAAGATTAGTCTTAACTCCCATATGTTTATATTGATCATGAATTGTTTTTTCTCTATTTAGGCTTCACTGAAATGTTATGCAAAACGAGCAAATAAGAGAAATGGAAGACATAAGACCAAGTGCTAATGTAAAGGCGTCATCATACATATTGCTAACCTTTCTTTAAGCTTATTTTGTGATCACGTTGAGGATAACTTGTATTTCAAGTTTGGAGATCGATTTTCGTTAGTGTGATATTTTTGTTTGTATGCAAGTTGTTTGTTAAATTCAAAACAAATTGTTAAATTAGAAAAAAAAATCAAAAATTACTTTTGTATATGTGTGCTTACGTAAGTTGGATAGCCTTGCTGAAATTATTTGTGATTCATGAATTGTGATTAAGTAATGAAACTTTTGCCAATTTGATACTTATCTATAAGATATTTTCATTTTTGAGCACAATCAACATGTGAATTAATTAATTAACTTAGTTTGTCAAACCAAGATAAAGGTGAAAGCACAACCATTTAATCAATTGAAAGGATAGTTGGGGATGGTTGGCATGGTATTGGAAGCTATTAAGATAGGTACTCATTCCATGCTTGTTGAAAATTTATGTAGACGGTTTATGGTCAACAAGTGGAATCTAGTTGTTAACCGCGAACTAGGAATTTACTCTTACCTACTCATCTCAAAAAAGGCATTGCACTAGTCTGGGGAAAATATGGTAAAAGTATAAAAATAAGTGACCTGCATCCCAAGTTGGCCTCGAGATTTTAGGTGTCATGTGTGACATTTTAAAATGGTACCCTTCCATCTAACTAAAAAAATATATTAAGAAAAAACACTCATAATATTATTTCATTGCAAAAATATGACATTTAAAAATTTGTTTATTTTCTTGCCTATCATAAATAGGAAAAGTACACGTAAGCTGAAAAGCACATCCCAAACTTTATCAAAATTCAAATGTCATCTACAAAGAATCATCCAAGCCACTAACCTCTTGGTACAATTCCATATGAGCAAACTTTGAAATCAAAAAGAGCAAATCCCGTGTGTAAATCTTGAAGTGCAACCAATTATGTAAAAATATTTCTTTGTACATTTCTAGAAGCAAACTCACCGATTAAACTTTTGTAATCAATATTTTCAGCAAATATTGTTCAATAGATATCAAAGATAATCCATTCAATCGTTTTTATAACATGACTGATTGCACATAAGATTTTAGCCCTTGTTTGGGCTCAATTAAAATTAAATTTTGGGGAAAATGTATTTCAAAATAGTGATTTTGGGAACAATGTATGGTTAAAAAAGAAGGAAAATATTTGAATTTACGTATAATATTATTTATTGAAAATGTATGATTAAAAAGAAGAGAATAAAATATATTTGAATAAAATGGAGCCCAAACAAGGGCTTAATAACTTTAGTTTTTGAAGATTGTACTATTATAGAACAAGCAACAAAGATTGATGGTAAAGTCTCTTATCTTTCGTACTTGATTGTTCTTCATAGGTGAAAGGGTGGGAGAGACGAAAATTACGAAAATGGATTTGGGGTTCGCTTTTCATTCTTCACTTTAATTATTTGGATTTTGGGCTACTTATTGTCTTCTTGGGTTCGTAATTGATTAATTAAATGAATTGGACATTTGAGATTGTGATTTGTAAAATAGAAAGTTTATAATTTATTTATTTTTTTGAAAGCAGGATAGTTTAATATGAGAAGCACAAATAATATTTTTTTTCAATAATACGTTATATTTTGCCCTTATTTAAGCCCCCATTTTTTTAAAAAAATGTATTCTTGAATAGTGTTTTGACCCCATTTCAACTACACATTTTTCAATGAAATAATATTACGGACAAATTCGAAGTTTTTCCTTATTTTTTAATCACAATTTTCCCATCAAATACTATTCAAAAATACATTTTTTTTTTTTTGACAAAAATAGGGCTCAAACAAGCCCTTAACAAGTATTAATGTAATATAATTTTTTTAACTCTTTTTTTAATGAATATTATGCCCTTCAACTTAACATAATAATTAAGTTTTTAAATTAATAAAATGTTTTAAATATGTACTTGTATGTATAATTATATATGTAACAAATTTTTTTTGGTGCCCATACAATGTCGAGACTTCGTGTGGTCGCTCAACTCGTGCACACTCAAGATCATCTCTGCGGCTACATCGATAATTAAAACAAATCAAAGATCTATGTAGGACAGTGCCACATACCCTAGAGTGCGACCTGCCCATTACTTCAAAATTCAATTGTGATTGTCAAATGTCATATTTCTCAATTTGAATTGAAACAACATTTTAGAAGTTACACATCATATAGAATTGAAATCATATTGATTGGAGTTCCATAGAATTTTTGGTGCGGAAGTGTTACGAAATTCTTGTAATAAGAATTATATTGGAATAATCTTGCTTTGTATTGATATATGATTGATTGTAATGAAAAATGTATAATACTCATATATTTATAGGCAAAATTATTCTCTAATCCTATTAAATAAAGGAACCAAAATAAGGAAACTAAATTCTAATAGGAAATAAATTAATCCTAATTTAAACATGATTTATGAATAAACCTATTACAACTAGAAAATGAAATTAGATAAGATAATTAAAAAATATAAACTCCTAGATAAAGTGAACTATTAATTGTACTTATGATGTACTACATCAATCCCCTCCACTTGAATAAAACTCACCATCGAGTTTTGTGGTTGCAAGGAAAACTCATCTGGAGGATATTATTCAAAGATATAAGCAACATTGAAAGTATTGGAAATACTCATATCAGCTAGAAGGTCAACTTTGTAATCATTATCACCAATCTTTTGAAGAATGCGAAAAGGACCAATCTTCTTATCTTTAAGCTTATTGTAAGTGCCAACAGGAAAACGATTTTTGCGGAGTGGATCATCACCAATTCACCTTCGTTGAATAACTTAAGGCGTCGATGTTGGTCTGCAGTAGTCTTGTAATGAATATTAACATCTTCTAAATTCTGTTTTACTTCGTGATGAATTCTTCGAATACGTTCAGCAAACTCTTCTGCATTAGAATTGACATTCGGAAGTCGAATCAAATCTACTGTATGCTTTGGAACACTAGTATAAAAGATTTCAAATAGAGTCTTCTTGGTGGATCGATTAGGCATACTATTAAAAGCAATTTGTGGAAGGGAAACACCCCACTGCTTTGGTTTATCTCCACTAATTGCTCGAATCATATTGTCAAGAGTTTAATTAGCCACCTCTGTTTGTCCATCTATTTGTGGATGACTTGCACTACTAAACTTTAAAGAAGTGTCAAATATTTTCCACAGTGTCCTCCAAAAATGACTTAGAAACTCAACATCTCTATCAAAATTTATAAAACGAGGAATGCCCTGTAGGCGAACGATCTCGCGAAAAAATAAATTAGCCATGTAAGAAACATATGCAATTTTCTTACAAGGAAGGAAGTGGGCCATTTTTTAAAACTGATTAATTACAACCAAAACAGAATCAACTCTTCGTTGAGTCCATGGAAGCCCGAGAACAAAATCTACAGTGGGATCTTGCCAAATTGTTTCTGGAACAGGCCATGGGGTATAAAGTCCAGTATTTTGAGCTTGTCCCTTAGCTTTCTGACATATTGGACAACACTGAACAAAACGACCAATGTCTCTTTTTAGTTGGGGCCAATAAAATCTTTCTTTAACCAAGCTAATTGTCTTGTCCTGACCAACATGTCTGCATGCAATTCTCGAATTAAGTGCTCACGCAAAGAAGAACGAGGAATGCATAATTGTGTTCCTTTAAATAAGAATACTTCCTGAAGTAGGTAATTGGCTATAAATTCCATATTACTGCATCGAGTCCACATATCGCCAAAATCCTCATCAATTGCATAAAGTTCCTTTAAGCAATCGAACCCTACTACTTCTGTGCTAATTATAGCTAAAAGAGATGCTCGTCAACTTAAAGCGTTTGCTATTTTATTCTGTTAGCCCGATTTATGCTTTATAACAAAAGTGAATTTCTGCAAAAAGGTGATCCACCGAGCGTGCATTCGATTCATTGTTTTTTGAGAATTAATAAACTTCAAAGCTTGATGATTCGTAAATAACACAAATTAACGTTGTATCAAGTAGTGTTCCCAATGCTTTAAAGCTCGAATTATAACTCATAAGTAGTCCACTTTTGTCGAGACTCACTAACATTTTCACTGAAAAACTCGATTAGGCGACTTTCTTGAGATAATACTGCTCCAATTCTCATAACTGAAGCACCCCTTTCAACTTCAAATAGTTTTTCAAAGCTAGGTAGTGACAATACCGGTGTAATGCATAATTTGGTTTTTATTGCCTCAAAACTATTTTCTTGTGCTTTGCCCCATTGAAATTGGCCTTTTTTCAAGCAATCGGTAATCGGTGCCATGATTGTACTAAATCCTTGAATGAAATGCCGATAAAAAGTTGCTTTCCCATGAAAGCTTTGTACTTCTCGCACAATTTTAGGAGCTGGCCATTCGCGTATTGCTTACACATTTGCTTCATCAACTTGGATACCATCCTTTCCCACCATAAAGCCAAGAAATAAAAGTTGATCAGTCATGAATATGCATTTTTTGAGATTGATATACAATTTATTATCTTGCAGGACTGAGAGAACTTCTTTGAGATTGATCAGTCATCTTCATTCTTGCTGTAGATAAGAATATCATCAAAATAAACCATCACAAATTTTCCCACAAATGGACGAAGGACTTGGTTCAGTAATCGCATGTAAGTGCTTGGTGCGTTCAACAACCCAAATGGCATTACTAACCACTCGTAGAGACCATTCTTAGTTTTGAAAGCTATTTTCCACTCGTTGCCAGTTTGAATACGTATATGATGATAGCCACTCCTTAAATCAAGTTTGGTGAATACAACTGCCCCTTCTAACCTGTCGAGCATATCATTAAGTCGCGGGATGGAAAAACGATACTTGATTGTTATTTTATTAATAGCACGACTGTCTATACACATTTGCCAACTGCCATCCTTCTTTAGAGTGAGTAAAGCGGGAACTGCACAAGGGCTCATACTCTTACCGATCAGCCCTTTATCAAGTAGCTCATTAACTTGTCACTGCAACTCTTCATGTTCTTTCGATTCATGCGATAATGTGGCAAGTTAGGAAAACTAGCCCTAGGTGTCAAATCAATATGGTGTTGAATGTTTCTCATAGGGGCAATTTGTTTGGTAACTCATTAGGTGCTATATCAGCAAAGTCAGCAAGTATCTTTTGAATTTTAGCGGGAATCTACATAATTGCTTCCGATTGACCTTTAATTACTTGTTCAAAGAATTCTAGGCCCGTATGTTTCTAAAAAGTGGTTTTTCTTCATTGATAGCATAGTTGTTTTCCAAAGGTTGAGATTGTGGTACTAAAACGATCTTCTTATCAAACCACCAAAATATGAAAGTGTTATCCCACCCCTTATAAGTGGCATCAACGTCATAGTGTTATGGACGACCTAATAAGATGTGACAAGCATCCATATCTACTACGTCGCATATGATCTCATCTTTATTTCCCAATCGACAAAGGAACCTTACAGATCTCTAGAACTTAAACTTCTGGGCCCTTTTTAATCCATGCAATCTTGTATGGAGAAGGGTGTCTCTCAATCTTCAGATTTAGAGCTTTTACCACTGCTTTGGAAACGACGTTCTCACTACTACCTCTGTCAATGATCACATTGCATACCTTACTATGAATAGTGCACCGGGTCTTGAAGATTTTGTGTCGTTGCGAGTTATCAGACTTTTTTGGTGCAAGTAAAAGACGTTGGACAATGCACGCTAACTCTTTCCCTATATCCGCATTTGCAACATTACCATCCTCATAATCATCGTCTTCAAAATTTTGTTCTTCATCACTTTCGCCTTCTTCTACAATGTTAATGGATCGCCTGTTTGGACAACTATTTGAGAGATGACCTGGTTGGTTGCACCGATAACACTTTCCAAGATTAGGACACGCAAAAGGGTCATTATTGGTTCGTTGCTGTGCTTGGTTTCTGTTTTGGATGTTGGACCAAATAGGAGCTAAAGTTTCATTCTAATTTTGTGCCGTATTCTGAATTGGCGTGGTACCCTTACTGTTATTATTGTTGTTGCATGATGTCGTTGCACCCTTTGGAACAGAATAAGTTTCTTGAATTGGTCGTCCAGAATTGCCTTGAGTACATGCTATGGTCCTATTCATCTGATTTTCCACTTTCATTGCTAAATTGACTGCATCTGTTATGGTCCAAACTTTCTGAGGAGCTAGTCGATCTTAAATGACTAAATTTAGGCTTCCTATATATTGAGCAATTAATTGAGCTTCCGTTTCGAACAAATTAACTCGGGCATTTAAACGATAGAATTCCTCGGTGTACTTGTTTATTGTTCGGTTGTTCTGTCGACAATTCTAATATTGCTGGTACAAAAATTGCTCATAATCTAGGGAAGAAATCATCTTTGCAATAACCGTTTCATCTTGGGCCAGGTTTGCACACGTTGTTTTCCTTGTCGTTGACGATTAAATTGAAGTTGTTCCCACCACCAAAGCTCTGCCTTTTAATTTATACACCACAAGTTTAACTGGCTTTGTTATGAGATATTCAAATAGTCGAAAAAAAATTCAACTGTATGGATCCAATCCAAAAAATTTTCAATGTTTAATCGACCGTCAAAACTTGGCAAGTCCATCTTCATCTTAAATTCTTGAACATTTGTACCTCGATTATTAGTCCTTAGGCCAGAATTATCTTCTTCGAATGAATAGTCGAAACCTCGTGATCGTCTTTGCTCAAAGCATCTCGCCCTTGGTTGAAAATTAGGACCTCAATCAAAATTTAACTCCTTGGTCAACATTGTAACCCCGATCAACATTATAATCTCGGTCAAGATTAATGCAGAGTCAAAATCAGTTTCTCATCGGAGCTCGCGGTTTGTCACTGAGTTCATCATCGCAGTCGGTTGGGACCCCTCGCCGTATGTCGCCTTCATCTCGTCCATTTCTTTGCTTGTAGAACCATAGAGGGGTAGCCTCGCGAGGGTCGCGATTCGAGATTGGGTTGCGCGCCAGGCAACTCGATTGTTGATTTCTAGGTTCTATTGTTGGATTCGATCATCTGCAAAGGGCGGACATCCTTTCCCTACACATGGGTCGACGTAGGGCTGGGGTATATGGGGTGTCTCTCTCCTTGCTAGAACCTCATGATTTCCTGCATTCAGGTTAGCATCTTCTTCCTCATCGTCGGAATTTGAGTTGATATTTCCTTGTACAGTTTTTTGCCAGCTCGTTTGTCCTACCTTGAGTGCATGATGCTTCTCAATAGTCATTGCAATTAGCATCTGTGTGATATTGCGAAGAGCTTCATTCATCCCTTCTAGTTGTTGTTCAATTTTTTCAAACCTCCGTTTGTTGTCGGTAGTTTGTTTGCCACTCGAACCGTCCTCAGTCATCAGATTGAGGTGAATTTCTTGTTCTGATACCAATTTTGGTGCGGAAGCGTTATGAAATTTTTGTAATAAGAATTTTATTGGAATAATCTTGCTTTGTATTGATATATGATTGATTGTAATGAAAAGTGTACAATACTCCTATATTTATAGGCAAAATTATTCTCTAATCCTATTAAATAAAGGAACCAAAATAAGGAAATTAAATTCTAAAAGGAAATAAATTAATCCTAATTTAAATATGATTTATGAATAAACCTATTACAACTAGAAAATGAAATTAGATAAGATAATTAAAAAATATAAACTCCTAGATAAAGTGAAACTATTAATTGTAGTTGTGATGTACTACATCAATTTTTATAGTGTTTTTGTTTTTTGTTTTTTGTAAATTGGTTGGACCAAAATTGAGAATACAATTCAACATCTTTGGAAAAAATGTTTTCGTGCCAAAAATGTCATCGTCAGGACCCTAACTTTTGATATGTTGTATGTATACGGTTTTAAGCTCTATGTTAAATTCTCATAATCTTCTGCAAACTTTTGCCATGTTAAGTAATATTTTCTACCCACTACATAACTAGAGAAAAAATGGATTGTCAACATGTTAAGTTCTTCTTTCATTTATTAATTATATCAAAAACTTCAACATTTTGTGAATTGTTTATTTGACAGTTAATGTTAAGTAACTCATTTTTAATAACATGTAGGTGGCAAGAATTCAGGTGTTACAATGATTCTTTGTATGTAATTTTTCTAAAGTAACATTTAATTTTAGTAACCAACGAATTTATGTCAACTGTCACAAAAATTTTAGCTAATCAACTAGTTCGTGTACGACAGCAAATTTGCAAGGAAGTTGTTAAGGTTGCTGGAGATGAATCAAGAGGTTGTTAAGGTTTTGGCACTTCAACAATTCGAAGATGAAGACAAGATCGATTAGAACAATAAGTACACAATGAAATTAGAGAAGTTGAAGAATTTCAAGAATGTAGGAGAACCTTTCACCAAAGAAATTTCCAAAATTTTCAATTTTCAATGTGTTATGTGAATACTAATTTATTACTCATTGTTATGGCATAAATAACTTTAGGGCAATATGACCTAGTGATTATGTGTGTGTAATCAACAAGAAGAAGATAGAAACAATACTTTGCTGAAAATAGTTAATTTTTCCTATTTTTAATTATTTTCTTACTTTATTTATACTTTAATTCTCTTTTTAATTATTTTTGTGGTGGTGATGGAGGGTAGGGGATGGGCCTAGACGTAGGTGGTTTAATTGTGAAGATAAATATTTTTCTTTTGTTAGAATATTTTAAATTATTCTACTTGAGACAAAAAATATGAAACTCTAGATGCAATTTTTTATATTATTAATTTATTTATTTTCTATTTGATTATTTAAAGAGGAGAGTAAATTAGTCATTTTACAATACTTTAATGGAGAAAATGGTAATTAAGGACCCTTTTTTTTTTTGCAAAAAGAAAGGTGATCTGAGTGCCAAAGTGTCAAAATTAAAAAGATATGGATGATTTGCGTAATGAAGGCAAATGATAGGAACTTTTGTGCTAATTACCTATATTTCACGGCAGGATTTAACAAAACATGACAAAAATGACAAACTTTGCAAGAAAGGCGTGAAATGAAGATGTAAATGCCAAATTTGAAACTATAGGGACTATTTCCACATTGAATACGAACGATAGGGATTTTTTTGCTAATTACCCATAACTTTAATATCTATTGTGAAATGGATTTTATATGTAATACATTAAGAAAGAAGATTGCAAAATAAGAATATATGAAATATATTTGTTAAAAAAATATGTACAAAATGACAATGTTCAAAGGAACATTGTTGAAGAATAACGGCAACGTGCAAATGTACATTGCTAAAACAAGGAAAACGTGCATTGCATGTTGATAAACATTAACATTTGCACCTTTCTAAAACAAGTAACGACAATGAGCAATACATTTTGCTAAAATATTAATATAAACGTGCATTGCTCATTGCTAAAACAATTAATGGAAATATGCAATGAACGTTGCAAAAAATGTAATGACAACGTGCAATTGAGATTTTTTGCAACATTTATTGTCTATTGTCGTATTGTCAGCTCTGTGACAAAAATGAAGGCTTCCATGTACAAATGCACGTTGCAAAAGGCCAACAAAAACGTTAATGGCTTTCCAAAGAATTCTATATATATATATTTGAGATCGAGTATATAATTTTGTTTACTCACTTATGATACAATCCTCTTCCTTTTGAGCACTTGTTTGATGAATCCCTTTTTATTTGTGCTTTATTAGCAGGGGTAATGAATGACCATTTAATCTATGTTGTTTCAAGTTGTGTTGTGTTTGATTAGTTGATAAAAAATGATTAAAGTGAAAGACTATCATGGGCGGAGGGAGGGGTGGACTGGGGTGGGCTATAGCCCACCCTACCCCCAGCCCAACAACATTTTTTTAAGTTAATTTTTCCCCCTTTTTTATCTCTAAAAAATAAGATTGTCTTCCATATTATCAATAAATTTAAAGCTATTGTAAAAAAAACTATTAATATTTGGTTAATTGGGTTTAAATATTTGGTTAACTGTGTATTATTTAATTTTTAAACTTGGGTTGCAAATGAAGTTAATTGTGCTAAAATTAATATTTGGGATGAAAAAAATTTATTCTTTTTAATTTTTTTACCATGAATTTGCTTCTGGGTTGGGGGAATTAATTTTTGGGCTGAACTAATGTTATTCTTTTTAGTTTTTCACAATGAATTTGCTTCTAAAACGATGTTATTATCAAAATAAGTAATATGCTATATATTTAATTTTATTAGTTTAAAAATATATTTGTTAGAACTTTGTTACGAAGTTTTCAAAAATATATTATGACCAATATTTTAAAAATCGACCTGGTCATCGACCGGGAAAAAAGTGAAATGTTCAACCGATGTCGAACCGGGATCGAACCAAATACAATAAATACATACAAAAATAATAAAATACTATGAAAAAAATTTTATTTTAAATTTCATATTAATAATTCTAAGTAAATCTGTCTTTGTTAATTAGATTCATTATCCTACAATTAGTCTCGATACTTCAAAAATTAAAAATCAATATGTTAAAATATTTTATTTTGTTAAATTAAAATAGTTTAAACTTATAGAAAATGATATCTAACATTAATATATTAATAATCAAGTGCGATTTAAGTTAAATTTGAAAATTAAATAAATGAAATGATGAAGGTGAATATTACAATTTAATTAGTTAAGATTCAAAATCAAATTAGTCAATTAGACATGCATTTGGAAAATGATTTTGATGAGTATTTTTTTTTTTTTTTGTTATGTCACTATCCCACATTGGAAGTTTATGAAACCATTGGAGATGATCATTTATAAAAGAGAATATTGAGACATTGGAAGTTTATGAAACCATTTGAGAGAAATGCATATATAAAATGAGCATGCCATCTAATAGTTTTCTATGGGCCTTTGAATTGTAATAATTTATGAGGTCCATTCATGAAATTAATTTTTTTTAAACTAAAAAAAATCGGGAAAACCATCAAACCGCGACTAGTTCATCGGTTTGCGATTGAACCGACTGTTCAGTGAGTTTTGAGTGATTTTGTCATAATCAATTATCTGGGCATGATTTTGTCCAATTTTGGGTCCAATTTTTATTTTACCGAGTGATTTGTAGCATCTTTTATGATATAAGTTCATTGAATAATCATCCTTGGTAGTTCAGTTGACTGGCGCTTTCTTTTTTTCCTTCAAAAAAAAAAGTTCATTGAAAAAAAACTAAATTTCAGCCCTGCCTAACGTAATTCTCTGGCTCCGCCCCTGAAGACTATAGTCATGCTTTTACACAAGATAACTTGAGACCTATGGC
This sequence comes from Fraxinus excelsior, assembly GCA_019097785.1. Taxonomy (NCBI): domain Eukaryota; kingdom Viridiplantae; phylum Streptophyta; class Magnoliopsida; order Lamiales; family Oleaceae; genus Fraxinus; species Fraxinus excelsior. Next base: position 25,984,472 of record CM032633.1, read on the forward strand.
GATTGATAGATTTCCCCATTGACTCGATTTCTTCGTTCATGAAGGTCCCCAACACCAGACTAGTACTAAGCAATAGTCATATTATACTAACAAAGATCTCAATAATCATATTCCACTAACTAAGATTTGGAACTTTTTATCCAATATAGATATCTTACCTTCATTTCCTCTATAATAAAGATCATGGAGAAGATCATATACCTATTTAATTGATGCCATAAACATCTTACTAGTAGAAAATGTATGCTCAATTGGGGATCACTCGTATTAGGAATCTTAAAGATAGATTGAACACTACAACAAAATCAGTCTTCTGCAACGTTCAAAAAAAGTTGTCGAAAACCTTTTGCAATGTTCGGACATATGGTGTAAACCTTGATGTCGTCATAGAGTAGAAAGATACGACAACGTTTTTTAAATGTTGTTTGCAACATTTTTTGAACGTTGCCAACAACCTTTTTGCAACATTTTTTCGAGTGTTGTCAATAACTGTTTTGTAACTTTTTTTGAGTATTGCTAATAACTATTTTTGCGAATTTTTAGGACGTTGCCTATGTATATATCCTTATTTTTACAACATTTTTTGGTCAGTACTGTAGGTCATTTTACATTTTTTTTAATTTTTTTGCATAATTAATTTAATTTTTTAAAAATATTTATTTATTTAATTACCAACAAATCTATAATAATTATAAAACAAAATAGTACACATTAACCATATGTAATAAGATTTTACATAATTCTGATAAACAAAATTAGTGAATATGATTCAAATGAGTTATATGAGTAGAATGGCGCCAAAGGAGTCATAGGAGTAGAAATCACAATTGTAAGAATTGTTGGAAAAGGAATTCATCCAACTAGTGTGTCACCATGGGGAGCACCAATGTTATTCGTCAAGAAGAAAGATTGGTTATTGAGGATGTGTATTGACTCCCATGAATTGAATAGAAACACTATTAAGAAGAATTATTCACTTCCTAGGATCCAGGAAACACTATTAAGAATAATTATTCGTTTCCTGAGATCGAGGACTTGTTCAACCAATTACGAGGCGCAAGGGTAATTTCAAAGATCGACATGAGGTTAGGATACTACCAATTGAGGATAAAATCTAGTGATGTCTCAAAAATAGTCTTTTGAACTCGGTATGGTCAATATACGTTCTTAGTTATGCCATATGGCCTGACTAATATTCCTAGAGTGTCCGTGGACTTGATGAACACAGTCTTCCATGAAAACCTAGATAATTTCTCATTGTATTCCTCGATCATATTTTGATATATTCGAAGACTAGAGAAGAGCATGATGAATATTTGAAGATTGTGTTAGGAACTTTAAAATGGGATAAACCTATATGCTAAATTCAAAAGTGCAGATTTTGGCTAGAAAGAGTTGTATTTCTTGGACACGTGGTCACAGCCAAGGGAATAAAAGTAGATCCAAGTAAAGTAGAAAGGTGTTGAATTGGTGGAGACCAACCAATGTAGGAGAGGTTCACAACATTTATGATATGACCACAGATAGAACAAAACCAGCGCAAGATCTTCAATTTTTTGAGTTTCCTAGTTTAATTAGAATTATATATTTTTAGCATCCTTTACAATATTAGAATTATATTTTCGTGCAATTAGATTTTTTAGAAGTTTCATATAAATACCTCATTATTTCATTGTATTAAAAAAAACAAGTTATGAATTATATGATGGAAATTGAAAATTTTCTCTCTAATTATTTTTGATTGAATATTATCGAATTTATCAAATATTATTTTAATATATGTGGCGTTCAATTTTTAAAACTTATCAAAGGATTAGGCACCCTTTGTGGCGTTCGTCAATCGAGGTTCGTTGATTTTGTAATCAAGAGGTCATTCAAACTTCGTTTTTGCTTGGTTTCTTAGTTCAATAATTTGCAGATCGAGATTCTACTGTCTACAACTTGAATTTGGACTTTTCCGACATTTTCAAATTAATTCCGTAATTCCCATGCTGATCCCGCTCCAGGGTTCTCGTCATTTGGTATCAGAGTTTGAGCTCCAGATTCAAGTTCTATCTTTTCTTTCTTTTAAATCTTTTATTTTTATTCTTCGTGTCCATCATAGATTTTGAGTTTTTGATTCAGAAAATTCCAAAAAAAATTCAAAAGTTATTTTTGAGCTAATCTAGCATCCCAATCAACTCTCGTTTCTTTTATCAGTTTTGTTGACGTTCAAAATTGTATGAACAAGATTAAGGCCAACTAAGAGCGTAGAAAGTAGTCTAAAGGATACGATGAAGAAGAATGTTAGATTGTCTCTGAAACAATTACTTCTTTTTTACAGATAGTTTAGAATATTCGAAGGGTTCACTGAGGTTTTTCTCCTTAGTGTATTCCTTTAGATTTTCTGTCTGCCTCCCCTTGTCCTGTCTTTACTCTGAGTCTTTTATAGTAGAAGTATAATAACGTCTAATTCTCCTGTCTTATCAACCCAGAGGCCGAGCTGGGCTGACTTGTGCGTTGTCCTAACGGGATTGGCGCTCGAGCTCAATGTTGTACTGTTGACTGAGGATGATGGGACTTGTTGATCCCGGTAGTAAATGCATTGCCTATTAAAGCAAGCTAAGGCTTCTGATTGGAGGAATAGGTGGGCGCTGACACAGGACCTTTCCACGTGTATCCCTCTTGTTTGGTACTCAAAGATCTTGTCAGTGATCCGTAATCATTAGCCACTGTAGCGTCTTGAAAGACTACAATGGCGTGTTGGGAAAGCTACGCTCCTGCCGATCTGACCTCGCACAACCGAACTCCAATTTCGTTATCCTCGTCGGGATATGGCAATCCGAGCTCAACGACCTCGGAGGTCGGTGTCAACAGTTACCCCCCAGGTCAGGTCTAATTTTAAATGAGAGTCTGACCTTATTGAAATGACATGGCACAAGTACCAAATCGTATAATAATTACCCCTATAGCCGTCAGGTACACCTGTCGCCGAGAGGGTGGCCGGACGTTTCATCTCTTTTTAGGCATTGATTGACAGCCGTTTTGCATTTATTGCCATTCATGACGGTTCATATCCTGCCTTTTCCCCTTCCTTAACGTTCCCTCCCATCTTTTCCTAGCCTTTTATCTAATTTCAACCTTCCTTGTCCCGAAATCTATAGATTCTTCGGTCCTTTTCCTTTCCCTGAGTTTCCGACCAAGATAATTGCCCAGGTATTCTCCTGCCATTTTTAGGATACCTTTTCTTTTGCGCATTACTTACTCTTTAACACGCTTACATGAGCTCGGACGAATCCCGTGTGCAGTCCTGGGGAAATCAGCAAGAAGAATTTGCACCATCTTCGTCCACTCAGTCATTTAGTGCATCGTCCGCTAGTTCCGATTGCCAGGAAGTATTCACACCCACCCCTATCGCGTCATTTTATCCTCCTCCGCCCCCTCCTAACCCAACATCAAATTCACCTAGGAGTATGGAGCATAGGCGTAAGTTAAGGGAAGAGAGGGCACGCGAGGAGAGCAGTAGTGGGGGTGACACTTGGGGAGCGAGTAGCCTCGGGTCGGTGGTGACGGAGGGTTCATTAGCTGCAGTTAGGGCTAAGTATGGCATCCCCCCCCTCCGTAGAGTTAGTTGTGCCGACTTCTTCCGACCGAGCTAACAGCCCCCCTGAAGGATGTGTGGCCCTTAACGGTGCCATCCTGCAGGCTGGTTTAAGGCTGCCCTTTCCAAAGATCGTTAGGTCATTCTTTTCTTCCTGGGGAATAGCCCCTACCCAGTTGTGTCCAAACGGGTGGAGGACCTTGATAGCGACCTTGATTTTGTGGAAGCAGTTAGGATACCCGGAGATGGACGTCTCCCAGTTCAACTCCCTCTTTACCTTTAAAGAAGACGGGAAGAAAACGGGTTGGTGGTATACTAGTGCTAGGCCCAGGACGGGGGGTCCACTAGTTTTAGATACGCCTTCCTCGATCAAAGGATGGAAAGAGGAGTTCTTTTTTGTTTTGGGGGAATGGCAATTCCATCCGGACGAGGTGGACAGGGGGGATGTAGTCCCCACCCTTTATCATTCCCTTTGTAAGTGAGGGTCCTTACTGCCATTTCTGTGGAACCATTGTCTGGGTTGACTAATCTGCCTTTTTCTTGTAATTTTGCAGTTTACCGACCTTGCCACCTGAGCTCGGCGATCCAGAAGCGGGCCGACTCAATCCGAGCGCTTTCTAACAGGGAGAGATCCTGCAAGTTCGTAATTACAAACGACAATTTATTCCAAGCGGGTCTACTCCGAGCTGTTCCTCCGACCTCAACGCATAGCAGATCTCGGACCCCAGCTCCTATTGCCTCTCGTAAGGGAACTTTTACGTCTTATTGGTTTTACTTGCTCTCTGTTCATTACTGACCTTATCCTTTGCATTTTTCAGACCAACGACCGGATATGTTGAATTTTCGCGCTGCTAGGGCGGCTGAGGCCGAAAAAAGGAAAAGAGAGGAAGTTGCTGCTAAGGGGCCAGCCCGACCTGAGGGCGCTGAGGTGGAACAAGAAGACGAGCAGCCCTTGCAGAGGCGTCGTTCGTCCAGCCTATCGCCTGCTCCCGTTCTTCCAGACTCTTCTATCCATATGGCGGCTACGGCGGCTGTTGCCACTTCCTCTTCTAAGTCCCAGGAGAAGCAGCCTGACCTTCAGAGGTCGGGTGTTGAGGATTCGGTTGGGCGCCGACCTGAGATCCTTCTGGACTTCCTCAGAGCTCCTTCCCCAGCAAGGGAATCAGTTGCTGCCTTCCCCTCGCCCCTCAGAGAGTCTGCCGTTCTGATGACACGGAGCTGGCCTGATAAAGAACAGCGATTTCTGAATGAGATGCTTCAGCTTCATTGTCACAGAGCTGTTCTCCACATGTCTTCCGTGGTGGACAAGGTACAAAGTTCACTTTTAGTATCTCATACTTTGATTAGTAACCTTCTTATGTATCTGAAATGTTACCCTCGTGCTTTTCAGGTCAAAGCAGAACTCAATTCCGTGCTGGAGTTCAAAGCTAAGGCTGATAAGCTTTTTTCCGAGGTTGAGGCGGAGAGGTCTGCTTTTGCGGAGGAAAAACGAAGTTATGAGGATCGCCTGAATAAGATGGGGGAAGAGCTTGACGCCTGCCTTACTAAGGAGCATAAACTACTTGACGAAAACAAGGCGCTGTATTTGTGGGGGGAAAAGTCAAATTCCCGAGCTGAACTTGAGAAGAAACGAGCTGACGAAGCAGTAGCTCAGGTGATGGCCCTAAAAAAAAAAACCGAGCTGAAGGTTTCTAACGCTGTGGAAGAATGGAGGGCCTCTCCTGCCTTTGACGCTATTGCTCAAGAAGCGTATGCCCTGGCTATGGGTGAAGTCATCAAGTTTATCAATCAGAAAAGGCCGGACTGGGATACTGCTTTCTTGGTGGAAGCTCAGGAAGAGCAGGAGAAGGAGCTGGAGCGAATGTTAAGAGCCTCTGAAGCTGGACAAGCTGGACAAGTTGAGGCTCAACCCTCCATGGTTGAAGATCTTCCTCCCCACCCCTCTAGTTCTTAGTTTTTATGTAGTTCTATGTATTCCCCTGAATTTCCTCGCAACTTTTGTACCCCTTCTGTTTTATGAATGAAGACATTTTGTTTGGTGCTTTACTTGTGCTCTTTATAATTGGATTCGTAACTTTCAAACGAACTGGTGAATAGAATTTTTTCGCTTTTCGCCATTTGCTGTAGAAGTCGCATTGGGCTTTGCAGGAATCTCTCGTATAATTTATGCTAAGTGTTGCAGTACTTATGACATTAGCTCGGCCTACTTCACGAGTAGGGCTTACAGGAGATTCTGCCTACTTCTTGGGTAGGGCTTAGGAATCATGCTAAGTGTTGCAGCACTTACAACATTAGCTCGGCCTACTTCATGAGTAGGGCTTACAGGAGATTCTGCCTACTTCGTGGGTAGGGCTTAGGAATCATGCTAAGTGTTGCAGCACTTACAACATTAGCTCGGCCTACTGCATGGGTACGGCTTACAAGAGATTCTGCCTACTTCGTGGGTAGGGCTTAGGAATCATGCTAAGTGTTGCAGCACTTACAACATTAGCTCGGCCTACTGCATGGGTAGGGCTTACAAGAGATTCTGCCCACTTCATGAGTAGGGCTTAGGAATCATGCTAAGTGTTGCAGCACTTACAACATTAGCTCGGCCTACTGCATGGGTAGGGCTTACAAGAGATTTTGCCTACTTCATGAGTAGGGCTTACTGGAGATTCTGCCTACTTCGTGAGTAGGGCTTAGGAATCACCCGGCGTGGACGCCGTACTTCTTGGAGAGTCATTCTGATAACCATGCTTTTATTCATAGAGGCAGCATATTACAGCAATCTATTGGTAATACTTTTTGAGGTGCTCTGCGTTCCAGGGGTGCGGTAAAGTCCTGCCTTCCATATCTTCCAGTTCGTAAGCCCCTTTGAGCAGTACCTTGCTTACCCTGTAAAGACCCTCCCAGTTAGGTCCTAAAGATCCAGTATTTAGTTCTCTTGTTGCCAGGAAGACCTTCCTTAGGACAATGTTGCCAACCTCGAACTCTCGTTTCTTTACCTTCTGGTTGTAGTATCTCGCATTGCGCTGTTTGTATACCGCATTTCTGACTTCAGCAACATCCCTTCTTTCTTCTATCAAATCCAATTCTTCTCGTAATGTTTGCTCGTTCCTGTCTTCTTGATACATCAGAGTTCTGACAGAGGAATTTCAACCTCAAGAGGAATCACGGCCTCTACCCCGAAGGCTAGGGAGAAAGGGGTTTCTCCAGTGCTGCTTCTAGCAGTAGTGCGATAAGACCATAATACGCTGGGGAGTTCTTCTGCCCATCCTCCCTTAAGAGTGTCGAGCTTTGTTTTCAACGTATGCTTGATAATCTTATTGATGGCATCAACTTGTCCGTTAGCCTGGGGGTGATTCGGCGTGGAGAAATGTTTCTGTATTCCCAATTCCTCGCAGAAACTTGCAAAGCGAGTGTTGTCGAACTGTTTTCCGTTATCCGTCACTATGGAGTGAGGTATTCCAAACCTGCATATGATTGACTTCCATATGAACTCAGTGGTTTTGTGCTCGGTGATTTTCGCCATAGGTTCAAGGTTCAGCCTCAGCCCACTTGGTTAATTTATCACAGCCACCATGCAAACTTCGTCCCTTTTCCCGTAGGCATGGGACTGATAAGATCGACCCCCCATTTTGCGAAAGGCCACGGTGCCATTACATAGTTCAGTTCTCCAGGGGGGAGCTTGATGTTAGGTGCGAACGCTTGTTAGGAAAGCTACGCTCCTGCCGATCTAACCTCGCATAACCGAACTCCAATTTCGTTATCCTCATCGGGATATGGCAATCCGAGCTCAACGACCGTCCTCCTGCGTGATTTCCGCATATCCCCTCGTGTATTTCTTTCATAGCGCGAAGGGCTTCTTCCTCATCCAGGCACCTTAACAGTGGCGCAGCATATCCTCGCTTATATAAGATGCCGTCGATCAATGTGTACCTTGCTGACCTTACCCTCAGCTTCCTTGCCAAGGTGGGATCCTCTGGGCATATACCCGTTTGGAGGTACGTAACGAGTTCTTCCATCCATGAGTGTCTGGGCTCCGTCGCCATGTGGATTTTCTCAGCTTCTTCAATCGCAGGGCGGTGGATTCTCCCAACAGGTATGCTATCAAACCTCTCAATTCCTTCACTGGTTGCCAACCGAGCTAGTGCATCAGCGTGCCCGTTCTGAGTTCGTGGGACCTGTCTGATACGGACATCTTTAAACTTCTGGAGTTCGCTTCTGACGATCTGGAGATATTTGCCCATTCTTTCCTCTTTGGCTTGATAGGTTTCGTTGACTTGGTTTACTATCAGTTGGGAGTCACTGTACGCCATCAGCCAATCAATTTTCATTTCGCTTGCCATCCGGAGGCCGGCTATCAGGGCCTCGTACTCAGCTTCGTTGTTAGAAGCGCTGAAGTCGAAAGGTAACGCTTCGCAGAACAGTTGTTGGTTTGGGCTTATTAGAACTATCCCAGCTCCTGCTCTTTCATCCGTGGAGGATCCGTCAACGAACAGTTTCCAAGGGGCATGGGGAGGTGATTGTCCCATAGGGTCTGAGCTGAACTCAAGAATGAAATCGGCTAGCGCTTGAGATTTTATTGAGGTGCGTGGTTTGTACCTTACATCGAATTGGCCGAGCTCAATTGACCATTTTACCAATCTCCCTGAAGTATCCGGTTTCTGCAGTACCTGCCTCAAAGGTTGATTCGTCAGGATCTCAATGGAATGTTCCAAGAAGTATGGCCTCAGTTTCCGAGCAGCGATTATCACAGCATAGGCCAACTTCTCCAGTGGGGAGTAGCGAACTTCGGCGTCGTGCAGGGCCTTAGAAACATAGTAAACTGGGTGATGTACTCCGTCCTCCTCCCTGGCCAACACCGCGCTGACGGCATGCTCCGAGACTGCCAAGTATAGCATGAGCGTTTCTCCTTCTCTAGGTTTGGACAGCATAGGTGGTTGTGATAAGTGTGATTTTAGTTGGTTGAAAGCGACCTGACATTCCGGCGTCCATTCAAACTTCTTTTCTCCTCTCAGCACGTCAAAGAAGGGCTTACACTTGTCTGTTGATTTCGACATGAATCTGCTGAGGGCGGCTATCCGTCCTGTTAAGCTTTGAACTTCCTTAGGTCTGGATGGAGGACGCATCTCAATGATGGCCCTTATCTTATCTGGGTTAGCTTCAATTCCTCTGCGGTTTACTAGATATCCCATAAATTTCCCTGAGCTTACTCCAAATGCACATTTACGGGGGTTTAGCTTCATCCCGTATGTTCTTAGGATCTCGAACATTTCGGCGAGATGTTGCCGATGTTCCCAAGCCTCTGCACTCTTAACCAACATGTCATCCACGTAGACCTCCATGGTTTTCCCAATTTGTTTGGCAAACATGGAGTTGACCAGACGTTGGTAGGTCGCTCCTGCATTCTTGAGACCAAACGGCATAACTTTATAGCAGTACAGACCTCTGTCGGTGACGAATGCCGTGTGTTCTTGGTCCGGTTCATGCATGAGAATTTGATTGTAGCCTGAATATGCGTCCATGAAGCTGAGCAAATCGTGCCCAGCAGTGGCGTCCACCATTTGGTCAATCCTTGGCAGAGGGAATCCGTCTTTAGGGCATGCTTTATTCAGGTCGGTGAAATCTATGCATACCCTCCAATCCCCATTGCTCTTCTTCACTAGTACAGGATTAGCGATCCATTTTGGATATTTTGCTTCGCGAATGAATCCGTTCTCGAGCAGCTTTTGCACTTCCTTATTGAGGGCCTCATATCGTTCTGGGTTAAGAGGCCTCCTTCGTTGCTGTTTTGGCCGTGCTGAGGGATCAACTCCTAACTTGTGGCACATGACTTTTGGGTTGATTCCCTTCATGTCCGCGTGTTCCCAGGCAAATACATCGAGGTTTTCCTGGAGGAAACTGATAATTTGATCCCTCACTGGAGGCTGGAGGTCATGACCTATTTTCAGCTCCTTGGGCGGGACGCCTAGACCAACTTGGATGACGTCCGCTCTTCCACAGGTTCTCCACCTCGTGTTTTTACTCTTGGATCCAACGTGTCTGGGAGGAACTCTCTTGTGCATGTCATACCGACCTCGTTTAGTTCGGTTATCATTGGATCCCCGTGTTCCGATGTCTCAGCTTGTTGGCAGCTCCGGTCATCCAGCATTCCAACCAGGGGCTTAGGTAAGTCTACGTTGCAGGCTCTCGCTTCAACTTGGTTCCCACGTATTACTCCTGGTCCATTCGGAGTGGGGAACTTTAGACAGTAATGATACATTGAGGTTGCCGCATGCAGTTCGTGCAATAAAGGTCTCCCCAATATGGCATTGTAGTTTGAAGGGATATCGACCACGATAAAATCCGCCAGGATTTTTCTGTAGCATGGGGGTTCGCCGAACTCGACACTGAGTACAATCTGTCCCCGAGCTTCGACCGGATTGCCGGAAAATCCTTGAAGTTTTCGGGGGTACGGTTGAAGGTATTGATCCTGTATGGCCATTTGCCTCAACGTTTGGTAGTAAAGCACATTGACCGAGCTCCCGTTGTCTACTAGAGTTCGGTGTATTCGGACTCCTATCACATCCACTGCGATAACCAGCGCATCACTTTGGTCTTGCAGAACTCCTTGTGCATCTTTCTCTGAAAACCCGAACCACTCGGGGCCCGAATAAGCAGCGGGTTCCGATGCGGGGTATCTTACACTAAAGTTTTGGTATACGTGAGCATCACGCGCCAGCTTGCGCCTAGTTCTTCTTGAACCCTCTAAATATTGGTTTCCGCTTACCAACATTCGAATCTCAGCACGGGGCTGGGGGTCGCGAGCTGGGGGTTCGGGCCGTGCTGGTTGGTTTTCTCCCCGCTGGTCAGGCTGTTGAAGCCTGGATGGACCTGCTATTCTTGGCCTTGCTACGAACTCCCGTAAATGGCCTCTCTGAATGAGGGCTTCCACCTCTTCCTTTAGGTCTCGGCAGTTGTCAGTGTCATGTCCCACTGTCTTATGATATCGGCAGTACTTTGCTTGGTTCTTCCCAGCTGTTTCTTTGCCTCCAGGCGGAGGTCGGCGAAAAGACTTCTTTGCTTCGGTTTGAAGAAAGACCTCCTTCAGACTAGCATCCAAAGGGTGGTAGCCGCGGAATTTATCGGGATACGGTCTAGAGCGGCTTTGATCCCTTCTATCTTTCCTTTTCTCCTGACCTCCGTCTCTTTCCGTTTGTTTCCCCTTTGCTTGCCGCGGGGAACGGGGGTTCTGTTTAACATCCTCGTGATCCGAAGTGGCCTCTTCTGCACTGATGTACTTCTCAGCTCGGCCTAAGAGTCCATGGTACGTTTGCGGGCCATCTTCATGGACTGACCACCAGAATCGTGTCTTGGGCCTCAGTCCTGACAAAACTGCCATGAGCGCAGCGTCGTCAGAAATTTTCTCAACTTCCATGGATTGTTTGTTGAATCTGTCCAGGTAGCTTTTAAGGGATTCCGTTTTCCCTTGCTTTATGCTTACCAACCTTTCTTTGGGAGTGGTCCTTGCCTTTGAACCCATGAACTGGGCGAGAAATGCTGTGGCAAGATCGTCCCAGCATTTTATAGATCTTTGGTGTAATCTTCTGAACCATCTTTGAGCCTTGTCTCCCAATGTTAAGGGGAAGGCATGACACATGATGGCTTCTCCGGCTCCCTGAAGCTCCATCCAAGAAGAGTATTTGTCAAGGTGACTGAGGGGGTCTCCTTCCCCGTCATATCCGGCCAGCTGAGGCATTTTCATCTTTTCGGGTAATGGTTCTGCTAGGATATCTTCGGTAAATGGTGAGTGGCGTTTGGTGAAATATTCATACGGGCTCCCCTTGCTTTTTGCCTCCAGATCCGCAATGCGCTTCTTTAGGGTGTTCACTTCGTTTTCTGGTCGTTCTCCAGGATGGTTTCTTTGGCGTTCAGCTTGCTTCCTGGCGGGAGTTAAGGGACGCTGAGGGCCCAACTTGTCGAATGCACTGTTCGTCCTCCTAGTTTTCGATTTAGTCGCCACAGGGGAGCTTCCAACTTCCTCAATTTGGTCCCTGGAAGATTCTTCGTCTGAAAAATGCAGGGTCCGCCTAGTGGGGAGTCGTTCGGTCCTTTCCTGGCGAAGGGATTCCCCTCTGTTTTCCCGTGGCAGGTATTGGGCTTGGTTTTGTTCCAACCTATTGACAATATTCGTTAGTTTCTCAATGGCTTCCCTCATCGTCGCCATTTGTGGGTCAGCGGTTTCGTCCCGACCCCCTTTTTCCGAGTTCATGGGATTACGGCTTCGCCCAGGGTGGGTATGGCCCGCGTGGGACTGGTTCCCTGATGCTGACAATTCGTCCATGGGGTTATTTTTATGAATCGTGTGTGGAGATGGGGCTGCTATCAAGTAGGGGGCCCTCCTTCTAGCGCCAATCTGTTGACGTTCAAAATTGTATGAACAAGATTAAGGCCAACTAAGAGCGCAGAAAGTAGTCTAAAGGATACGATGAAGAAGAATGTTAGATTGTCTCTGAAACAATTACTTCTTTTTTACAGATAGTTTAGAATATTCGAAGGGTTCACTGGGGTTTTTCTCCTTAGTGTATTCCTTTAGATTTTCTGTCTGCCTCCCCTTGTCCTGTCTTTACTCTGAGCCTTTTATAGTAGAAGTATAATAACGTCTAATTCTCCTGTCTTATCAACCCAGAGGCCGAGCTGGGCTGACTTGTGCGTTGTCCTAACGGGATTGGCGCTCGAGCTCAATGTTGTACTGTTGACTGAGGATGATGGGACTTGTTGATCCCGGTAGTAAATGCATTGCCTATTAAAGCAAGCTAAGGCTTCTGATTGGATGAATAGGTGGGCGCTGACACAGGACCTTTCCACGTGTATCCCTCTTGTTTGGTACTCAAAGATCTTGTCAGTGATCCGTAATCATTAGCCACTGTAGCGTCTTGAAAGACTACAATGGCGTGTTGGGAAAGCTACGCTCCTGCCGATCTGACCTCGCACAACCGAACTCCAATTTCGTTATCCTCGTCGGGATATGGCAATCCGAGCTCAACGACCTCGGAGGTCGATGTCAACAAGTTTCATAGTTGAATTTTGAGCTAAAACCCCATTTTTACTGTTCACAGGGGTGCTGTTCACGCCGCGTTGTTTAAAAAAATTTACTGACTTATTTGGAAAGTTGTCACTATCCTATTATCTATCCCAAATCCAAAATTCATTTGTGTTTATTCCAATCTAAAAATTCAAGAACCACTTTCTTGAATTAAAAGAATTCACATTCGAAATTTTATCCAATGTAATTCTTTTTTTGAGTCGAGTCTTCTTGATTCCACCTACGTAAAATGATGGATGGTGATTGGGGGTACATTTTTCAAACTTGGCGTTTTTGGATAGTACAATTTGCAATTTGACTATTGATAAGAAGTACATGTCAAATTTGGTTAGTATCATGATGGTGAAAAATTGGGATTACTTTTATAACACCATAGGCCTTATAGGATGACTTGATTGAAGGAGTGTGGGAAGATATATGTGACAAAGCAGGTTCTAGTAAATGTCACCATTGAGAGATATAGTGATGAAGTTTGGTGTGATGTAGTGTCATTAAAATCTTTTCATATCTTGTTTGGGAGACCTTGGAGGCATGAGAGGAAGTTTGTTTATGATATGGGGAGGAACGTGTATATGTTTCTTCAGGATGGGGCAAACATTACTTTGGTTGGCTTGACACTAGAACAGTCATTTGCAGACCAATGGAAGGTGAGAGGGAAAGCAGAAGGGAAAAGGCAAAAGAAAGAGGCGACCACACCTAAAGAGAATACCGGGGTTGCATTGCAAGAGGAGCCCAAAGATATGGGAGTTGAGATGGATGATAGTGAATTGAAAAATGTAGTTGAAATTGAGGAGAGTGAACAAATTAAAGAGGAGAATGAACATGCTGGTATAAAAATTGTAGAGATGGTTCAATAAGAGAGTGAGAAAATAATAGAAGAGAGTGTTGAGCAAATGGTTGAAAATATTGTGGTGGAGACGATACATTATGAGTACGAGGACCTATATCTCATTTTTAGGGGAAGCCAACAAATTCAGCCGTATTTTGCTTAATTATTTCTTTTAGGTTTATCATTGTGCGTGAGAGTTCATGCAACAACATCTACACCTAATTGAGTTTGTGCTGTAATACATCCATACCTGCAAAATGGAAGGGTACCGTGTATTGATCCTATGCCATGAGAGGAAAAAATTTCAATTTGATCCAGGTGGTGCAGTAATGGGATGAGTAGCAGGTTGGTTATTCCCTACGTGATCACAAGGCACGGATTCGAGGATGAATCCTTTCGAAGAGATAGGGGATGATGTGATCACGGATAGAACAAAATCGACGCGAGATCTTCAATTTTTGGCAGTTCCTAGTTTAATAGGGAATTCTATATTTTTAACATCATTTACAATATTAGAATTATATTTTCGTGCAATAAGGGTTTTTAGAGGTTTCATAGGTCATTATTTCATTGTATTAAAAAAAAACAAGTTATGAATTATGATTATTGAAATTGAGAATTTTCGCTCTAATTGTTCTTGATTGAACATTATCAAACTTATCAAATATTGTTTTAATATTTGTAGCATTCAGTCTTTAGAACTTATCAAAGAATTTTGCACTTTTTTATGGTGTTCGCAAATCGAGGTTCGTTGGTTTTGTAATTAAGAGATTATTCAAACTTCGTTTTTATTTGGTTGCTTGGTTCAATAATTTGCACTGCATGTCGAAATTTTACCGTCTACAACTTGAATATGGGCTTTCTCAACGTTTTCAAATTAATTCCGTAATTTCCACGCTGATCCCGAGTTCGTATCAATTTAGGGTTTAACAGGATACTACAAGAGATTTATAGAAGAATTCTCCAAGATATGAGGACCTCTAACTCGTAAAAGTGTAAAATTCAAATCGATGGAAAAATAAAAGTGAGTCACAGAGTTTGTAGAGGAATGCCTAATACGTCAACACTTGAAAGTCAACATCAATGACTATTAGGATTACTAAAACCATTAGAGATTCTGGAATTAAAAAGGGAGCATGAAACGATAAATTCTTTTGTTCGTAGGTCATGAGGCTATTTGTTTAATCGTCAATAGATTGACCAATTTGTACAGTTATATGTTAAAGAAATATTAAGATTGCATGGTGTTTTAGTTTCAATTGTGTGATATAGAGACCCAAAGTTTACATCAAACTTTTGGAAAGTCTGTAGGTGATGGAAACTAAAAAAATGTAAAAAAATAGTATAGTTTTTCACCACCAAGAAAATGGGCAATATTGAACAATTCAAAGGCTAGATGATATGCTTCGAATATGGTATCTTAGAGTTTGGAGGACATTGGTAGAAGCATTTACCATTGATCTAGTTCGCTTACAACAATAGCTATCATGCATCTATCGATATCAGTGTTCTAAAAAACGTAAAGTGTGGCTAGGCTTGGAGGCCAAGTTTCAAGCTTTACAAGTCTAGGCGAAATTTAGGCGTAAAAAAACGTTTTTTAATTTTAATTTTTAATCATCGTAAAAAAATTTAATAATTCAATAATACATACCAAATATCTAAAATTATAAACTAATGTATTTACTTAATAATTCCTACATAAAGATAAGTTTCAAAATCATAATTACATAATGTAGGTAACTTGTAATTTAAATCTTATATAATCTAAGTCTTTATCTGATTTCAATTCATTTTAAAGTATTATCTTTTTTTCGTTCTTCAATCTTCTCAGTTCTCTGGAGTCTAAAGTTTTTGAAATTTGAAAGGATAGTGGGCTACTGAGTCTAGACTGTTGGTTTTATTTAAAAAAAAAAATTAGGCCTCCTTAAGATCTGGGCCTGAAGCTCGCCTAGGCTAGCTTAGATGAGCATTAAGCGGTCAACGACAATGTTGACCGCTTTATTTCCGCTTAGGCTTAAGGCGAAGCGTTTTCATCACGCTTCGCGCCTATGTGCGCTTTTAGAACACTGATCAATATATCACTTTATGAAGAATAGATCATGCATTCACTGGGATGAAGTTGATGAACGAAAGTTATTAGGACCTAAAATCGAGAAACAAACAATTTACGCTATCGAAAAGATTCGAACCAATATAATGATCGTCCAAGACAGACAGAAAGGTTATATAGATAGAAGGCGAAATGAATTAGATTTTATTGTCAGTGATCGAGTATTTAAAGTTACGCCAATGAAATGTGATAGGATTTGGCAAGAAAGAAAAACTTCGACTAAGGTACATTGGACCTTTTGAGATACTCAAAGAAGTTGGGAATGTAGCTCATCGGTTGGCTTTTCTACCATAGCTTTCTGCAACGCACAATGCCTTGCATATATCGATGCTTAAGAAGTACATCCCTAATTCGAATCATATGATAAAACATGAACCCTTGAAAATTCAGCGGGACTTGAATTACGAGGAACGCTTCACTTTAAGTTATAACTCAGAAATTACAAAAGTTTCGCAATCAAGAAATGTCTTTGGACGAAGTGTTATGGCTATACCATTTAGTCGAAGAGGCAAGTTGAAAACGCGAGAATGAAATGTGATTTAAGTATCCACAACTGGTTGACAATGATTTTAAGGTCATTTTTTAGGAAGTAAACTTATTTTAAGAGGGGTACATTATAATATCCTAAAAAAGTCCTAATAGTCGTTAATCTTGAATTTTGGGACCTTAGTGTAAGATGTTGAAAGTTAGGAGACCGAATTGATGACTTCCCATAGATTAAGGACTACATTGCACATTAGCATATATATATACTCAAAATTATATGGACACCATTATGACACTTTCCTTTTGATACCCCTAAATGCACCTATAAATACCACACCTAAATTACACCTACTAACACGCAAATTATCACGTTGTTGGAGAAGTTAAAATTCTACTATACATATCCACTACGATTCTCTTCTAATTATTAAGATAAGTACAGTAATATATTACATGTTAAATCACTTTCATACTTCAAAATACAGAATTCGATTTATGAATATGATATGGGTCCTACATATAATCATATGTTACATGTTAAGTCGTTTTTCATACTTTAAAATACGGAATTCGATTTATAAATATGATATGTGTCCTATATGTATAAGTTCAAGGGATTGGAGTATAGTACCGCTATGTACGAAAATTATAGCAACAAAGTATGGTTCGTAATTCTTGTGTCTCCCTATGTATGTTATGATTATGACCACCTAAGTTTGGTTTATAAACCCCGTGTCTCCTCACTACGTTAAGAATTCCTAAGTTTTAAATATGTATTACGATTTATGTGTCTCACTTATTGGGATTATCTCATTGTTTATGATTTTTTTTTTCTTTTAGATAATTGAGGTTTGAAGCATTGGAGTTTGGAACTGGCAACTGATGGTATAATAAAGATATTATTGAACAATTTATTATTTTAGTTTTATGATTTGTTAATTCTTCTTTTTTAAATTATTGAAGAATAATGGTAACTTGTAAATGCTCATTGCCAAAACAAGTAAGGAAAATGTGCATTGCATGTTGAAAAAACATTAACATTTGTATGTTACTAAAACGAGTAACGGCAACAAGAAATACACGTTGCTAAAATATTAATAACAACATGTATAGTTCATTGTTAAAACAATTAATGAAAACTAGCAATGAGCGTTGTGAAAATGTAACGACATCATGCAATTGAGGTTTTTTGCGACATTTATTTTTTGTTGTTGTATTGTCTACTCTGTGACAAAGATAAATGCCTCAACATACAAATGCACGTAGCAAAAGACCTACATCAACGTTGATTGCCCATTGTAAAAGATAATTTTTCTTTTGGTGAATATTGTAAAAGCCGAAAAACTGAAAGCGATGCAATAATTTAAAACATTGCTCCTTGCACATAAATAGACTATTCAGACTGTGGTATCCTTATTACATGAGTCTAATTTAATTGATAGTCAATTATTGCAGTAATCATCATATATGACATCTTACATGTCATATCATTACTAAAAGTTATTCTTTTTAAATTTTAAATTTTTTCCACTAAAACCAATTTTAAACCTATTGGTTTTGTATTAGGAGCAAGCAAAGCTCATTTGTAATTCCACAGTGTAATAAACATTTCATTATAATCACATAATTGACAAATAATTCATTTAAAGATTACACGTAATGTAAGAGTATAATTAATTTCTCATTTTCTAAAATATTTAATTTTTCACTCAATGGACTATGTACTGGACGAAGACTAATTAAGACAATAAACCATCTCGATGCCCACGTCATCTACTGAAAATATAGGTATTTGAATTAAAACTAAGCGTGTCAAATATTAAATATCACTAATAAGAAATTACTCAACAAATTAAGAACTCGTTCGGTAGGGATTAAAATCAGATTAAAATTGAAAAACTAGCCGTTATTGTTGACTTTTATTAGACGAGTGGAACTCAATAACGGCCATATTTTCAATTTTAATTGAATTTTAATCCCTACCGAACGTGGCCTAAAACCTGACTATTGTCCTTCTTTCACATAATCAAATTCATTTCATGAATCTTTCGCCCCAGTTACTTCCTTTAGTTCTCATTAACTCCATTTTATATCTTTATTTTCAGTTGCCCAAACACCATTACTCATTGGATACACAACTCTAATCCCACTTCTCTTTAAATTTTCACCACATTGCCATTTTCTTTTGCCTGCTACAATACACCCTATCAATTTGTATTATGATGTCAATCCATTTAGATCAACGTCCTTTCTTATTTTCGAGACTTCATTAACTCCAACTATCCATATCTTTTTCTTACCCTAGGAAAAAAATATGCAGAATATATAATAAAACTTTACGAAATAATCGGTTAAGCCACCGACCCACTGATTTTCATGTCTGGTTCTTGTCAAATTTTAAATGAATTTCGAAGAGATTTGACTGGTTCAACAGTAAGCTGATCCAATAATACCAATTGGCTAGGTTGTGTCTCGGGTCCATAGGTTGTGTCTCGGGTCTCTAGTCCACCGATTGAACATGTGAAATACTGGTTAAATTAGCAAATTTTTCGTAAAGATTTATATAATAATATTTAAAGCGGTTTTTTTTAACTTTATGAATAACAGTGTTTTTTTTTTTTTTTGAAAAAAAATCTTTATCATTTTAAATAAAACAAAAGTGTTTGTAAATAGTTTGTTGTTATTTCTAGTGATAAATGAATTTATTTTTATTCGTACTATCTTTTTTTCTTTTGGTATTAGGCATTATTAATATTGTTTTGGGTTATTATATTACCACCACAATATTTATTTCAAAACACCATATTTTAATTGCAATTTAGCTCCTTAAATCTTTGCTCATTATTAATAATTCTTTGAAATGAGGGGAAAATATTTTTTTGTACTTTTATTTATTTATTTTTAAAAATTGTGATGGAAATATAAGTTGTTTTACACCATTTCGACGTACTCTTAGGTATAAAACTATTATCAAATACAAAATATGTTAACTAATGAAAAGTTTAAGAATGAGAATAACTTGAAAAATCATTAGGGACATAAATGCTATGATAAGCAAAAATTAAGTACCTTAAATGTAATTAAAATGTGGTGTAAGAAATAAAAAAATATGGTGTGAATATAATTACCCCATTGTTTTTACGTTATTGACATATTTCATTATTATTGATAAGTGGTTAATCAAGAAATCAGCATTAAGTAGCAAATTTAGAAAACGCGAAAAGTGATTAATTAGTAAACTAATCAGGTGACATAATTAAACAATATACTAACCATTTAAAAACTAAATAAACTTCGACGATTTATGTGAAATTTAAGGCTCTGTTCGATGAGCCCCCTTTTTCAAGGAAAATGGAATATATTTTCCATTTCCACACAAAATGGTTGTTTGATTGCCAGAAATGAACATGGAATCCATTTTCTCAGCCGCCATTCATGCGCCCAATTTTCCTTCAAATTGGTGAATTTGTTTTCTCATGGGTTACATGGTTTTTTGTTTTTCAGCTTCCTTTATTTTTTTTTTCCTTTTTGTAGAAAAATTTTTGTTGACAATTGAAAAAAATTCTAGATACAATGGTAAAAAAATTTATCCCTTTTATTGACAATTATTATGCAAAACAAAGCTAAACGAATATTATTCGGGACTGTAATTTTTTTATTTTTTGACTTTTTGGTAATTGTAACAAATTCTAGACCCAATGGTAGAAAAATTATCACTTTAATGAACAATTTTCATGAAAAACAAAGTCAAACAGATACCAAACTTTCAACATTTTTCAGATGAAAATTATACCATTCAAACAAAATTAATTACAATTCTCAGTAAAACATTTTCTAGACAATTCAATTCCTTGTAAAACATTTTGTTTCCACCCATTTTTTATCTTTGCAATCAAACGGACCCTTAAAGTACAATGACGAACAATGTTTACAAGTTTAACATTTAAAAATGTATAACTCTAGGTGATTTTCATTTTTTTTTTCAATCTATTTATAAAATAGTCATCAAAATTTCAACTGAGTGAATGTATCAATCATTATCCATTTAATCGATGACATGACAAATACACTACTTTTATATGAAAAATTGATTAATATATTGTGCCTCATCCCGTTACATATTTGGTTTAGCTTAAAATCTCATTAATGTTTAAGTCAAAGTAAAAAAATTAGTTATAAATCTCACACTTCATCAATTTTTATTAGAATTTACTACAAATCTAATTTTTGTCTGATTCAAACAAGGTTAAAAATTCGCATACAATAGTTAAAAAAAACTTTTTCACATTTAAATTAAAGTTTTCATTTCCATTGTAAAGCTTCAATAGATTGTATTAGAAAATTATTTAAATTAAATAAAACAAATAAAATAGGTTTTCCAGCTACAATAACAATAATACTTTTCCTCAAATTTATAATGCCACAAAAGAAAAAAAAAAAATAACTAAATTTGCTATTTTCTCCACAGAAACAATAAACCTTAATTCAACGGTAAAATTTCGAAATGGACTTGTGATGCACGCTCCCTAAAATCTGAACGGTTTGTTTATTTCGAATCCAACGGTGTCATATGACGTTGACGAAAATATGACCGTTACGCAGTACGCTATCAGCATTTTGGGCGTTCAGTCTGAAGGAGTTTTTTCTGCCAAGATGAACTTGAGAAGGAGTAACCTCTTCCAGTGCGATAATTTTTTAATTTATAAGATTATCACGTTCTTTAATTATGCGTAGAATGAATCTTGAAGGATAGTTTCACGTTTCGTTCGTTGGTCCAGCTGATAATCAATTTGGGTACTGGATTTGTTTTTGTGAATTCTATTGGGGTTTTCATTTTTTATGGGTGGTTATTTCAGAAACTCTGTTCTCTGAGTGATAATTTTCTTTCTCTGAGTGATAATTTTCTTTCTTGTTTCTACACATAATTATTTGTCTTACAATAATGTTCTTTGTTGGTTCATTGGATGAATCTTTAGGGATTTTTTCTGGGTCGAGACGATGATCAAATTTGTGAATTCTCTTTCCTTTTCTTTTTTGTAAGGCACTGAGAATGGTTATTCTTATTGAAATAAATTGATCGTTCCCCTTCTTATAAGTCATTATGAAATCCCAAAGCAGTGATTGATCGTTTCCTTTTCATTTGGATGGATTTTCCTTTGACGTGATAATCTGTCTTGGGGTTTTCTGCACCTTTATTTGTCCTGTGTCTTCATAAACATTCATTTTTGGTTCATTTGGATGAAAATTGAAGGATCTTTTCTGTGGGTTTTGTTGTTTGTATACATCAATCTAGGGTTTCACTGGAATTTTTTTTATGCGAGTCCTCTGTGGATTGAATGTAATTTGTGCTTTTTGTTTCTGTTTGAGGTTCCATTTTCTTTTGAAGTCCATTTTAGAATTATGTTCTCAGATTGAAAATTTTCCCTTTGTTTCTACAATTCCATTGTCTTTATGGTGCGCACATTTGGATGAGTTTGGACGATTTTTTTCTTGATTTTGTTGTTTGGATTTTTCTATGGGTAAAACCGATTGTGAATTTTTATGTTATGTTTGTGATTATTTTTCCATCTGTATCTATAATTTCATCTTTACATTCTTTGCATTGGAATGAATATAGAAGGATCTTTTCTGTGTTTCATTTTTGGTCTAATTGATTATATATAAACTTGGGTTTCATTGGAGTTGTTTCAGTTTCAGGTTTTTGCCGTTTAATATATATTCATTAAAACTCTAATTCTGCTTTGAAGTCTTATAGCCCCCATGCTATGCAAATCGCCGTCCATTAGAGAACCGGTTCACCTCATCAGTTGGCTAAGGTCATAGATCAAATGATCTCCCAAATCAGCCAAGAAAAAAGGTCCTAAATCTGGTCTAAGCCATCGAGAAATTATCACACAGGTCTAAGTATTCAAGAGTGTTTTCCAATTTAAACTGGCTTCAAGGTCGATTTTGGAGCACAAAAAATGAAGAAGAGGAGAAACGATTTTCACAGAGTGGTTCCTTGAGAGAGAGTTTGAAGACCAAAGTCTTGTTCACTTTGAATTCTTGAAAGTGCCGTCCAAAGGCTTCCAAGACAAGCCAAATAAAATATCTCAATCAAATGTGAAAATCCTAGCCATCCACTATATCAACGGCACAAATAGTCAAGGTAGTGCAACCGGGTCAAAGCACAAGCCCAATAACTTATGGGAACCATTAAACCCGCAGTGGAACATTTAGCTTACAAGTGATTATTGACTGCCTGAACACAAAAGTTTTTAAACCCTTCTTTGCTGGCTCCAATTTCATTTTTAATGCTTCGTCATGCTCCAATCAATCTGATAACTAAATAATCCAGGATTAGTTTCGACTTGGGTCAAAAGATTATGTAATCAAAAAGCCTCTGATTGGGCTCATTTCCTTCCAATGCGTGTTGTGTCAACAGCCAGGCAACAACATGGATTGGTGGGAAGTAGCAGCTGGAAGTTCGATGCTATTTGCTGTTTCTCTGGAACGGCATGAAAACTATTTGATATGAAAATTAGTAGTCTGCGTTTTCAAGAATTTGTGCCTCCACTGTTAATATTTTTTAGTACATTATATATTAACAAAGACATTTTGTGATTTATATGTGCAGATGGTGTTTGAAGAATTCTTTTTTTGTTAGGAAGCTATCATAATTCTTTGATCTTTTCACATATAATGTGAATCTTATTCGTGGTACTTATACCTGAAACCATTTGGATATGATCATTTCA
This sequence comes from Fraxinus excelsior, assembly GCA_019097785.1. Classification (NCBI taxonomy): domain Eukaryota; kingdom Viridiplantae; phylum Streptophyta; class Magnoliopsida; order Lamiales; family Oleaceae; genus Fraxinus; species Fraxinus excelsior. The sequence goes on from CM032633.1 coordinate 26,007,284, forward strand.
TGCTACAAATTTTTTTTTGCTGTACTGAATTCACCATTCAAGAATTCAATCCGAGTTCTACGAAAAGCAGCTGGCGCAAACAACATTGTCCAACTTGAAACGACTTCTCTTTGCACCCGTCAAGTCTCTCTCAAGTAAGATCCAAATAGTTTATTTTTCTCTCAACTATGATAAGGTACTTGTAATTTCATTTCTTAGTCCAACCGATAGGTGTGAATCAAATAAACATCGGACAATTCCGGCCAAATCTACTATAATAAACAGAGGTTACAATGGGAGTTTATGCACAAACTTGAGTTCTCTACAAATTGGAAATTAAATAATAATCAATCTCTAAGACACCATATCTCACCACAAACAGGGGCGGAAGAAGACGCTGTGCTTTCCTGTGCCTGTAACTGTTAAGTTTTTTTTTTCTTTTTTTTTGCCCTGTTTTAATTGTTTGGGCCTTATTTAATGAGCCCAATCCTGAAATTCATGGGTTTGAATCTGAAAGTTAATAATGCATTTTACCCACAATTACAAAAACAAAACCATTTTTATTTGGTCCGATAGAGGAGGGAGACGGACGAACGAGGCTAGTCTGCTGGAGAGTGGAGGCTAGTCTGCTGGAACTTCGAGCTTTTTGGTCTTGTCTGCAGGTCTCAGGTCTGCGTTAGGTGTGTTTATTAGATCAAAAATCTTGCCTTTCTATATGCCTATTTCCTATTTGCTACTTGGCACTCTTCACTGCAGTTCTGGATTTTTGGGTTCCGGCATGACTGCCTTCTGTATTTCGGACTTTATTCTTTCTTTTTTCAGTTTTTGTGAATTTGTAATTTATGAATTATGAGAAATGAGAAATGAAAATTTATGTTATATAGTGTCAGACTAAGTTATGACTTATAATTTTGAATTGTATTTGTTAAATTGTCATTTGGGAATTTAAGGTAAGATTTGTGAATTGTGATTTTGGTAAATGTGTATTGTTAATTGTGTATCTGTATTGTGTGAATTGTGATTTGTGAGCTGTGTATTGTGAACTGCGATTTTAGGATTAGGGATTAGTTAAAAAAATTAATGGTGAAGATTCTCATAATTTTGAATTGTGAATTGTGTGATTTGGGAATTTAGGGTTTTAGAAAATTAGGGATAAGTGGAAAAAAAATTAATGGTAAAGATATGCGATTATTACAATCGTTGATTGTCATCGGTCACGGGTCAACGGTCTCGCCCGTTGATTGTCATCGATGACGGGTCAACGGTTTCGCCCTCTAGCTGAACCATAAAGCTGGATTCGCCCTTGACCACAAACCACCAATTTGTTAAACCTGTGAGATATCCATCTTGCAGCCTCTATTGTTTTCTTCTATTTTGTAGCCACGATTTTCACATCCTGCTCAGTCTCGGTCGTTTTTTCACTCACGTAGCAACCCTTAGTTTAACTGTTCTCTCTGAATGTGCGGTAGATTATAACTAACGGCCACACGTCACCAACAATATGTCGTGCAGATAGAGTGCTTCAATTCTATGCTGGAAGAATATCTTCGGCACTTTGTCTTTACTTCACAAAAAATTGGATGAAACTTTTAGATGCGGATGATATTGAAAGAGCTCTTTTGAGATTGTGACTGGCTAGTAACCGTTACTCCCTCATATTGTGGATATCGATCAAAGTACCAAGTCCCAAGCGAAAAGCTTCTCTCAAGAGTGGAAACAAGATATTGAAATTACTCGGAGTTATCTTGAGAAAGCTCAAAAACGGTATAAAACGTTGCAGATTTGAAGCGTCGTTTCCTTGAATTTAAAGTCTCCATCTGGTACCCTTCTAGGAAATATCATCAAGAATACCCAAATGAAGTGGATGCAGCAGTGACGAGAATACTTGGGAAGAGAAAAAGACTTTGGAGCCTTCAAACCATTAGGCATACTATGCATCGATGACACCGAGGACGTCGCCAAAACAAATGGAGGAGAATGTCTTGACAACAACTTTACTTAGCCCCTTGACCCAATCGTAGCCGCAATTTGCCCAACTTCGGCCACACATTATAAATATTAATTCAGTTTAAGTTGTAATTTCCTTTTGATTGTAATATTTTTCCTATCACTTATGTTTTTATTCTGCAAGCTATTATATGGGGTATTAATCATTCAGAAATCTTTCAAGCTTACTGATATGCCCCATGCACTAGCCATTGTAATTTCATGCTTGCATCAATATTTTCGCTTTCATCAATCAATGATCAATTTAATTTCAATGCATCTAAATTTTTTGTTGCAAGCTTTCTACAAATTGTAATCAAATTTTCTTTCATCCTGAAATGACCGAGAAAATGAGGAAGGTAGTCTAGCGCAACAGACTAATGCTGCATGCACAATGTCCCTTTCTGTGACACAATGAGCGATTATTGATTTCTTTTGAGCATAATTCCCTTTTAGGTGCTCGAGAATCTTAGTCGAGCCTAAGTTTGTTAGATCAATGAACATTAAGGGTTTAAGTCAAGTCCAAGTCTCGACCTAATCATATTGATCGTGAGGGTCGAGTTGAGATAAATCAAATCAATTTTTTTTTTATGTTATATAATTCGAATTCTATACAAAATTAGTAAACTTGAATTTAATTTATTTCCCGTTGGACGATGCTCTCAACGTAGTACATCTATTACTTGTCAAATATCTCGTATACTTGTGTGTTTCGCATAAACAAGCTTTTGGCGTCGTTACAAGGAAATAAAGTATTTAATTTGAGTTTATTAATTTATATGGTATTCTAATTTTTATTTTATTTTGAAAGATGCTTACACATCTAATTTCTTTTGTTTATTTTTTGGCAGTTTATACAAGATTTTAAAGAAATCAAGCTCTCACCCCCTCACTATTAGATTCCGAGATCGAAAGAAACCTTTCAGACAACGAAAAAAATAGAGAGAAGTACATGCCATAAAAGCAAATCAATTTTAATTACCACTAGATGCTCTAGACCAACCAATCCACCAAGAGAAGGTCTTAGAGATTATTTGAATCTCATATATGTAACCGTCTATTAAATATCCACCTTATGGACATGCCAACTTCCACATTCAACCAAATGTCATCAACTTCTTTCAGAATCATCGGACATCAGGTTCTTAGGAAAATTAAATAAAAATCTTCATGAACACATACAACTTCCACATTCGACCAAATAAAAATCATGAGTGCATGTCAGCTAATGCTTTTCGAATGCGCCTATTATTCCCCATACTTTAAAGGAAAGAGCATGAGAATGGGTAAACTCACTACCTCCTAGGAGCATCATTCGTGGAATTCACCTTAAAATTCTTCTTCCTACCTTCTCGAGTCTATCAAATCAGAAATGAAGCCACTACATTCAAGCAAAAGGACATCGAGAGCTATCCAAAAGCATGGGAAAGATTCAATGATTATGTTAGAAAGCACCCAATTTGGACATTCCTAAAAAAGCTAAGGTCTACATCTATTCATGCTTGAATCCTAAATGCCGTAACATGATCAACGCTTCAGCAAGAAGATTAATCGTGGATGTTCCCTTAGACAACGACTTAGATCTCTTTGAGAAAATAGCAGAAAATCATACTATGTGGCCATGAGAAAGGGAAACTTCGCGGAAAATATCAAGGACAACATTGAAATAGTTACATCACTGCAGCCCAGATGAAAGTACTAACAAAGAAATTAGACAACATCACTTAAAATGAGAGCATGATGCACCAACCAACACCAATCTACAGAGACTGCTTGGCAGATCATAGAACTGCAAGTTGTCTGTTAGCATCCATGCATGCATATCAAACTCAGTGGGTCAGTTATTTACAAAACGTATAGAGGTAGCAAAACAATTCTTGCTCCAACACCTATAATCCAGGTTGGAAGAAGTATCCGACTTTTCATTGGTTATTAATCAGTGTCTGCTGTCAAATTTAGGGCAACCCACTAAGATTTCAACAACAACAATAAGAGAAGAAGTCATCGTTGGGAGAATTAGTGGCTATGTTCATTACCAAATGTGAAAGTTTTAAATTATTTAGACCCACGTGCGGAATTATACAATTAAAAGCAACAAGTCACTTTTTAATTATTTCTAGATGGTTAGATCATATAAGTCAATTCATCCTAATTTGAATATGACAATCAATATAAAGCAATAAAGACCACCAAAGATGATCACAGAGAAATCTCAACTAGGTAAAAACTCCAGACACTTTGCCATATGCTGCCTCTTAGTACCTCACCTTAGGCCTCCTGAATTTATGCTTCTGCAATAGCCCTCGATCCCTGATATCGATTTATCTCTAGTGGATTAAATGGTTTGTATGTTTTGATCTTGGTTGAATAATCAATGAATGTGTTTTGGATCTTCAAATGATCTCTATGGAAAATATGATTCAACAAACTTTTGAACGTTATTATATTATCTATAAGTGTTGGGGATGAAAAGGGATTAAAAAAACAAGTGTTTGAAGCAAAACAGAACGTCGACCTATCGCATGAGCGCCAAACGAGCGACAGGCTAGTAGCATCAGTCATTAGTATTTTTATCATAACTTTCTCTATTGATATCCGATTGAGGTGATTCGAAATGTGATGGAAATATAACTCATATGGCTACAAGTATTCTAGGTAGACTTGTCCAAATTCCAATGTTTTCTATGTAAAAAATGCGTTGGAATTTGCGATTGAGAATTTGGAACCTGACTTGTTCGAGTCTTTGATATTCTTTAAACTTCTAATTGCATTTCCTTGATCATATGTGATCTTCTGAACATCTTTTTTTAGTTTTTCTTTATTGTGATGCTAGAATGACTACCCTAAAATCAACGAAAAAAGTTAAAACAAAAAGGTTTTAACTAAATAATAATCAAACGTGTATAAATACTAAATGCAACTGTATTATTTATATGTAGTGCAATAACTAAAATTAAAGAGTTAAGGATTAGAGAAATGCATTACTTCCCATTAAGATCTTGGTTTATAGTTCTAAGCTCTACTTTGGTTGGCTCAAGTCAGAATTTTTTGACCTTGCACGCCTTGTAATTTCCATCCTTGCATCCTCATTGTTATCTAAATCTTGAGTTTTCCGTTCTCATCTCTATCAAGAATTTCCTCAAATTTAGATTTTCTCTTCTGATGACTTTGTTGAATAGGTGTCTATCTTCATTAATATAGTTGCACTCCTCGAAGTCTGATGGTTGCTTAGATAGGTTTGTAAATTAAAAACTTCTTGTTTATCTTCCACTCTCAAGATTAGCTCACATTTCTTTATGTCAATCAAGGTTCGATTGGCTGCTAAGAAAGGTCGACGCGAGATTATTGAAATATCGTCTTCTTCTATGTTTAGAACAACAAAGTCCATCACGAATATTATTTGCCAACTTTGATGAGCATATCCTCAAATTTGCTTCTTAGAATCAGCTTCTATCAGCCAATTGTAGTGATATTGTTTTTTTTTTTTCACTTTTCTTATTTCTAGTTTTCCTGTATACATAAAAACATTAAATTAATACTTGCACTTGACATAAAGTGCTAAAAGAACTTCTCCAAATGAAATAGATAAAGTAAAACTCTTTGAATCCTTGAGTACTACATCTGCCTTTACGATATTTACTAGGAGTCGGTTTATTTTGCTACACTTTGTAAAGATTTTTCAGAAAATCTCTTTTCTTTTGCTGTTGGAACCCAGAGAGGAGGCTGTTGCTAATTATTCTGATTCATGCTCCAAGTGAAGTTAGGATGATTACACTACCTGGATTATTATATGTATTATCAAATGCATTGTGATGCTGATGTTGATCATTCTTGTACATAGTTAACTTTTTGTATCTCTTGTGATGCAGTTGGTATTCTCCACTAGTGAGCTTCCCCACATATACCACAAACAATTTTTTTTTTTGGTTTGCACAACGTTTATTGAATCTCTCATGGTCAAGTGATCAATCTTCTCTAGGCATCACATTTGTGTTGATAATGCGGAGAATGCATCTATCCGATGTATACTTGATGGCTTTTGTATATAGCTCTTTCGGAAGGCCATAGGGCGTTGTTGGTTTCCATCGTCTCATTTAACTCCTAAACTTCATTAGATGACTGCAAAGTGATAAATCTATTTCAAGCTGCGTCTACTAATATACGACATGTTGGGTTCAATCTGGTGTAGAAGTGCTGAACTTACAAGTTTTTCTTAATACCGTTAGGACACCTCCTGATCAGATCCTTAAAAATTTCCCGTATTTCATTAAAACTCTTTAAGTTACTCTGTTGAAATCTGGAGATCTCGTGTCTTATTATAGTTACCTTCAACGTTAGAAAGTTTTTTTTGTGACGAACTTGTATACGAGATCGTTCCAATTCCTAATGGTTCTTGCATGTAGGGAATTCAACCAATCTCTTACTCCATCACGAAGTGTTTGTAAGAAAAGTCTCTATTTGATAGTTTCATTGGAAACTCCATGAAAATTGTAGTTTTGATAGATGTCCAAGAAGTGTGAGATATGATTATGTGGGTTTTCATGAGACTTCCCAACAAAAGATAATATTACCATTCTGAAATAGTAGAATGATGTCCGTCCTCAATTGAAGGTTCAGTTGTCCAAATGCAGGATAAACAATACTAGATAGATTTGATGTAACATGTGGTGTGAAATTACCTAAGTGGCAAATCATCTTCATCAATTTCTACCTCTTGTTCAACCTATGTCCGATGTAATGCTACATTCTGTTCTGACATGAGGTTCTCTTACTGTTTTTGAAGTTTCTATTTGAAGTGCATTCGAATTCTTGATTAAACGATATGAGATGTGAAAAAGAAAAAATAAGAAAGAAATGTTTTACAAAGTTAGAATTAATTAATAAAAACTAAAGAAAATAAAATAGTCTCCGCCGATGACGCTAAAAAAACTCGTTCATGTGATTACTATCGACTATCAATTTTTGACTAACCTAGCTTCGGTTTAAATTAAAATGGTAACTAATTATGAAATCAAGTTATGTTTTGTAACTAAAGTTTTAATAAATTAAATAAGGAAATCAAATTAACACGATTGACAAAACTATGTACATTCACATGCATAAGAATGCATTAACCTACATAAATTCTATATAGGTTGCATAACCTATAATTATCTCTTGATTTCTTATAATACTCGCTAGAATCATACATTATCTCTTGCTTTTTGTATTATCCCTTAATCAATCAATTGTTACGCACGAAATTGAAACATTAAACATACAATAAATAATTAACATATATTAAAGTGATATGAATCTTGGAATTAAATAAATATTAAAAATTAAAAGCTACATCAACATAGAAATATTTAGCACTCATAATGTAAAAATAAAATATATAAAACTTAAACCACGTCATCGTGTTTAATTTCAACAAACAAAATAAAAATCGTTCGAGCTATTGTTGATATTCGCCACACGAATCCCAACAATTGTTCTTCATCACCGTCCTTACGTAATGTAAATTTCTCGATAAATTGACGACAACATGTGATTAATTCCAAGAATTCTTTAACAATTATCAATTGATTATTGCACAAAAAATTGGAATAGTTTTTCTCTGGCTGCTATCCGTTCCCCTGTATTCTGCTCCTCCGCTTCCTTTTATTTTCATCTGCCGCGTGCTTTATTTTTCAATTCGAAGTCTAATTCTCAGCTTTCCTTCTGTATTTAGAAGTTTATGCTCCTGTTTGACACATATTCTTTCAAAATTCATTTTCAACTACACATTTTTTATCACATCAATAATTTATCCTTGCTTTCAGGGGCGGAGGCAGGGGGGTCCCCCCAGGACCCGGACCCCCCTCAATTTTTTGAGATTTTTTTTTTATTTAAATTTTTATTTTGTATTTTAACATTTGAGAAGCTTAGCTGGGTACAATGAGTGATGAAATTTGAGAATTCTCAATATAATTTACTGCTCAAATTACAGAATGTTTTTCACACACTAATAACAGAATATTACATGGAAATATATACAGGAGTATAGACTCTATTCTAGGAAGAAAAGCTAAATGTAAGCCTTGACTAATACAAGAGATTTGGCCGTGATTTGCAAGGCTATTAAGTTGTCTGCTTCCTAAAATCAGGTTCCATGATTTTGTGCTGGAGTTAAGGAATCTTCCTTTATAATGAGAACATCTTCTAACATGTTGGTGTACTTAGTACAATATTCAACTTCAACATGAGCTCTATTTCTGTCATTAATCTCATCAATATCTTCAATGGAACTTGCAATTTTGGAACATTGTTTGGTGCCTTTTTCTTCGATACTTATCTTGGCCGATATAAGACCCTCGGAATTGCTTCAATTTCCTCTTTCCTGGTACAATTTTCTGTTCATAATCCTTCATCCTATGAAGTAGAATCAATATAAATTTGTTCAAACTCGAATAATTTTTATGTTAATTGCAGGGGATGCTACTTCACCTTCACTTTCTTTGTTTTTTTTGTTAATAAGGTATCTAAAAAAAAAAAATTATCGGGGGCAGCCCCCGTGGCCCCCACCTCTTCGCCTCTTATATTTAATAATATTCACCAAATACGCTATTGGCTTGCCTTTCACATTTCTCCTTTCTACCACCAGCTTCTCCACTTTTAAAAAGGAGTCAATTCTTTCATGCCAATTAGAATTTGATTTCCTCTCCAAGTCATGGTTTCAAGGCCCACATAAATGTAATTATTGCTTCTAAGTCCTTAAATCTTCAAGATTACTCACTTTAGTCCTTCAAATTTTTAAAGTGTAGAATTTGATCTCAAATTTGCATATTTTAAACACATTTCATCATTCTTCAAAGGGATCTGGGGATTTCTCTTACCATAATACAAAAACACAAATAATTAAGTATCAAATTTACAATAATTTTAACAATAGCCAGTTTTAATTGCTTAAATAAGTGTAATTTCCACACTTATCAATTTTTGCTCATTGCCTTAATAAAACCGAATCTAGAATGTAACTTCGAGAGTGGTTGAAATAAGAGAATTATAAATGCTTAGCACCCGATTTTCCATTTTTAATAATATTTTATCGACGTTTCTTTAATCGTAAGTCAAAAGTTGACAAATTATCACTAATCCAATATGTATTGGTCAAAAGATGGAGTATACAAGACAACTGACTAAAACTGAAAATTTGGTGCCAAGTTAATTAATATGATTATTTTCAACAATTTGATTGGACAAGATATAAATAATTCTGATTAACAACAAACTTAATCCTTGACTAGTGAAAATAAAAACTATATTTTAATAATCAAGAACCACTATTTAATAATTTACCAATAACTTTTCAAAGACAAAACTTAACAACCCTACTAACCCCCCCCCCCCCCCCCCCCCAAGAAAAAAGAAAAAAAAAATGGAAGAATGAAGAAAAAGGAAAGCATCCTACCGAGGACCCCCACTCCCCCAGTAGAGTTTATTTGTAAAGTCAATACAAGAAAATCATTATCCATTAATTTTAATAATACGACCAAAACAAATGGTTAGTGCCAACCAAAGCTGAACCATCACGTTTTGTATTTTTACATAATAAATTAGGTGGCAGTTATAGATATGAAAAAAAAATAAAAAATATTTGGCAGTTATATTAACATTCCTTGCAAGAAAATTGATCCTTGTTAAAATCTAAAAAGAAATCATAGGAATTCATTCAATAAACCCGTGAGAAATAATTAATGAACATCTTGCAACTCTACAACTAAGAAATCTTCGAGAATAGAAATCTTTGTCGTATGTCTTTCGTGTCAAATGAATTGCATGTTTATGTTAAAACCGATCGCTAACAACGATGGTATGGTGTAGTCGATAAATTTGTATCATTGTAGGCACATTTCTTTTAGTAGCGCCTAGACACTATTTTATAAGTGAATAATTATATTCGTATATAATCATTTACCGAATTGATAAGTGACGGCCTCCTATTTGGGGGCGTAAATGATTATGTACACGTAGCGCAGTTGTTTATAAGTAAATTTTAGCATGAATTTATGTTGGAAAGAACTGGCCGAACCGAGATTTCAGAAGCTTCAATTCAGTACTCCAAAACCTTCACGCAGCTTTTCAACAACCCTGGACAGATTCAAAGAATCCTTCATGCATTAGGTATGGAAAAAGAAAAAAATGTCCCAAAACAATTAAAGCATTAAATTATATATCAAGATAGAAGAAGTAGAATTTACTTCTACCCTTTTGAAACAACTTATTCAACTTTCCTATGTCATAATTTTCATGTCTACCTGTCTATATAAGTTGCACTCTATCCCATCTTTCGAGCATTTAAATTTCTCTCCATATTACAGCATAAATAAATATCATAACAAGCCATGAAATTGGCCATTTTTGTTGCTTTTCTTGTTCTTTCACTGGTTTCTTCTGCAGTATTTGCTAAGGATATCACTGTTGGTGGCAACAGTAGATGGGACACTGGCGTTGATTACGTCTCATGGGCTTCTAGCCAAACATTTAATGTTGGTGACAACCTTGGTGAGTTGTATTTTTCATTCAATCTTGTAAGAAAAGTCTTTTCATGACCGCCTAAGATCTCTCGTGAAAATAATGATCACCTATAGTGTCACTTGTGGTGCCATAATATATTTCCGTCAATAATCTTTTACCTACGAAAGTTTTTCATTGCGATATTTCATTTTTAAGTTGGTCAAACTACGGTATTCACGATGACTATATTTCAATTTACAAGAGAACGAGGTATGGGTCTATGAACGTCGTACAAAAGAAGTCTTTTTACAACCATCATCCACAATCTTTGCCTAGTCTTTTTTTTTTTTGTTCATCTAATTTGGTTAGTTTTGATCATTGGAAACTAATTTGGCAACTGATAATTTGAATCTTGATGATCAGTGTTCAACTATGGACCCACTCACAGCGTGTATGAAGTAAGTAAAGCAGACTATGATAGTTGCAACACAGGGAATCCCATAAGTGCTAACAGCTCCAGCCCCACCAGAATCACTTTATCCGCCACGGGTTCAAAATATTATATATGTCCTACATCCAATCATTGCTCTCAAGGTATGAAGCTGGCAGTCAACGTCGTGGCGGCTGGGAACCCCACTCCCGGCGGCTCACCACCTCCGTCCAGTTCACGTCCGCCTAATTCGCCACCTGCTCCGCCTGGTACTTCAGCCCCACCACCACCACCACCACCACCACCTTCTGGTGGCGCAGCTAGCATTTTCGGAGGGATGAGTAATTTGATAGTTGGATCGTTGGCGGCCTTGTATGTATTCATGGGCTAGGAAAGAGGCAGTGCTGTTTGATTTTCGTTGGATTTTATTTGGTCATATATATGTTTATGATATGCAGTTCATCTTGTATACATGATTTGAGGACTATTTGATTATCTTTTAATTGAAGCATTTTATTTTTTTTATGTTGTTTTCGTAATCTTCTTCCATTATATTAACATTTTTACAATATTTGGTAAATAAATTAGCAAATATGGAGCTTATAACTAGTGAAATCCATAAAGGCTATAATAAAAAAATGATTACAACACGATTGTACAACATAAAATGCGATTTATTATCAAAATAACAATATTTGAAATAGACGATTATATAAAAAAAAATCAGAAAATATTACAAAATTTATATTAACTGAATTTAATATAAGTTCAAGACACACGTAAGGGCTCTAACCATACATGAGCACTAACATGCTAACACACGAGACTATTTATGTTTCAAGTTAACTAATCAAGTAGCTGATAGTCAATGGGTGCAGAGCTCAATAAGTGACCTTGCCTCTTGTCCAAAGAATTTCCAGAGTGGCATATTCGGCATTAGATGAGCTTACCTACCCTTTATTTTACTTCGACGTTACCTTCTAACTTGTATGGACTACCAACATTTAAACTTGGTCAACTTGCAGGACAGAATCGAGTTGCTTATCCTCATTGTGCTACATGTACATAATAATTTACATACATACATATAATGTGATGATATATAAGAGAGATGTTACATGTACAGTCATTAGCCCCACTCATGACTATACAAATGGATTTTTCCGATATATTATCGTCAGAATTTTTTCAATCAACTAAAAAATAAACTTACTCGCTCTTTTTTTGACACCTCATCTGTATGTGCTATTATATAACTTTTTTTATGTACATATAACATCACTCATATACTAATGCATTGCATATTTGGTATACTATATTAGAAAATCGTTTTATTGGTTATTTTTGTCAACACGTCGAATTGCAAGTTTTTTCTCATTGTCATTGTCATCTATTGGGATAAATCGAACGTAGAGTCGGGTTTCTTTCTCATTAGACTAGATAACTAGAAAGAAATCTCTTCTGGTATACCTAATTTCTTTTGACTGAGGTTATTTCAATTATTAGTTAATTGATTAGGTAACGACTACTTCATGCTTCAACTGCTCTACAGACACCAATCCAATCATTTAAAGCCATTTGGTGCGATTATGTAACATCACTATGGCCTAACTTTCATGCGGTGATGTTAGCTTTTCTTTAATTAAATTTACCAAAAAATATACAAAGAAAAAAGTTGATAAATAATATCTTGAAATTAGGTTTTGGTTTATGTTTTAAAAATAAGTAAGATCTATTTTGAGCTTACGTTTGTTGTTAAAAGTTATTTTAAAACTTATTTATATATAAGTAATCATCCTAAGCTTTAACTAAGCATGCTCTTAGTGATGCTAGCGGCTAAACTTGCTTCGTTACAATCATTTTACAAGATCTTGGTGTTGAACTCTCTAATTCACCTCAGGTCTCCACGATAAGATAAGTGCGTTCTTTATGTCACTGTCAAAAGTTCAATACAAACATTTGATTAAAGCAAAATATCGATATCCTTTTGAGTATAAGTTTTAATTTATCTCATCGAAGTCGAGTTCTCTCAGTTAATGAGAAATCATCAGGGTCGAGTGCTCTCAACTAGGGAGAAATGACGGAGTTAGAATTAGAATTCAATTTCATAGTAGAGTTTGATTTAAAATATATTTATATAGATTATTTCTAATATTGTGATAATGTTTGTAATTTATTAGAAGTTTATTTGCTTTATAAATAGATGACTTAATCATTGCAATAGATACCGAATAAAATTGATTTCTTTTTTGTCACCGATTCTCCTCTTTTTTATCCCCTTTCTTTTTTGTACATTGTCAAAATTAGTATGCTACTCTCTCTCTCTCTCTCTCTCTCTCTCTCTCTCTCTCTCTCTCTCTCTCTCTCTCTCTCTCTCTCTCTCTCTCTCTCTCTCTCTCTCTCTCTCTCTCTCTCTCTCTCTCTCTCTCGGTTTTTGATATGCAAGAGCGTGTGATCAATTGGTTTGTTTCGTGTTTAATGTGTATGAAGCTCGCTTGTGAACATTTAGGCTACGTTGGGCACATCGCATTAGGATGTATAAGAAATTTAATATAGAATTATAATGGATATTAATAGGTAAATAGTATTACGGTGGATTAAGATGAATAATTTTAAATTTTGCATTCAAACGATAGTCATTCACACTTTGAATTTATATAATATAATATGAAGGTTGAAGGTGGGTTTAATCTTGAATAAAAATTCATTTGATATTATCCACCTTAATCCACGACAATAATATCTATATAATAATATCTATTATAATTCACACTAAATTCTTATACAGTCTAATTCGATGTGCCAACATGGCCTTAGAGGTTGTTTGAACCCCATTTTATTCTAAAAAGAAAAAAGAGAAAATTACCTAGAAACCTACTTTTAAAGTTTCATTTTCAAAAAACAGGTGGATTAATTTTTATTTCACAAATCAGGTGGTAATTAAGTTTTAATAATTATAATTAATAATTAGATAATAATAATAATAATATAAAATTAAATCCCTATCTGGCTACCCACAATCACCCCAACCCCCAGACCAAAATTTCCATCAAACCCTAACACCTTTATTCTCTCTCCCCCCATTCCCTCTTATCTCTACCCCTCCACCGGTAATGATGGACGCTGCGGGGAGAGGATCGACGTCGCTGCAAGAGAGCGACGTCGACTGCGAGACCGACGCTGCCTCGACCTCTGCCTGAAGGGTGGGAGGTGATCTGACATCATTGCTTACAGGAAGGTAGGTAACGGTTTCAACATCACACGGTAGGAAAGTGGGTTGTTTTGACATTGTTGAATATTTTTAAGGTTTTTGGCGAAAGAGAAAGGTAGGTAGCGATTTCAACATCACATGACAAGAATGTGGGTTGTTTAGATATGGTCGGATTTTTTTATGGTTTCCGGCGATGGCTCTACTGCTGTGGTGATGGTCTTAGGGTGATTTTTGTGATTGTTGGTTGGTGGTGGTTTCCAAATGGTGGTGATGGTGCTTGCGGTGATGACAACTGAGATGGTGGTGGTGGTGATGGTGCCGCATTGTGTTTTGGTGGCGGTGGTGGCTGGGTAAGGATTTGCATTTGACTACTCCAATATTCATAATGTTCACCTTCAAAAATTGGTACTGAACTTGGTGAATATGTGAACAAGGAGGCTGCTAAATTTGTTACCATAGCTTCTCTGTTTCTGTTGAAAGAAATAAAAATCAGTTGCTTAAGATAATGGACTGTAATTTAGAAATTCAGTTATTTAATTCATCTCTTGTGGTTGTGAATAAAGTTTAATTGTTGCTGAAATTCTAAACAATTTCATGTGCACAATTTCAACAAGCTTTAGTTTGCTACAAGGATTAAATTTGTTGTTGCTATTCCCAGTTACATTTGAAAATACTAATTTCAATTAATATGTATACCTTATAAAGTGGTAAGAATATTTTCGTGACAAATGTTGCAGTCAGTCTAGAAATCAACTTAAATTCTTACATAACCCATGGATCAGTTACTAAATCCTGATACCAGATGGTTAAGTTCTACAAGTGACACTTTTCGTCAAATTTTGTGTTCATTGTGACTGGTTGTGACCAATTGTGTTAATTTTAACCGATTGTGACTTGATCATATACGGTCACAATTAAAATTCAATTAGTCACAGACAGTCACGCTGAACACAAATTTGGTCACATTTAGTCACATTGAATACAAACTTGGTCACAATTAGTCACAGACAGTCACACTGCACAAATTTTTTTCCCGGTATTTTTTTAGGAAGTGGAGGCGGGGATGGGGTGATGGTAGGTGGATCCATGGGGTGGGGTGTGATTTCCAATATTTAATTTTCTGGAAAATTTTAAGTCATCGAAGGGGCAACTGGAGCAGTTGTCGAGCGATGGTGTAGTGGGGTGATGGGGTGGGTGAGGTATCTGGGGTGTAAATAATTAATATATATTATAATTTAATATTTAATAAATTTATTTACCACATTATTTTTGAAATAATTAGACAAATTTGTTAGTTTTGAAAAGTAATTCTTATAGATAAGTTTTGTGTATTTTTCCAAAGAAAAATGTTATTTGTACACCAAGTTTTACTTCTTTTTTAGAGTGGGCTGTAAAATTTATAGTCCACTAAACACTGTACAAGTAAGGATGGCAAAAAAGCTTGGCGGCTCGCACAGCCAGGCCCGGCTTGGGCTCGGTTCCACCGAGCCTCATTTTGAGGACTCGGCCCGAGCCGGGCCGGCCCGCAAAAAAAAAAAAAAACCCCCCACAAAAATTTGCCAACTTATTCCACTCATCATGAAACTAATTATAAGTGACAAATTTATCTCATAATGTATCACATAGATTATTTTGAAAAATGAGTGATATTTGTTTGCTTAATATTTATTGTATTATTAGTTTATTACTGTTTTCATTTCTCTAAAACTCTAAGTGCCTAAATATTTAAGTAAGCATTTTCTCATTTACAAAAATATTTATTATTCTATATTAAGTGAAATTATTAGTGATATATATTGGTTGATTACATTTAAAAATTGAGCTAATTTCATCATTGGTTACTAAAATTTGTAAGAAAATTTAAATCGATCATTAAAAAGATTTCTTACTTTGTTATAATGGATAGTTACTCATTTATACAAATAACATGTTATCCGACATTAGGCTATAAGGTGCAAAAAAAAAAAAAAAAAAAACCCGAGCCGGCTCGGCCCGCTAAGGCTCGGGTTAAAGGCTCGGGTCAAAAGCTCGGGTCAAGCCTCATTTTTTTTGGCCGGGCTCAGCTCGGGCCCAAAAAAGCTCGGTCCAAAAAAGCTCGGGCTCGGCTCGAGCTTTTTTTTTCCGGCTCGGGTTAGGCTCGTTGACATCTCTATGTACAAGCATCATTTTTGAGTGTATTATATGGTTTTGCAGGCTTAGAAGGGTGACTTGGCTGGTTGGTACGTATAGGTTGATGTGACCTCTTTTGTATCTTCTCCCCTGTTTGACATAAATTCTTTAAAACTCATTTTAAACATATTTTTATCACATCAATAACGTTTTCCTTATTTTAATCATATATTGCTCATCATATCACTATTTAAAATACATTCTTTTTTCAATAATATCAATCAAACACGCCCTTCTATTGAATTCATTTGCTGCTTGCAAGTAGTTGGATTTGAAATGAAGCTCCCATTTGAGATTCATTATTTAAAAATTTATTTATTTTTTTCAAATTATTTTTAATCACATATTCTTTCAATAAAATAATTTTATATGTAAATTCAATTTTTTTTTCCTACTTTTAGTAACGCGTTTTTTTTTTATTTAAAAAATCTGTTACAAAACCTATTCTACTTGAAAAACAAGACTCAAACAAACCTGAAATATGCCTACCTGAATGGTTGTACTATAGTTTGTTTTTGTTCACATGGTTGAAATGATTCTGCTATTTGTACACAAGAGTTGACACTCCGGTTTATAGACTCCCTGACAAAGAGGCACGTCCAATAAAAAATCGTGAGCCTCTCCTCTTGTAAGGGGTTTGTCAATTCCGATGTACTCTTAGCAAAGCCTAATTGGGAATTGATCTCAAGTTTTACTTTAGCTTTTCTTTTATTTACTTTCCCATCTCTCCAAATCTTGGTTCTTCTAGCTAATATTAATTTTACTTGTGGAAAATGAAGTAAAATGTCAGGGTCCGTCTGATTGTAAATGTGGAAAATGGGTGGAAAGAAAATTTTTACAGAGAATTAATTTGCCTAAAAATTGTTTTACTAAAAATTGTAATTAATTGTGTTTGATTGGTATAATTTTTCATGAAAAATGTTGAAAGTTTGGTGTCCATTTGACTTTATTTTTTATGAAAATCGTCTACTAAAGTGATAATTTTTTCTACCATTAGATCTAAGATTTGTTCCAATTGCAAAAAAAAAAAAAAAAAAAATAATAATAATAATAATAAATAAAAAAATTATCATATCGAATACTATTCGTTTGACTTTGTTTTGCATGAAAATTATCAATAAAAGTGATAAAAAAATTTACTATTGTGTCTAGAATTTTTTTCCAATTGCAAAAAAAGAAAAAAACTGGGAAATTTTTTTCCAACCAAAATATTAAGAATTTATTTTCTTCAAAAAGGTGGAAAATGAGGAAAGGTGAAAAAAGATTTTCGGGAAAATTTTTGCCTATCAAATACTACAAAAATTGGAAAATATTGTGCATCATACGGAGTCTTATTTCTTGATTTGTTTCCTTATCATTATAAGTAAGGAAAATTGAAGGAGGACTCGGAAGACCAGAGTAGAAAGGCAGGGATAGAAGAAAACTGACTGCATTGTTTTTCAAATTTCATGGTGCTAATCGCTTGTAATGCATGCTTCTTACATGTACTTCAAAGTATACTCACATTTGTTAGATTTAATTAGAAGGATGAAGCTACTATGTCAAAATGATTTAACTGAAAACTTGATATAATTGTATATTATATTAAATGATTGAATGAAAAAATTAAATGTAGTTTAAATTATCCAATGATTAAATGCCACGTAACATTATGTCAAACTTGATGCTCATGTAGCATGATTACGTAATAATGACTTTCAAGTTACTTCGTGAAAATATCAAGTGCATTATTGATCATGTTCTTGCCAAAAAATAAGTGGCCCTTATTAAAGGTCCTTTATGAGGATTTCTACATTCTGATTTGACCCTTCTTTTGTTTTGCAACATTCTTATTTTCTTATAAATCTCATTTGGTGTTTAACATCCATTTTAGTAAAAAAGTGTGTTTTTAAATAGTGATTGATGAAAGAATATGTTATTAAAAAGTAAGGAGAATTTTTAGGTTTATGTGTAATATTATTTTAATAGAATGTGTGATTGAAATGAAGAAAGAGAAGGCATATGTTATACCTCAAACTTGTGAGTCAGTCCATACACTTAGTTTTTCTTCTCCTCAATATATGTAAAGTAATACTATTCATCCCCACAAAAATTTAACGCCAATCTAAATAACAATTAAATGAGTCGTGTGACTTTGCATATAAATAAATTTATTATTTAATGCGACGTAATTGTCACCTACACTGGTGCTTAACCCAGTGAAAATGAATAGTATTACTCATAGAATTATTACCTTCTGCGATGTTAGCATATCTCATGAATTTCCTTTACTACTGTCTTCTGCTTTGTTAGTATATCTCATGAGTTTCCATTACAACTGCCTTCTGCTTTCTTTCTTGTTCTTATGACTCACTTGTAAACATTATTTGCTTCTCTTGTTCCACTGAGGCTATGATGAAAGCTACTCACCATCAACTACAACAAAAGCTACTACAAGTAGGAGTGGGCAAAACTCAAACCAACCTGCCTAAACCGACCAACCCGAATTTTTGCCTTTTTGGGGTGGGTTTCGGGTTGTGGATTGGCTAATCGGGTCGGGCTGGGTTATGGGTTAACAACCTGACCCGACCCCCCCCCCCCCCCCCCCCCCCCCCAAAATAAAAATAAAAAACGACTTTAAAAACAAAACCTTAAAAAGCCTTCTCTCTCGCTCAATCCCCCAATCTCTCAAGTCTCTAGTCTCTGCTCTCTCGCTCAAAAGAATGCTAATCTGTGGCAGACCTTACAACATATGCTCGATACTATGGTGGACATTACTATGGCGGCCGCAATCGTGTTTTCTGTGGTGGTCGGGGCGGGTGCAATTGAGGCGGCGGCGCGGCAACAACCGGATTGCTAATCTACTTCGATATTGCTTAAAGGGGAGTCAACTTGTCAAACAGATGGAATCTGATAGTGAGATTGATGAGGACGATCCCGAACATGAGGAAGTGCTCATGGATGCTGTTTCCGACCTCCTTCCTGCATTTGCAGAGGCCATGGGTGCTCAATTTGCCCCCATCTTTTCACAGCTTTTTGCACCTTTGATGAAACTTGCAGTGAGTGAAAGCTGCTTACTGTATTGCTTCTAAATATGAATCGCTGCACTTGTTTTGTTTCATTTCTCACTGGTTTCTGTAATGGCAATTGTAGAGAGCATCAAGCCCCCTACAAGATCGTACCATGGTTGTTGCGACCCTAGCAGAAGTTGCCCAGCATATGGGTGATCCAATTCCTGTCTATGTCAATGTAATGCTGAGCAATTAACATTGCATTTTCTTTTAATTTCTGGTCATGTGACATTAATGTAGTCGATATACTTCAAATTTCAAGCTGTGATGAACATTGTACTTAAAGAATTAGGTTCATCTGATTCGACTAATAGGAGGATTGCAGCATTTTGTGTTGGCGAATTGAGCAAAAATGGTGGGAACTCTGCTCTGAGGTATCCTTCCATATGTCTAATGTGTAATTACTTTTACTGCTGTCTTACCCAAATATCAGCTAATTTATGATGAACGCTTGCATTTTGATTCTCAAAGTCTGCTGCTGTTAACAATTATGCTGGAAATATGTTTGTAACTTCTAAGTTTATGAACCCGATTTTGTTCCCCATTTTTTGTTGGATAAGCCGTACAAATTCATTTTGCAATTGCACATCTTATTTCCTACAATATGTTTTTACATTACACAATGCACATAGAGGAAATGAACTTTTTGAAATGCTTATGATAATACAATAATCAAAGCAAGTGTTGTCAATACAAACTTATAATCAGTTATATAATATAAGTGAAGGGTATCACATTTAGTCTTTCTAATTCCAACACACGTGTCAAAAAATTTGGAATTTATGACTCAAACCGACCAACACATAATTGAGTGGGATTAAGTTTCAACATTTACATAGGTTGGATTGAATTTCGAACAAACTGACAATGTTGAATTGGATTTAGGTTGGGACAAAAACTGACCCAACTCACCCGCGCCCACCCCTAACTACAAGAACACACTACAAGCCTTGAAGACGCCCTCTTATATAGCCTTCTTAGTAGGTAGTTTAGGTAGCTATTACATCTTGCTTCCCATTACGTGATTTTTTTCCTAGTCTTTTTCTTGACGTTTTCAACCAGACTTTTTGTTCTTTTAAATGAGATGGAACTCTCGAACACTATGATGTGATCAATTTCTACTGAGAAAAGAAGAGGCATAATCTCCTGTGCAAAAAATGTGTAATTAAAGTTTGTTTTTCCTTCTATCCACAAGATAAAATCTTTTTGATATAAATTGTCTATCATAGCGCCTGTCTCATCTAATAATATATACTAAAAAAATGAATATGAGAAATGATGACATTCACAATCATGCACTGCAAAAACCTGAAACATAATAGCAAATCATCATATTCAAACGAACAAGCTCAAAACTGTTTCATAATGGCGAAGGAGTTTATAAAACAAAGTTCAAGTAACTCAATTTCAAGTCAACTTGTAATTTGATGCTAGAAATAGCCATAGAAAACAACCCGTAATCATGGATCCAACTGAAGGAGGAAATTTCACTCGTAGATCCATTGATGAACACTGCTCCTCCATTCTGCAATTCCTTCTGGGAACCAAAGCGCAATCTCTTTCTTTGCACTCTCGACTGAATCACTTCCGTGGATGACATTCCTGCAGTGGAGAAAATATTCGTCTTATCTTCATAAATAACCCTCATACTTCCAAAAGATTACAGTGCTATTACAATACATTCCAAAACACGACATTTTCCAGCTTTCTAAATAATCTTGAAAGAGAAAAATCAGTCACAAGTAAAACTTACAACTAATCAAGCCTAGCAGTATAAAGTTTGATGGTTTACATACAACACATTAGATATAGAGATACAAGATTGGTGGTTTACATACAACACATTTGGCATTATGAACTGATGTAGTATTAGTTTTGACATAATGAATCAGTGTGAGAAAGCAAAATTCACCTGCCAATGTCAATGGCATAATCACCACGGATAGTTCCAGGAGCAGAGTCAGCTGGGTTGGTGGCTCCAATGATCTTCCTGCCAGTAGTCACCACATTCTTACCCTCCCAAACCATAGCCGTAACTGGGCCAGAGATGATATACTCAACAAGCCCATTAAAGAAAGGCTTTGCAGACAAGTCAGCATAATGCTGCTCAGCAAAATGGCTATCCACAGTGATGAGCTTTAAACCTGTAGCCAAAACAGAAGGACGTTAACAGAACGAAAGTAAATAAATAAAATAAATAAAAGGAAAAGGAAAAGAAGTTCATTTGGTTATATAACTCACATGTCTGGAGAAGGTACAGAGACATAGGAATGACTTACTCTGAACACCATATAGTATAGAGGATATTTCAATTAATTTTGGACATTAAGAGAAGAGTTTTTTGTACACAAGCCATCATTATTTTTTCTCTCAGAATCAAAATCTTTTTATTCAACTACTTTTGTAAAAGATGTGAGTCATAAATCTCGGTCTAATTTTGTTATTTCTTAATTTCCCTATATGCTTTCAAGTGACCAGTAATCATACAACCACGAATTCAGGAGAATTATTTGTACATAATTGAGATAACATTTTTCTTTTCTCACTACGGAGCTTGGAACCAACAATATATGATCGTCAAAGGCTAATTGTCACTGCATAAATATACCTCAAGACTGGTCATTAGAAGGCACTAGCGAAATGAAGGTGATTTCTAGTAATGTATTAAGAGCCTTCAATATGAATAAAAGTTTAGAGGGAAATTTTGAAAATTTCTTGAGAGCAGCAGTCACAATTTGGAAGTAGGGAACAAAGGTACCTTTCAAAGTGAATCCTTTCTTCTCAAACCTGCCAATGATTTCACCAACCTGAAACAGAACAATAACATGAATGAGATACACGGCAGAAATGATTACTTCTATAATTACATTAAGAGCACGTTTGGCTAAGCTTAAAAAGTTTACTTATCAGTAAATAAGTATGCTAATAATTTCGTAGTTAACTTCAAAACGAGTAACTTTTACTTTAGCTTGAAAGTAATAAAAAATCCAAAAATGCTAGTAGACAAAATTAGCCTAAAATCCTTTAAATCTTCTCGAATTGCTGTATTTCTTCATTTATCAGCCAAGAAAATTAAAACCCATATTTATCTTGTACTTTTCCACTTTCCCAAACCAAAGAATAAGATTATGACCTTAACTTTCTCGAATTCATAATTTCTCCAAACACAAACAGTAAAACCGTACGCTACATGGATAGTTAATTGAAACAAAGAAAACCCGGATACTAACTTCAAAGAATTCGAATTTTCCACGAACAAAGCAAATTAAATAATTCAATTAGAACAAACCACAGAAGCTAAGCGAAACGCAGAATTGAAATAAAATGAAAAAGATAAACACTAACCAGGCCTCTTTGAACACCATCAGGCTTTATCATGATGAAAGTTTGCTCCATTATGGTAGATTTGTTCTTTGTTGACACGACTATGTGCAATTGGTTCTAAGATTTGAAGAGCAGTCCGATAAATCAAGAGCTTTATGAGTGCTTGTGGCGGCCATAGAGTATGCAGAAACCCTAAAAGCCAGGCCCAATGAT
The DNA here is from genome assembly GCA_019097785.1 of Fraxinus excelsior. Lineage (NCBI taxonomy): Eukaryota > Viridiplantae > Streptophyta > Magnoliopsida > Lamiales > Oleaceae > Fraxinus > Fraxinus excelsior. The sequence continues at coordinate 26,030,124 of CM032633.1, forward strand.
AGAAACTTTACGTGGGTTAACAGGGAACGAGAAAAATTCAAATTTAAGATTTATTCTTTATCTCAGTTCAAAAGTAAGGTAAATAGTTTGAAAATTCAAAAATCAGGTATGAGTTTAATTAATTAAAAATATTTATTAAATAACGATAATAAAATCACAGTTTGTGATTAATGGTCACATATTCATAATTATAAGTTACAGATTTATTTATTGGTCACATATCGTCAAGTTTTTTTTATCACATATTATTTCGAGGTTACGGACTTTTGAATAGTTGGTCACATATTATTTTTGAGTCAAGTATTATTAAATTTTTAGATTACAGTTGAGTAATTGGTCATAGATATTATCAAACATTTGGTCACAGATCAAAATTTATATGTCACACGGTCACATAATTCAAAATTAGTTGATCACAGATTTTTTCACGATTACAGATTATATAATTTTTAGGTCACATATAACAAAATGATTGGTCACATTATATAATTTTTAGGTCACTTATAACAAAATGGTTGGTTACGGATTGTTTTTCAGTCACATGTTATCAAACTTTAAGATCATGGTTTAATACTTGGTCACAGATAACCAAATAATTAGTCACATATACCAAATATTGCTGCCAACACTACCGCCACCGTCGCTTGCGCTTGCGACTGTCGCCAGCACCACAACATGGCCATCTCCGCACCACCGCCATCACCATCGTCAACTGCTGCCACCACCACCGTCAACACATCCATTACCATTGCCACTGCCACCACATAACATGACCTAAATTTTCTAGATCTCCAATCATCCACAGCTACCTACAATTTCTACCTACCTAAAAATATCAGTTTTGGTTTTATATTAGTGAGTTTGTATGATTAAATATATGAGTTTCAAATCTAGGTGAGTAAATTTGATCTACTTTTCTTCTGCTGCTATTAGATGCCATTATGAAAATAACTTAATTTTTATATGTCTAGAAAATAATAAAATTCACTAAATATTTGAGATTTACATCTTGGTTATGTGTGTATTTGTGTTAAACAAATGAATTTGAATTCTCCAGTGAACAAACTTGATTTTCTCTTTTGGTAAATGCTATTGTAAAATTGATTTAGGCCCCGTTTGATAAGCCTAATTTTCCAAGGAAAATGAAAAACGAATTCCATTTCCGCACCACCGAACATGTTTGATAGGTTTAATTTTCCAGTCAAAACTTTTTCCCTTTTCTCCCTCACATGCCCTATTTTCCACGAAATGAAGGAATAACATTTCCCGTCCTTCAGCTGGTAATACATTTTCCAGGCAAGTTAGAATTCACAAAACCCATTTTCATTTCCCTTTCCCTTCATGTCGGAACCCTCTCATCTCATCCTCACGTCGAATCGATTGCTGCCATTTTCTAGTTCAACCCAGCCAACGACCATCTTCTGTAGTCGTCTCTCACGGCCAACCCTACGTCGCTTCCTGTGGCGTAGAAGCGGGTATGGTTCGTAGTGCATTGATCAAAATTTCTGTTTTCTTGTTGAAACTTTCCACTTTACAAGTCAAATTTGAACTTGGAATGAATTGTATTGTACTATTGTTTATGTTTGGATATATTCTCGATAATTTTGTAATTAAGTCCAAATGAATCATTTCATCATTTTCAGTGGGGACAATCTTGGTTCCCAATTTCCTGAAATTGTATAGTTCGAACTGTGGGCTAAGATCACCCGCCTTTTCTAAATATTTGTAAATTCAACCATTTTCTGAGAAATCTGAGATAAAACCATTTCACACGACACTATTTTCTTGTCTTTAGAACTGGAAAAAATGTATAATTGGATCTTCATTCATGGCATTAATGGATTTCCTCCCATTTTCATCCCTTACCAAATTTCAACTTAAATTATATATTCATCTGATGTAACAGAAGATTTCCATCATAAGTTTCCGTCATATCAAGTTAGCTAGTATTTAACGAATCAAGATTTTCATGCTTTGACAGATGAACCAAAATAAGAGAAATAATTATAAATAATAGTTTGAAAAAGAGAAAAATATGAAAGTCAGCTCATCTACTACTACATTACATTTATTATATGTTCATGAGGTTTTTACACGTAGAGTTAGTTTATTTGAATTCTTTATATCTTATTGCTTGAAAGAAAGGAATGAAGGGAACTGAAATTAAACTAAGAGTTAAAATTTGGGTAAAGTTTAGGTGGATTAGGAAAGTATTCTAACAAATTTCTATTTGGTTGACTTAACCTAAAATTTACAACATAAAACTGAAGTAAAGTGCCTAAAACACGAATCAATATGCATGTTGCAGTAACTTATATGTTAAATTGCCTCAACCATTCAGTCTCTACCCTGTCACCATTGGATGTATGAATGTGATTACTAGTATTACATTGACATTTTATATTGCTAGCGTCACTTGGTCTTCCGGTTGTGGGATTAGTTAGATGCTTTTTGTCTTAGTCAAGTAGATGTACATATTTTCATGATTCTATGATCTCATTTTCATTTTTGCATTATTTAATCCAATGTTGTAGGCTTTTGGTTTTTCTCATTTCTCGATAAACAAGTATTTACTGCCCGTTTGACACTTTTTGAACATTGTTGTAAGTGTCATGGATACCTCAACAAACCAACATCGTCGCCAACAACAACAATTGGGTCTATTTTGGATGATGGTCATACAAGCAATTGTAATATATAATTCAATTAGGCACCGTAATCGACAACTCCCCAGAGCCCCACGTAGAAACTAGGACACTAAAAGAGAAATGACACTCACACACATGTTCGGTACTAGTGATAGAAATTGTCACGATCTACTTAGGATGAATATAGCTCCGTTTCAAAGATTATGTGCTCGTTTACGAACATATGGTTTGGTGGACAATAGATCAGTCAAAGTAGGGGAACAAGTGGCTATAGTTCTCAAGACCGTAGGTCATGACCACCGTAATCAAACTGACAATTTTACGTTCTTTAGATCTGGGCAAACAGTGAGTTACTACTTCCATAGAGTTCTACAGGCATGCCTTGGATTGTACATGGATGTTGTGAATAATGCCACTGTTCATACTCACTGTACGAGAAGGATAAGGTGAAGCTATGTTCCAATATTTTCAGGTTAGATAGTAATTTTTACATTCATACAGTTTTCCTTTGGTATCACGCTTCTTTTTGGTTTCCGTATTAGAACTGTGTTGGGGCAATTGATGGTATGCACATTCCTGCAAATGTCCCCGTAGAGGAACGAGCGAGGTATCGCAATAGGAAGCAAATGATGACTCAGAATGTTTTGGTCGCTTGCATATTTGATATGAAGTTCAAGTATGTGCTTGCCGGTTGGGAGGGATCCGCTCACAATGGTCGGTTGTTAAGGAGTGCCACTTTACAACAAGGTCATAGGCTAACAATTTCCGTTGGTGAGTTCTACTTCTTGTTCGTTAATATGTCTTTTACCTTCTTCAATGAAGAACGGCATCTTAACAACCATGTTTGGAATATGTAAATATTATCTTGCCGATGTCGGATTTCCATTGGTTCCGGGATTTCTAGTACCTTACCGCCGGACTCGATACCATCGTAGAGATATTGAGGGACATCGGCCGAAAGCAAGAAAGAGTTGTTTAATTTTCGTCATTCATCTCTACGAAATGTTGTGGAGAGGATTATTGGTCTGCTTAAAAGAAAATTTGCATATCTGAGGCATCAATCATACCACGACATCGAGACACAAGCAAGTATTGTCCTCACTTATTGTGCCATTCACAACTTCTTAAGGATTCACGACGCACGTGATTTATGTGACGAGTACTACTTCAGCAGCGATGATGAGGTGAACCCTGAACATGTCGAACCACCCGAAGATAACACACCAAATGCTCATATATCGTTCGCAGCCGAGGCTGCATGGGCTACTAATAGGGATACAATGGTTGATGACATGTGGGCCGCTTAGCATCCAACTCAAGACGCGGGAATTGATTTCAATTGATTAAACTATGCCATAATATTATATGGGTTCCTTGTAATGTTTGGAGAGAAACTAGATACTTTTCTCGTATCTTACTTCTTTGTATTATTTAAATTTTCAATTGTCAATATGTCATAATATTATATGTGTTTCCCTGTACTGATTTCTTATTATCAAAGCTATCTACATTTGTCTGTTTTGATACATTTTTACATCTACGTCCCTTGTTTTATATCGTTGCTAACCATGTTCACACTCCATGCTATTGTGAAATTATAGTTATGCTCATAATGTCTCCTTCATTTGTTATTCTCATGTGACAGTGAACAATGGCATAGAATCGACGAAACTCTATGGAGCCTTTTCCAGTTCTCAGATCGACAAACCCTAGAGACAAGAATCAAGTTGATTTGGGTAGAATGGAAGTGGGTCCTAATGTGAGGACTCGTCACATACATTGGAGTGACGAAATGGATGGTTTTACGATCACTTAAATGGTTGAACAAGTGTTGGCTGGGCACAAACGAACTGACAACGACTTTACTTAATTTCAAGTTTCTAAGGCAATGGAAAGGGTTTTCAATGGATGTGGGGTCACGGTCTCGGAAAAGAATGTGAGGGCAATGTTGAAGACTCTTAAAAAGAAGCACACTGAAGTGCGACAATTGCTGAATATGAGCGATTTCGGGTTAGATCCCGAAACAAGACGCATTGTAGTGGATCAAGTTGCATGGGATGAATTTATTAAGGTACGTTTGCTGAAAAAATTTAATACCTTTCCTGTTAAGATTTAAATGCAGAGTTTATGCTATAAACTATTATTGATAGATTGAAGCAAAGGAGAGAGATCTATATAATAAAAAAATTGTTTTCAATTTAAATATGTATGTTAGGGAAGAAAAAAATTATTTCCAGTTTACAATAATAATGCGGTTAGTAGACATTAACAGCGTTTATGTTGTAGGGAAAGCCAGAATTCGAGAAGGGGAGGACCAAACTTTGTCCAAGATATGATGAGATGGAAACTATATTTGGCAATGATGCAGCTACTGGAGATCGCGCAGTGTCTGGTTTCGACCATTTCTTCCCATTGAATGGTATGCAATACATTTTAAAGCTTCGATTCATGTATTTTTTTTTTCTAACAAGTTGTTATCTCTTTTGTGTAGTCACTGATGAAAGTGTGAAAGAGATGGATATGGAAAATGTGGAGATTGATCATAGCCCAGTTAATGCTCGTAAGCATACAGTCGAAGAGGGGACGCAAAAAGCCAAGCATTGACGTAAACAATCGGTTGATTAGAGTACTATCGCATTATTGAGGATTGCCGAGTCATCTACAAAAATTGCTCAACCTATGGAAATACAAGCTACGATAAATACATAGAGTCACGCGAACTGGCAATTGATTCTAGAGAAGCTGGAGGCAATGATCCTAGACATGAATGACGTAATTGAAGTCATGAAAGCCTTTCGATTCGACGATGATTTGGCTAAGGTATTTATGAACCCGACGAGCGAGAAATACATGCGTGCTTTGGTTTTAGACAAGCTTAGTCTGATCTGCCTCCACTATCGTAGATTGCACGAGTTTTACAGTGTGAGTATGTATGAAGTTGTATGTATTTGTAAAACTTAATCCACGTACGTGGTCTTTTGAATGCTTTTTTGTAATGCACATACGTACAAACTAGGGTGCATTGTTTTGTAAATATTGGATTGATAGTTTTTGGTAGAGTCTCCCAAAAGCTAGAGGTATTTGTAGAAAATTGTTCTTTTTGTTGATGGATTTTGTAGCCCAGCTGATGTATGTGTAATCGGTATGCTTTGGATTGATGGATTTAGCATTGTCTTGGTGTTTGCCTCGTTAATTAAAGAATTTGTATTATACTTCTGTTGTATTAAAAAATTGGAAAATTCATCACTGGTAATGACCGTTAATAGTGGTAATGACCTAAATAGTGTTTTGCAATCTTGTTTGGGTATGATCTGAATCGGGATTTATTATCTAATTTTGGAAATTTGTGACCTGTTTTTTATGAAGCGTGACCGGATTTAGGTCATAGAGTGACCTCATCTTGATATATATGATCTCATTTTGTTATATTGTTGCACATTTTCATGAAAGTGGTAGAATTGTGGGATAAAAATAGTGATGATATGTTCAATGAATTGCGGACTAACATTGCAAAAGGTCAACTTCATTAGTAGATTGGGCAAGTTAATTACCTTCATCATATTACAACAACAACATTTTTTTTCAGTGTAGTTACTTAAGGGCTTTTTTTAATGATTACAGGCATGATTGTGGCGTTTTTGTCACCAATTGCGCACATATCCTCGATCCCACAAAAATGTCAATGTTATTTGATGCTATCAATGCAATCTTAAAATTGTGGCGTTAATTAAAAAAAAAAAAAAAAAAAGACAAGCTGTGTAATTTTGGAAGGAGGAGAAAATCAAAGATGAATGAATAAATTCATGCAAAAAGAATTGCTTTGACAATGATTTTACATTTTATGATATTTTAGGTAGATTTTTTTTTTTTATAAAATTATATTAAATTTTTATATGATATACAATCTGAATTTTGAAAATGTTTTTCAAATTTTCTAGTTATAAAATGTTATTCTTATAGTCCACTAGATATGTACTTTTTTCGGGTTAATAATCGGGAAGATTAAGCTCTTCATTGGCCCCCATTACTTTTATAATACATTTTTCTCTCTTTTATTTTTAATCACACATTTTTCATTAAAATAATATTACACGCAAATTCAAATTTTTTCCTTAGTTTTTAATCATATATTTTTTATTGAATCACTATTTCAAAATACATTTTTGGCAAATAAAAAGGAGGGGGGGAGGGGTGGCGCTCAAACAATCTCTAAGCAAAATCGTATCTTTTAACTTATATTTCAAAAATAATATATTAAACTTTTCTTTTCAAAAATTAGGTATTAATATAAATTTAATTATAATTTATATATCAATAATTATCTAAAATCTAATCAAATCAAATCTTTTCAAATAATACCATTACTATAACCACTAACCTATTTCTCTATTTACAATCCTCCTCCTTCAACTTTTCTCTCTCTGTACATTCTTTCTCTTAGTCAACTTATGCATATAGTTTTATTGTAGTATTGGAGTGATGGTGGATGGGGTTAGGATCACAAACATCTTTTTGATGGATCGAGAACTGTCACGAGATTATTCTACTGATTGGTTTGAACAAGTATTCTGAAGATCTTGTTGAAGAATAAATCGATAAAAATGGCCTGGGTTTTTCTACGTCGGATGCTGCTCCATAGAACATTCTTGGGGAGATTCTTGCTCCGATTGCCTATTTTGATTGGAATATTCTAATTTTCTTATAATAAAATAGGTTTCCGAAATTTATCCATGTTATTCATCAATTTCATTTTTCATTTTTTGATTTCATACACTTTTTTTATATTTACTTTTCTTTGAATAATTTTCTACACTAACAAAAGCTCAATGTATTTGAAGAATGAATTGCCATTGCCATTGCCATTTACATTTACATATTTGTATGGGTAATGGTGTTGTGGTGGTGATTCGGGTGGTTGTATATAATGATGGTGCGGTGGTGGTATTGGTGGTAGTGGTGCAGATGGTCGTAAGTGGCAGTGTGGGCGCATGTACAAATCCGTGTGGTGGTGGTTCGACAGAGGTACAGACTTGCGTGGTAGTGGTGGCGGTAATGAGGTGACAATAGTGTTTTTGGGTAATTGTTTCGCGCGGATAGTCGAGTCTCGCTAACAAAAAAAAAAAAATTCAGACGATTGTGTAAGGGACAAACCTCTTGAGACAAAGTCCCAAAAATGGTTGTTTTATTGAAGATTTCACGAGAAAACGAAATGCCTTCAAGAGGCGCAAGCACACAGAACAGTTGAATGTTTAAATGTAGTGAAAATAAAGATAATAAAAATTACATGTTCTCTGTTTGAGAGTGTTTGATCTTTTTTTTCTATGTCGTCTCTCTCTTTTTATATTCTTCTGATGGCTTCTTCATTACAAACTGTTTAGAAATTGCTTGATTGCTCTATAACTACTCGCTTTCTTTATGGTGGCTAAATGATCGTGGAACTGCCGTCTCTAACTGCTATCATTACTCTTTGTCGTTCAACCGCCTTCAACTGGGCCTATTAAATCGTTGAATGTGATAAGATTGCTTATAACTGCTTCAATAACCGTCATCCTGGATAACCATAATACTGTTATGTTCGCTAAAACCCTGAGCGATTTGAAGGTTTGAGCGAGAATGAGGCCATCGCTCTGGGCGATTGTAAGGTACTCCATTCGCTCAAATTCTGGGCGTCTTCCAAGCTTGGGCGATGCTGTTACGGTATTTGTGTGCTTCCACTGCATCCATTAATGATCCTGTTTGGGCTTTTATTTTGGACTCCCCAACTGGACTTCATCCTTTGAGCTATTTAATTTGGGCTACATTTTATTGTGTCAACAGGTAATTATATTACTACTACAAATTTTAATAAGTGCACCACGATTTTTAATATTTTTCTTATTTACTTAAATAATCTTTAGTAAAATTACATAATTAGGGTTTTAACATACTTTTCAGCAAAATAAATTATTTTTCCACTAAAAATATAAACCTAATTTTCCCTAACTTCCATTCGAACGACACTATATCCAGCAAGCTAGATGACGGTTGCTTGTGGATAGAATTGAATGGTAAATCAAAAGCGACAGGCTTCTCTCTTGGAATGCCATGCTTTTGATCATAGGAATTCATTAACTATTAAATGATCATCATGGACTGTAAAAATGAGGGCTGATGATTCTTGCTGATATCCATTCTCTTTTTATTTTCTTTTGCTTGTTTATTTCATGTGCTAGATTTGATGGTGATATCAGAAAAGAAAACGATGGAATATAGGTGTAAGAAACTTTTAATGCCTGCTATTCCCAAAAAAATAAAAATAAAAAAAATACTAGGATGTCTTTTACAGTTGTCATCTTAAGTCACACGTAATAATTTAGTCATGTGGTTGTGTGGAATGTCTCATGAAATTTTGTCAATTTTAGAGCAAAAAAAGGTAAAAAGAGCATATGTATTGATGGACTGTGTCCGTTATTCCACTGGAGACGGATGACTGATGCAGTAACAAGTTGCATCAGAACATTTTTATACAAGAATGGAGTTTCGCCCTTGAAGTTGAAAATATAAGTTAATTGATTTTCTCCTTTAAATAACCTTGTAATTAATTAAATTATATTCATTTGAAGCACCAAACCACATTGATGGACTGTCTTTTTTTTCCTTTTTCTTTAGTTTTATTGGATGAAGACTATAATTGTAAATTTGTTGTGGTAATATAATTACCCTAGTGTTTTTTATGCTACCGGTGGTGGTGAGGCATAGTATGTCGGATGAAGAGCAGTTGTGGTTTCTGATTAAATTAGTAATTGTGACATATAATTTGTGTTTTCGTAATCGATGAATAAGTTATGACCAATTAATTTGATAATTTGTGACTGTAAAACAAGTTGTGATCAATTAATTTGATAATTTATGATCGAAAAATAAATTGTGACAAATTAATTTGATATTTTGTTATCGAGAAATAACTTGTGACCAATTAATTAGATAAATTGTGACCGTAAAATAAATTATGACCCATAAAATTTGTGATTTGTTATCAAGAAATGATGTGAGATCAACTAATTTGATAATTTGTGACTGATAAATAAATTGTAACCTAAAAAAATTATGATTTGTGACTATGACTTATGTGATGATGACCATAAATTGTATAATATTGTGAACCTAATCTATTTAATTACCTATTTAATTAATAAAATATATCAATTAATTAATTTATTTAATACCACGTGATTTTTGAAAGGAGTGTGTAACCAATTCATTGATTTAAGGGATAATCATTTTAAATATCGTTCATTATCTAATATACATATATTATATAATTTAATAAATAACCTATTTATACCTAATTCTTGAAAGAAAAAAAATCTCAAATTTGTTCAAATTGAAAATGTATCTTTAAATCTATGTATTTATGTATTTTTCCCTTAATCATCTGCTTCTATGGTCCACCTCGATGATGGGTCAAATTGAATGGGCTAGTAGAACTCGGCCCAATAAACTTTTCTTACCCATATCCAAAAAGGGAAAATTACACACTTGTTTTTTAAATGGGAAAATTATCTCAAACCCTACCTCTAAAGGTTCAACTTCAAAAATCAAATTTTAATAGTTTTGTCCTAACTATACTAAAAGAGGGAGTTTGCCATGTCATCGTCGTAAATACGACGTCGTGTTTGCCGCTTCATATTAAACGCCTCAACCGTGTCTTCCGTGGCTTCTTCTACTTTCCCATTTCTTTTGTCACGCGTCTGCTCTCGAAGAAATCGGGAATCACTTGAAAGCTTCGCTGATAGATATTTCTGTTTGAAGATATCAAACAACTTCACATCGTTTCAACGAAATCTAACGGTAGACCAAAGCTTCGTACTTTAACCGAATTGGAGTCAATGATAGATCGAGTGTTAGCAGCTCCTGAAATCACCGGTGAAGTTATTGTTGGCGCCGGTAGAGGAAGTGAAACCGGGGGAGGTGATAAATAGAAACCTACCCAGCGTATCCGTCCGTTTCCGTCTTGGAGGTCGGTTTCCGAGTTCTTCAAGGGAATTCCATCGATGAATTGGGTCTCAAAATATAATTGGGTCTCAAAATATAAACCCTAAAATCCCAAATCCCAAATACCACTCATCAAAAAAATTAAAGCCTAAAATCCCAAATACCGCCAATAGGTTACAACACTGATTGCATTTAATCCTGCTTTGGTGATTTTACTTTCAACCGATTGAATTTAATCCTGCCTTGCTCACAAATTTGAATCAGGTTAGTTTTTTCAATCGATTCCTTTATAGTTATATATTTTATTGTGTAATTGTAAATTTAGATTAGGCTTTGCGTTTTCAAATGGTTCATTTTGTTAGAATTGGAGGAATTTGTTATTAAACCTGTATTTTATTATATTCAGTTGTTTATCTTATGGATGGCATTGATGATCGTAGAAGAAAACGGCGAGAACTTTATCCGCAACTGAAAGACAGTCAAAATTCTCGCCGTCGAAAATTGTATGCTGAAGCAAAATTGTATGCTGAAGCAAAACAGCAGCAATTAGCGCATTCAAAATACCTTCAAGGTGAAGGTATTATTTATTTATTCAAAAATTTTATTTCATATCTATTTCCATGCCATTTTATTAATGTATATAATTTAGTCATTTAGTTGTATGATGACTATCATGTGATTTTCCCTTTTCTATTCCATTCTCTTCATAAATTTAATTTCAAATATCTTTATTGCAGCTACTGATTGTGGTGATGGTATATCTTTCACCACTACAATTTGTAAAGAAAATGTCAATGAGTATATGGAAGATAGATTTACTGATAATGAGGGTGTACAAAAAAATGTACAGACTCCAAATTTAACTACACAAAATATTCCTACTGAATGTTATTTGTTATTACAGCCTACATTTTGTTTACATTGTGGTGCAAAAAAGTTTCATGGAGAAAGTAAAGGGTTTTGTTGTTCAGATGGCAAAATTAAATTACACATAGATAATGTACCTAATAAATTATATGATGTGTTTACTTCAAATTCTGTTGAAGCATTAAATTTTAAAAATATTGCAAGAAGTTATAACAATCATTTTGCATTCACCTCTTTTGGTGTAAAGTGTGACAAAGATTTGTGTAAGAGAAATAAAGGCATTTATACATTTAGAATTCAAGGCCAGGTTTATCATTATATAAACCAATTGTTACCATCCGATAATAATCCAACTTATTTACAGTTATATTTTTATGATACTAAAAATGAATTATCTAATCGATTAAATATTTCCGAAAAATTTTGCGAATCAACTTTGGGGATGTTAATTAATATTTTAGGCGATAATCCTTACTCTAAATTTTTTCGTTCGTTGAGCAATATCGATAGTTTATATAACTGTCGAATACAAATAAAATGTGATCCAGGTTTAGACCAAAGAGTATACAACACCCCAACGTCTTCACAAGTAGCTGCGGTTTGGGTCGATGATGATGCAACTACAAATAACAAAACTCGTGATATATCAATTTATGGTCATTCTGGTAGTTCATATAGAGTACATTATTATTTTGGGTGTTATGATCCTCTTCAATATCCATTGTTATTCCCTTTTGGTCAATCTGGTTGGCATGAAGGTATTGAAAGAGTGAATAAAAATAATCACCGATGTCTTATTGAAACAAATCATGTAAACATCAATACCATAAATTCTCCAGATGAATTGATTGAAAATGAAACTAAAGGTTATCTATCTTTCTATTGATTTCCTATTATTTTTATTTTGCTTATTATATTATATTCAGCCTATTTTTTTCCCTTTGTAGGTATGAAGAAAAGAAATTCGCGGTTACATGTGTCTTGTCGTGAATATTATTGTTACAAATTACAAATTCGAGATTCAGGTACATCTTTTTTGCTTCACACTGGTAGACTATTTCAACAATATGTCGTTGATATGTATGTAAAAATTGAAACTTCTAGATTAGATTATTTTCGTAATAATCAAAAACAGATACGATCTGAGGTTTATCAATGAATTGTTGATAGCGTTGACACAGGTGAAAATAGGGGGCATAAGATTGGTAGGAGAATTGTTCTGCCCTCTTCCTTTACAGGTGGTCCTCGAGATAATAAAAAACGTTATATGGATGCAATGGCATTAGTACAACGATATGGTAAACCTGATGTATTTTTAACTATGACGTGCAATCCTAATTGGGCAGAAATAGAAGAAGAACTCAGGCATAATGATGAGAAACAAAATAGACCTGATTTATTTGCACGAATATTTAGAGCTAAGTTAGAAGAATTAAAAATTGACTTGTTTAAAAGACATATTTTAGGTCCTGTTGCTGCATATATATATGTTGTCGAATTTCAAAAAAGGGGTCTACCACATGTTCATTTCCTGTTAATTTTTAAATATGGTTCAAAAATTACTTCTGTTGATTTTGTTGATAACATTGTTTCTTGTGAAATTCCGGACAAAAATTTTTTCCCTCATTTATATCCCATTGTTCTGAAACATATGTTCCATGGTCCATGCGGAATATTAAATCCAAATAATGTATGCATGTCAAATCATAAATTATGTAAAAATAAATATCCTAAAGAATACACTAATATAACTTCTCTTGGTGACGATTCATATCCGCGATATAAACGTCGTAATGATGGTCAAAAAGTTAAAATTAGGGGGCATTTCTTAGATAATAGATGGATTGTACCGTACAATCCTTATTTAACATCTAAATATGATTGTCATATTAACGTTGAAGTTTGTTCAACTATTAAAGCTGTCAAATATTTATATAAATATGTTTATAAAGGGCATGATCGAATAAATTTTTCTGTAAATGAGAATGACAAAGACAATGACATTGACGAAATTTCAAGATATCAAACTGCCAGATGGATTTCACCTCCAGAGGCAATGTGCAGAATTTATGGCTTTATATTATCTGAAATGTTTCCATCAGTGTTTTCATTACAATTACATCTTGAAGACCATCAACTAATTACTTATAGAGATAGTGATAATTTACAATCAATTATAAATAGAGATTATCTACAGAAAACCACGTTAACTGAATATTTTTCTACTAATATTATAGATGAAAAAGCTAGATCACTTACATATAAAGATTTCCCTTCTCATTTTGTGTGGAATCCAAATGGACGAATTTGGACTCCACGAAAGCAAAAAAATGTAATAGGTAGAATAGTTACAGCTAATCCATCTGAAGGAGAAAGATATTATTTGCGACTTTTATTAAACCATATTAAAGGATCGACTTCTTTTCAAGATTTACGAAATGTAAATGGTATACTAATGTCCAGCTTTCGTGAAGCAGCTCTTTCACATGGTTTATTAAGCGGAGATAATAACTGTGAATTATGTCTAGCTGAAGCAATTGTTTATCAAATGCCTCTTTCTTTACGAAGATTATTTACTACCATATTAACATTTTGTAGTCCTAACAATCCACAACTATTATGGAATAAGTTCAAAAATTATATGTACGAAGACTTTGTACATCAAGGTATGTCATTACACAACGCTGAAGTAAAAGCTTTACGATATATACATTCTATATTAGAACCATTGAATAAAAATATTAATGATTATAAATTGGTATCATTCCATATAAATACAGAAGAAGACGAAATATTAGCTACTATGATTTCTGAGGAGTTGAAAAATAGTAACATTCAAAGTAACAATTTTGATGTCGCTTCTTTAAATAAAGAACAATTGTATGCTTATAATATAATTTTACATCGAATTTTCAATAATGATAATGGTATGTTTTTTGTCGATGGACCTGGTGGAACTGGCAAAACATATTTATATAAAGCTTTACTTGCAGCTGTACGTTCAAAAAATTTAATTGCTATAGCCACAGCTTCATCTGGAGTTGCCGCATCTTTGCTGCCTGGTGGTAGAACTGCACATTCTAGATTTAAAATTCCTTTAGATATAAATGATGATGTTGTTTGTTCAATAAGTAAGCAGTCTGCATTAGCAGATCTTTTTAGGATCACTAAATTAATTATTTGGGATGAAGCACCAATGGTAAATCGTTATGCTATAGAAGGTTTAGATAGAATGTTAAGGGATATAAATGAAATAGATATACCATTTGGTGGGAAAGTAATTGTTTTGGGTGGTGATTTTAGACAAGTTTTACCGATTGTTCAAAAAGGTAACAAAGAAGATATACTCAAAGCAAGTCTTGTTTTTTCATATTTATGGCCTTCTTTTATTCGTTTGTCATTAATACAAAATATGAGAGCTCAATTTGATCCATCATTTTGTAATTATTTACTTCGGATTGGAAATGGTACAGAAAAAGAACACTCATGTCAAATGATTACACTTCCAGTTAATATAACAGTAAAATTTGTGGACGAATTTCAATCTTTAAAAAAATTAATTGATATTGTTTTCCCAAATATAGAAACCTATGTGGAAAATTTAGATAGTATGATTAATAGAGTTATATTAACCCCAAAAAATGAATACGTGGATCAAATAAACAATATTTTACTCAAAAAAATTCCAGGCGAAATATTTACATATTACAGTTTTGATGAATCTATTGATAAATCTGAACAAAGTATTCAAGAAGATTTTTTAAATACATTGACTCCAAACGGTATTCCACCACATGAACTTATTTTAAAAAAAAATTCTCCAGTCATGCTCCTCCGAAATATTAACCCATCCGAAGGTTTATGTAATGGCACAAGACTTATTTGTCGAAGATTTGATAAAAATATGATTGATGCAGAAATTGCCATTGGAGAATACCGTGGAAAACGAATATTTTTACCTAGAATTCCATTTATACCTCTCGAAAGTGACAAAACTTCAATCCCTTTCAAAAGAACTCAATTTCCCATTCGTTCATGTTTTGCAATGACAATAAATAAATCACAAGGTCAAACTTTAGACTTTGTTGGATTATACCTTCCAGAATGTGTATTTTCTCATGGACAATTATATGTTGCTTTGTCAAGAGCAAAAACAAGTAAAACTATTAAAGTTTTGATTAAGCCATTAAATAAATCTAATATACATACTATATGCACAAAAAATGTTGTTTATCGCGAAATTCTTGCTTTTATAACATCTCTATAAATATTTTCACAGTAGTTCTTATTTCATTCATTTGTAGGTATAATTGAAATTAGGCTTATTGCTAAACCAAACTATAAAATTAACCTGTATAATTAATTCAGCTGTTAGTTGATATAATGGACTAACATAATCAATGTAGAGCTTTCTTCTTTATGAATAAATTACTTGTTTAATGCCGATTTTCAATTGCATATCCATATTATATAGTTTGTAATATTTATTGGAGTATTTTTATTCATCTTCCTTCTTTTTTTTTTCCTTTTTTAAAATTGCTGCTAAAAACCATAGCCTTCTTCTTCAAGCTATTCAACTTCTTCGTCATTTAAATCTTTTAATTCAAAAAGTTTACATTTCTTCTGATAGTCTATGGTTGATGAATTGTTTTTTATGTTTTAGTTGGATATCTTGTCTTTGTTTGGTTGAAAATGTAACACCAAAATGTAAGGTTCGTTTTGGCTAAGAAGTAAAGTTGTAATCTATCTCAAGAATATAGCTTCCATTGTCACTGAAGTGTAGTAAAATATTTTCATGTCAATAGGGAAAATTATATACCATCAATACCATTAAGGAATAAAACTATAATAGTTTGTATTGGTTTATGTTTTCTTTTACCTTTTAGGTTATATTTGACATATAAATCTTAAGTGTATTAACTTCTTTTATTTGGATGAATAACACTTACTTAAGGTTTGAATTTGTCTTTGATATACCAGTGACAAATGAGATGGACCAACACAGAACCACGCAACTGGCAGGCTACAGGCATCATGTTTCACATCAACAATTGAAAACTCCTCTTGCTTCAATATTCTAACGTCTTTGTTGGTAAAGGTTGGAAATGGCAATTGATTCCGCGTTTATTTTCATCCATTTAGTGCTATGTTACAAAAAAATACATTAGTTGGTCCTGATTGTAACAATACTAAAAGAGGGTTTTTCAATCCTATTGTTTGTTGGCACAACTGTCATCAGCAACCAACCGTCATCATGTGGTTGTTTCTTGCTTGTCTCCAATAAACCTTAGCTGTGTGGTTGTTTCTTACTTGTCTCCAATAAACCTTAGCTCTGTGGTTGTTTCTTGCTTGTCTCCAATAAAGCTTAGCTCATTTGTTTCTGTTTGTCCTCATCAGGAAAGCTACTAAATGAAAACCTCTGCCAGAATCAAAATCCTCTAAGTCAACACCTTTCACATTTGGTTGTTTTTTAGACCAACACATACCCACGCAACTGGCAGGGTACAGGCATCATGTTTCGCATAAACTATTGAAAACTGCTCTTCCTTGAATATTTTACCGTCTTTGTTGGTAAAGGTTAGAAATGGCAATTGATTCCGCATTTATTTTCATCCATTTAGTGCTATGTCACAAAAAAATACGATGGTTGGTTAGTGTCCTGATTGTAACAGAAGGTCTTTTGAATCCTACTGTTTGTTGAAGAGAAGTGCCATTACCGTTGGTTGTTTCTTGTCTCCAATGAAGCTGATTTATTTGTTTCTGTTTGTCCTTGTGAGGAAATAAAAACCTCTGCAAAATCAAAATCCTCTAAATCAACACCTTTCTCATTTGGTTGTTTCTTACTCATCTTCAAATAGGAAAATCCTCTCTAACAAGCCTCCCTCTTGTACCAAAAGCAGGAAACCTCTGCTAAAATCAAAATCAAAATATCCTATATGAAAATCAAAATATTTCTGGTTTCATTGTTTTCCACTCATCTTCTACTCCTGAAACCAATCGAGAACCTAACATCAAACAACTTCCCCTGTTTTGCCAAAACATCAAAACAGAGATTTTTGTGGAGAGCAAATATAAAGATGTCTATTTTCTTTCAATTAGGTAGAAATCGTTTTCGTGACATTTTCATTTGGCTTAACAATCAGGGATGAACTTATTACATGAATTTTATCCTTAAAAATTTGTACCCTTTTTATTATTTTCAACAAATTAATTATTATCTTCCAAATAGTTTTAGTTAACATTCAAAAGCCTTCATTTGCATCATGTTGTATTAGGTTTTCTATCATATACCCACAATAAAGGCTATGCTCTCTACAGGCATATCTTTAGCCTGTAAAGCTTATTTTATAAGCTCCAATATAATGATACCATTGCGGCTACAAAAACTAAATGAATAGAAGATGTATAAAAGCAACAACCTGCATCTATAATGTCTAATTTCTATTACTATTTTACTCATTAAGATTTATAAATTAGTGTGAAGAATACTGGCTTATTTCCACGGAGACACTTTTAATTCGAATTCGTCAGTGCTTTTGATTAATTTCCCTCTGAAAATTAAACTTAATTCTTTAATGCTTATTCTTTGTTCTTTATACATCTATTGGAATCTCAATGGACAAATATAGACAAATATAGCGACATATGAAGATAAAAACAAGGAAATGAAAACACTAAAAAAAAACAGTGGTGCTGAGGTTTTTGTATCTATTTTATCCTAAATTCTTTTACTTATTTCAAAAATAGCATCTTGTACTTTTTGCTACATTTCTTATTTCTTATTTTGGTAGGAAATTCAAGTAGTTACCAATTTGAACCGTTCAAATATTGTGCATATTACGGTGGTGAAATTTTAAGTTAGTATCAAGCTGATATATTTGCTTTATCTCTGTGTAGACACTCTCGACATATCTGCTTTATCTCTGTGTACACACTCTTGCTTTGTTAGCATTAGAAAAGAAAAGAAATTTATCTAATTTATCTCTGTGTAGACACTCTTGACATATCTGCTTTATATCTGTGTACACACTTTTGCTTTGTTAGCATTAGAAAAGAAAAGAAATTTCTAATATCGCTAGCTTGTATATATGTATTTATGTTTCTCTCATAATCCCTCATGAAAGCTCAAGATGAATGCTGATTATTATAATGGAGTGAACTTCAAAAAGAATGTAGATATACTACAATAGAAGTTGACAAAAGAGGGATTAGATACAATGGTAACAAGCATATTAAAACCTACTTTGTTGACTATTTTTGAAGAATTAAATTCATTGGCAAAAGAGAATTCTAAAATGGCTCTGAAGACGTTGCAAGTTTCTCTATTCCATCAGCTGAACAGAAGATAACAACACAATGCAATCTCTCTGGAGAGACTACAAGTTTCGCAAGATAACAAGACAATGCAAATCCAAAGGGTAAATGAAGAAGTTTGTGAAAATATATTCAGTGTGTACTTTTACAAAATTAGTTTATTCGCAGCAATATTGATCTCTGCTTGTCAAACTGCAGATGACAGGAGCACATCACTACCCTACAACAATACAATAATAGGTTTAACTCAGGAGTTGCTACAATCAATGAGATACTTAACCTCCTTCAGAAAGAGATGAGAAAAAGAAAGCGACAGTGGTAAAAAGTTTTCAGCAACTAACTTCGTCTCACAGTAAGTAGAATTTTATTTATCGATTATCCACAATCATGTTCTTCATCTCTATTACCATCTTAGGGCAAAATTTCATACAGTTAGTTTATTCATATTGCAATCATTAAAAGAAAAGTATGGAAAATAAAAACAAAGCTTTTTTGCAACAAAGGAAATGTCCACGTTCTCTTTCATTTATTTATTTTTTTTAGCTGAATAAATGTGTTATTTCTTCACAGTCAAACCCAACTTCATCAGCAGAAGTTTTATTTTAAATAAAAATGTTCAAATAAATTAGACATTGACATTTTTCTCAGTCTAATATGTAAGTTTTTATTTTCAAAAATATTTCAAAATTGTCTAAAATTAAATTATCTTACAAAGATGTCAGTTTTACAATATTCATATGAATTCTCAAACAAAAAAATAAATTTCTTCTTTACCATTGCACCGTGGAGAGTGAATACCAAATATTTCTTCAACAAAAGATAAATATTTCTTCTTTTCCATTAATTATTCATTAGTAACTTCTACGTTAGTAATTCCTACAGAACCAAATATACTTTCCATGCCAAGAGTTTATACCATAATAGCAATTCCTACAAAAAATGAAGATGACACCAATTTATCTCCTCATTGCCTACTTTGTCTATCATACTTCTATCATTAAAAATGGAAAAATAAATATGGAAAAATTTTCAGCAACATATATTGAATATGTAAGCATTGTTATGTATATATATAACTTCTCAAGCTTTCTTCCTGATAAGATAAAAAAAAAAAAATATGAAATAATTATTTTGACCTGTAAACTTAATTATTATGCCTGAATGTTTTTTACTCAAATTTCATCACCAAACCCTCTATTTGTCTTCATTTCTTATAATTAATATTCAAAATTTATATCTTTTACTTAACTTGAAGAATTTTACATTTGTAGCAATAAGCATAAGAAAACAAAGATAGTTATCTCATCTTGTTATCAGTCCTACATAGATATTTGTGAAGCAAGAGGGATTTGACACCACAGAAAAAGGTTATACTATAGATACTAATTGAAAAAAAAATTTTTATAGTATGATGAATCTGTATTTAAAAATGAAGATTCTCCATCGGTCAACATGACACCAATTTACTTCCTGATTGTCTCTTTGTTGATGATATCTTTTTGAAAGCAAGAATTTATGTTTTTCTACTATATAAGCAAAGGATTTAACAACAAAATTTTTTTTTTTTATAGTTTCATATAAAAAAGATTCAAAACCACTGTCAATTCAATGGCTGCAAATTTTTCATTACCAGAAGAAGATAAACTCTATTTTTCCACCACCTGTATCATTTTCTAATTTCCATTCCCGAAAAAATATCTCTTCATCCTGTTTTCCTCCTGTTGTTCCTGGAAAAAGTAAAAAGATAAATCTACATAAATAAAATCTCGACATCACATATTATATATATACGTTACTTTGTAGAGGCAGTCAACTCCTCTTTGCATCTAAACATCTAAAGAAGGTATGTTCTTTTCAACAAAAAAATTGTCTCTTCTTTTCTTTTATATCATTAAATATACTCCTTTCCTCTTTCTTCTGGTGAAGATTAAATACTAACTGTGCTGTGCTGAAAGAGATGGCAACAAATTACAAATTTATTCCAGAAATCACTCCAACAGAAAGAAATTGGCAAGTGAAGATAATTGTTGCAGAGAAAATGTCTGCCAAACAAGCAAGAACATAGTAATACAAATATCAAACATGGTACTGATGGGAGTTTAATGTAATCCCTTCACATAGTTTTTCATAAAAATATTTGAATATCATTCAATATATTACTATAATTTCATATATTTTTATAATAAATGTTCGGGAATAAGAATTCATGCAACATTATACGATGGAAATATCACTGCGTTTGAAGATGAGCTTCTATTGAGCAAAACATATATCATTTCAAATGCTATTGTGAAGGATACAAAACCTGAGTACAAAGTTTTGAATGGTGACTTTCAATGGACAATCACTGGGAAGACTCGAATCAAAGAAGTAGATGAGAATAATATGGAGTTCCTCTTCTGTACATACAACTTCACTGCTTTTGATCAACTTGGACAGCACATGGATTCCAACAATGACATAAGTATCCTTCTAATGCTCAATTTTCTCTCCATTTATAAGCTAGATTCTTTTTTTTATTTTTTTTTTTTTTTTTTTTTTTTTTTTTTTTTTTTTTTTTTTTATTTTTAAACTTTACTTTTTTTTTAATTCATGCATAAATTCCCTGTTTTACTTTTCCTAACTTTCTTTCTATTTTTTACTGTGTTTAGGCATTCTTGCAGCATCTATTGATATGAGACCAAAACGCCTTATCCAAACCCGCTATGGCAACCAAACTTATGTTCAGGATGTTGTACTGATTGATAAAACCTTCAATACATCATTTTGACTATGTGGGACAGCTATGTCGACAAAGAATGTACTGTGCGTGCGGAAAAATTTGCAAAAAACCTATCATCCTGGCAAACCGTCTTAAAGTTTCATCTTTCAATGGTAATGCCTACACTTATCCAATTTTTTTTATTTTTTTATTGATTAAAAAAATAAAAAGTGAAGGAGTATGTGGCTGAGTTTGCTGTCTGTCAACAAAATAAATAGCACATTTTCGAGATGCTGCATTTGAGAAAGTTGCACAGTTCCGAGGATGGTAAATATCTACACTTTGACATTATTTATATGTTTTTAATTATGTTAAACTTTTGAATTATATAATGTAAGGGTGGAAGTGCCTATGAAAATTAAATGAGCTTACATTTGGTAAATCTCTTCCAGCCACACCAACAAAATTGTGTGCTCCACCACATAAAAAATTGACTGACATACAAAATATGAAAGGCATATTAATTAGGGGTAAGTTTTTTTGAATTATTAAATAGGTATTTAAGTTTTTGAATGTAATAATACTATTTATTGGTAATGCTTTCAATTAGTTGACTTATCAATATTTTTCGAGGAAATATTTCTGGATTAAAGCCAAAGCGAGTATTATAGCAAGAAATCAAACTTTCTGGTATATGTCTTGTATTAATTGTAATAAGATCAGTCATGCAGAATTCAGTGAAAATTTTGCTTGTATTTACTGCAAATACCCTTCTTCAAAAGCCGTCCTATGTCAAAATACATAAGTAGATTTCATCACCATTATATATCATTTCAACCCATTTATCATAATTTTTCTTATTATTAAATAAAGAAAAAAAAATATATAATTTTATTTTCTATTACAGGGCAACCACTAATGTGGAACTACAAGATAGAACTGGAATATTAACTGCAAGTGCAATTGGTAATCCCGCTGAGATACTGTTAAAATTTGATCTGAAAGTTTAATGATGTTCCAAGACTGGTAGATATATATCATTTTTTTCTATTTGACTTATACTTATTACTAACAAAAATAAAATTGTCAGGGAAATAATGTCAACATGGAAGAAGTTGTACATCCTGAAGAATACATATTCTATCTAAAGGTGACACAACTAGAGCCAAATACTGCTGAATATAAGTATGATGTTGTGTTTGTCCTACCTCCATCATGTGCTATAGCTGATGAGACAGAAGAAACAAGTAAGAAAGACACCTGCTCTACCATGGATGATGAAACAGAAGAATATGAAAATCTTAATTAATAAAAAAACAGTTTTTTTTTTTCCCCATATCTCATTAGTGACAGTACTTCTGATACTCACAACATTTCACCACCAGCAGCCAAACGGAGTTCAACTGAAGAAAAGACTTTCACTATAGATGACAGGGGAAAAAATGATACCTTCAATTCAGAAAATGTTTACGTTAGGGGGAAAGGAAAACTGGAGTGATCATCTGCGAGAAAATCTCTAAAGTAAATCTTGTTGTTTTTGCAACATAAATCTCCATCTAAACCATCTTGTCTGTTTTGCACAGATGGTTTAAATAGCATCATTATTTCTCTTGTAAAATAATTTGGTTTGTTGGTGTTGATACTTTTGTACCCTTAGAAAAATATTAAGAATGATGCTTTAGTGATTTGATGGAGAAGATTGTAGAATATGTTGTTGCACTAAAAACAGCTTTTTTTATAAATATATATCCCTTTTATATATGTTTTTTTACATTTCTAAATGAATAATCAATATAGATTTAGTTGAAAAGTATGTATTCATTCTTGTATTTTGTATTAGGTCTCACGTTGTATTTGTATTAGGTATCACATTGTATTAGGAAAAATAACTAACATTAGTTAGTTAGTTGCTTTGGCACCTGCGCAAAAATAAGTGTAATGTATGACATTAAGACTTAAATAATTAAGGTCTTGTGAAATTTGAGCTTTTAAAATCCAAAATGAGAAAACAACATCAGTTAAAATAAGTGGTGTGAAATTTAATCTTTTTGAAATCCAAAGTGTGAAATTTAAGCTTTTTGAAATCCAAAATGAACAGACAGCATAGTTGTATCCAAATGAGAAGACATCCAAAAGAGAAACAGCATTGTTGATATAATCTTTTGGAAATCCAAATGACAAGACAAAGTGTATAATGTATTTCTGTGTGACTATGTGACATTTAAATAGGTATTGTGTATGACATTAGCCAGTCAAGCGGAAACAATCAAGCGGAAACAGCGTATAGCTTCCGTTCCCCACGGAGGCACGAGTTGCCTCCGTCCGGAACGGAGGCACGAGTTGCCTCCGTCCGGAACGGAGGCACGAGTTGCCTCCGTCCGGAACGGAGGCACGCCGTGCCTCCGTTCCACACGGAGGCACCGAACGAAAGGCAAGCCCAGCCCAAACTCCCCAGCCCCACTTCCAATAAACTCTTATTCCCTTTATTCGTATTTTATCTTCCTTTCAACCGATCAGCGCCATTCTTATCTTCATCACATCACCGCGCCATTCTCATCTTCATCTTCCCCTCTCGACCGCGCCAGAACCACCTCTCGACCACGCCAGAACCGCCAACCGCCAGACTGCCAGACGCCGTTGCCCCCGCCGTCTGTTTCTTTTCTCTTTCAAATCGCTCGACCTCCGCTTCTCTCCGTAAGTCTATGTTCTATGGTACTTTATTTTAATCTTTTGACTTATAATTTTCCAATTACTTCCTAAGTATTTCTAATTCTTCTCCAATTCTTGTCCAATTCTTGTCTAATTACTTCCTAAGTATTTTCTTCTCCAATTCTTGTCTAATTAGGTTAGTAGTATTCTTGTCTAATTAGGTTAGTAGCAAAGGTCTAATTGGTAGCATTAGGTTAGTAGCAAAGGTCTAATTGGTAGCAGAACTTGGTCAGATTTATTTTGTTTGAGGTATATAGGTTAGTAGCACGTCTAATTTGTATCAGAACTTGGTCAGATTTTATTTTGTTTTGAGGTATATAACAACGCCTTGATCTATTTAATTTAATTTAATTAATAAATTATTATTATTTGGTATCTGATGACACGAGGGTCTTTCCACGATTGAAGTCTAGGATAGATGAATACGGTGGTGCATTGTGTTCAATTGTATGCTTTTGGGATGATGGGGCAGTGAAAGATTCTGTATACTCCATTTCTATTGGTTATGGTTGATGGTACCTTGTGCCATGCTTTCTGTCTTTTTAAATGAACGGAGAATTTAGGGGTGTTTCTGAGGACTAAGCTATTATAGGCATGGCTGAAGGTAAATACATATAAGGTATGGGGGGATAATGCATTGTGTTTAATTGCATGCTTTTGGGATGATGGGGGCAGTGAAAGATTCTATATAGTCCATTTCTATTGGTTATGGTTGATGGTGTGTGCCATGATTTCTGCCTTTTTAAGTTAAGGGAAATTGAGGGGTGTTTCTGACTATTATAAGCATGGCTGACGTTTGTATATTGATTCTACTATAATTATCATATTCATATTTTGCTACAGATAATTACTTCCCAATTACTCATTTCATCATTATATCCTTATCCTAATCTTTCCAAATCTTTGTGTTACAATTTCTACTATGTAGAGAATGTCTTTTTCAGGGGAGGTGTCCTTATGATATGTACTGGCTTTATTCTACAATATTTTAGAATAAGTAGAACTAATTCAAAATACATAAAATATCATTTTCTTTGTAATAGGAATAAAGATGACGGTGAATAACTGATCCAGGACCATATTCTTCAGAAACTTTATCACTTTCGTACTATTCTTATATAAACTGATGTAATGCAAAAGATTAAAGGACAAAATGGAGAAGTGCTACATAGTTTTATGAGATGTAAATATGCTCATCAAGTTAAAATACAGTAGATTAGAATTATTAGACAAGCTATGGTTTATGATATTCAGTATTATATAACTCAAACATAGAATATCCATACGATAAACATGACAGAATGATGATAATGATAATAAACATGGCAGAATGATGATAATGATGATAATTGGATTTGGCATTAGTTTTGATGCTCGATTTCGATTGACCAACAAGTCCAAATCTGTGTATCTCAATGATAGTTGTTTGAAAGTCTGGGTATTTCAATGATGCTTATTGAGAGTGAAACAAACAACCTAAGAGGCTACACTCTAAATGAACCTCAATTCATATCCATATGCCTGCAGGCTGTTAATTTTCACTTTGATTATATTGCAAACACTTTACTTTGATAATCTTTAACAATTTGTATCTTCTTTCAGATGTCTTTACAGTATATATTGTCACCAAATCAATGGTATCCTGCTACAATCACTCAATTCCCGAATTACACATATATGAAAGATTTCGTCGATTTAATAGATGCAGATGAGCAAGCATTTCTGTTGAGTAGTAATCTACATGGATTCATCTATGGCATGATGTATAGAGATGAAGGAAAACAACAATTTAGCAGCAAATTGGTGCATGAATTCATAATGAGATTGGTAGACAGTGGAAAGCAGAATGAAATCTGGATTAAATTAAATGATTGTTTAGCCCGCTTTGGCTTGCAAGAGTTTTGTCTTATCACAGGCTTACCATGTCATGAAGTATCAGTTAACCTCAGGCATGACAATGACAGACTTCGAAATCAGTATTTTAATGGAAGAAGAAAAATTACTATGGCAATGTTGTTTCAAGCATTTCATGCCTGTCAAAATAAAGAAGATAAATTTAAGCTTGGCTTGGTTATGCTGGTGGAATGTGTGTTAACACCTACTGGAAGACATATTGATTCTAAAACTCTTGCCATGGTGGAAGATATTGACAGTTTCATTGAGTATCCATGGGGACGCAGTGCGTATTTTGTTTTGTTAAATTCATTGCAACAATCTCATCTTCAAAGAATACATAAGCTACAACTAAACCAAGGCAATGAATGCAAATATACTTTACATGGTTATCCACTTGCATTTCAGGTATCTCCATATAGTACTATAAATATTTATTTAGTCTACTTAAACCTTTAACAATAAAATCTAATATCTAACATTCATATTCATTTTGTTTCAGTATTCGATATACGAAGCTTTCCCTAAAATTGGATCAACATTTGGCCGACGGAGGTACAAAACGGCACAAGCTCCAAGAATGCATAGATGGAAACCAACACAATTTTTGACGGAGGAAACTATTAAAAAGTTTTTGGCTACCAAAAAGGTATTTCAATCAATTAATTATATTTATTAGCCTATAACTATAGCTATATTTGTAAAGACGTATAATTTAATTATATAATTCTCAACTTATTTTATTTCAGATTAAAGTAATTGCCATTCTCAAACCAGATGAAGAAGAGATAGAAAAAATTTGGTATGCCACACTTTCTTTACCCCATGACAATGATCATCATATACTAGATGATATTGCTAAAGGAGAAAACAACAATCTAACACACTGTCATGATGATTATCCTCCTACAACGCATACACATGATGATTATCCTCCTACAACGCATACACATGTTTCATCTGGAATTGGCGAAACTTCTACCGGTGAATCGAATCATCTCACCAAACAAGAAATTCAAGATATGTTGAAAGCTCATAGAAAACAAACAAAAAAAGACATGAAGGTTATGTTGAAGGTGCACAGACAACATATAGCATCAGATATATCACATTTATGCAATTCCTTCATTGATGTATCAAAAAAGCAGTATGACGCACTTCTTCAAAACCAACAAGAGTTGTTTCAACACCAGCATAATTGGCACGAAGAACACTTCCAACAACATGAAGAATCTGAAGAACAACGGGATACGCACATGGATTTAACCATGAAGGCACGCTTTGAAAGCAATTTGAATTACATAAGTGAAGGAAACACCAGTATATTAAATAAGTTATCAGAATGTCAGTCTAATATGCAAAATGCTATGGCTTGTCTCCGAGAAGATATTTCTCTCCATAAAAGTTTCAA
This sequence comes from Fraxinus excelsior, assembly GCA_019097785.1. Classification (NCBI taxonomy): domain Eukaryota; kingdom Viridiplantae; phylum Streptophyta; class Magnoliopsida; order Lamiales; family Oleaceae; genus Fraxinus; species Fraxinus excelsior. The sequence continues at coordinate 26,057,641 of CM032633.1, forward strand.
TGGAGCTTCAGCATCTCAAACATTCACGGGAGGAAGTGAAAAGAATAAAGAGAAAATACAATTCCATAAACACTTTCCATTAGAGGATTATCCTTTGGAGAAATACACAAAACTTACAAACTGGATGCTGACAAATCCACCTGAGTAAGAATTATAAAGAATTTACCTATCATACTTTAACTCTACATATTTTTCCCAATTTAAATTATCTTATCTTTATGCAGTGCATCGTGGAATCATGTCAATTTATACAAACGAAGTACACTGGAAGCTATTTTAGATACAACACAAGCCATCAACATTAAGGTTAGTAAACTTTTCATATTTCTACTATATTTTGATTTGGCATTAGGTTTACTAAATCCGTACTTATTTAATATCCACTTTTCCCTTGCTAGCTTCTTGAGGAAGAACTTCTACTATTGAGACAATATATGGATGATAGTTCCAACCTTGTTTCAAAAGAGTATGCAATATTGGATTTTGAATTTCAAATCGAATGTGATAATCATAACACAATGAAGAAATCCATAAAGGAAAAAACTGCAAGTATGGGTCAAATATATCTTGATATCAGAAAATTGGAAGGATATATGATTGGTATTATCCCAATGGCCGGTAAAGCATGGGCGAAGTGCAATTCTTTATTAATTCCTTGTGAGTCTCCAGGCAATAACTGGTATCTTCTTCATGTAAATCTGGAGGAGTGGAAATTGAAGGTATATGACTGTAGTAACACCATTCATACACCATATGAAAACTTGAAATTCGTCAAGCCGATATTGAATGTCATCCAATATTTGTTACTCTCGTCATCGTTCTTCATTGGGCTAGACTTCAGAAAAAACAGAAAGAAAAGTATGGAGATAGATATGATATCTGACTTACCATGTGCAAATAACGAGTGAGCAATATATTCATTATTTTATTCAATTTATATTATATATATAATCTCATCCACATTTTTTTTCCCGCAGGCCAAACTGCTCTATTTTCTTGCTAAAGTATATAGAGTGCTTGATTCTAGGATATCCAATCAAATCAATTTCGTCGGAAAGAATGCTAATGTACAGACGAAAAATGGCAGTTGACCTTTGTTGGAACAAATACTTCCCTCCTTTATAAATATCATTAAGCAACCATATATTATTCAAATTGCAAATACAGAGGTATCAAATTTTTGAAATAACTTTTCTTCACAGTTGATTAATAGCTATCCTTAAACATCAAAAGCTTGATAATATTGTTACAACCACTTATTATGTCATAAAGATTATTCATATTATTCTCTACATTCTTCTTCGTGTGCAGGCATTCAAGACAACCTGAAATATTCCAACCCATCCTAAAATTGAAGGTGCCGATCATCCTAAAATTCAAGGTGTCATTCATTTATTGATTTTAGCATTCTATTTTATATTTCATTATATTTTATGTATTCAATCTTCAAGCAAATAGAAAAAAAATACAAAATATCAAATCACACAGTAGAAAATGTCAAACATTGAAGAGCTGTCTGAAGCAACATTTTTTCAAATTATAGTAAATAAGCTTGTTCAATCTGAAAAATGAAAATTCTTCATTGTGCACTCTTTTCCTTCTTCGGACTTGTTAGAAAATCAAAAGTACACGTGCACATTGTTTACCATTTATCTCAAATATTTGCAGTCAGCAATATATTAGTTTTAGTTATATTCAAGAAAAGACTGCTACAGTTAGACGAGTGTTGTTTACTAAAGATTTAAGCGTTTACAAAAATTGAGATAAAAATGTTGAGAAAAATTTGTGGTATACCTTTTAACAAACAGAGTTAGTATAAAGCATCTTTTGCAAGTTGTTAAGCTGTCACTAATTATAGTGTACGGTTTAATTGAGATGGTTTGGACATATTTGACGAGGTTGCTAGATACACCAATTATGAATATAATATGTGAGAAATCTTGAGGAAGAGGCCTACCTAAATTATTGTAAGTAAAAAAAAATTTGAGCTTTTATGATTTAGCCTTAGATATGGCTCTTCACACAACAAAGTGAAAAAAGAGAATCCATGTAGCTGACTGCACAAAAGTATGAGATAAATCTTTGTTGAGTTGAGTGGTAGTCCAAGAAAGAATAAATTATCTTCAGACTGCATAAGAAATACACCTTTCTTTTCTTTTTTTTTGGTTTAAAGACAAAAACATTTCAATCAAGCAAGCAATGGTCATTGTATAACCATTCAGCAAATTTTTTGACTATATATCTAAATCTCTATTTCCAATACATGAGCCTGCTGCAAATTCATTTCAGGGGATGGCAGTGAAAACTATAATTGAACTTTTCCTTCTTGTAGGGCTGATGAGTGGAATGTCAATAAATGGGCATGGCAAAGGAGAAGAATGCATTATCCGATTAGAAGACAAGAAGATAGGTGAATTGGTTGGAATTCAATAAAACCTAATGTTCCATACCTTTTGTCAATATATTTTGTTGTTGGTCTAAAATAGGTGAATTGTATGATTGGGCATTTTTGAGAGATGCGGAGCCATACCCTGTGGAGCTTATAATTGATAGTGGAAAACTAATCATAAAATTAATTTCACTTCTCATAAGAAAATTTTTTTAATTTGAAATGCTTAAAAGTGGCGTCATTTGATGTTTCATTTTGGACTTCTGGTATTTATATGTACAAATTCTATTGACTTCAAAACCAGCCACCTATATTGCTCTCTAATTCATTTTGTTCATTCTAAATTATTGCAGATATTTCCTTCTTCAAGTGGAAGAGAATATTGGTAATATAGAATTTCCATCTCTTCTTTTAAATTATTTTTTTCATTAAATGTTTTGTTTCTTTTCTGTTTTTCGACTCATAATAGCAGAATAGAACCATAAAGATTGTATAACAATATTTTATTTCTGTTTTCCATTTCACTTCAATCTGCTTTCTGTCTTCCTTGCAAAAAGTATCTCTGCTCATAATGTAAATTAGCTGAGTATTCTTTTATAGCCTTTTTGGTGGATAAAGGAACTATTTAAGTGATTGGTGTGTTATTAATATAGCCGTAAGAGATGCCGAGTGACACTACGTATTCATGTATGTCTGTATCGACCTGAATGAGATGCCAATATATATATCTCCCGTATTATTTTATTCTTTAACCCATCTTGTGAATATTGCAATAAGAGATACCAAGTGTAGCATTTTCCTGGACAATTATATGCATTAGCATTTAGTTTATTAAATGGTCTATTATTTGAAAATCTTTAATCCATGTACAACCTGGATAACATCCCATAGAAAGGAACAAGAAATTTCTCTGCACTCAAGTCACCTTGTACTGCCGTACAGCAATTCAGGCACTACCTAGAAGTTTGGACGAAATGAAACATGTTTTCATTGCATCTGAAGGTTGACCTAGGTGGCTAGAAAATTAAATGCATTGTTTTCTCTTGGATGTACTTATTTCCATTGCTTTGTGACTGTGGTCATTAGTGGAATAATTGATTGAATTTTGTCTATTATTCCATATATGTGGATATAGAAACTTGGGAATCAAACCAATATTCATTTCAGGTTGGGATGAGTTAATATTTTGAGTTAGATTTTCTTCCCTGTCTATAGCTCACTCATATCCCATTTAAACCTTGTTTTCCCAACTTTGGCTCCTAAATTTATTAGGTGTATGTTGGTATCTAAATGTTAAATATTTTCTGTTAGTTACATATGACTTTCATGTAAAGAATTAAAGCAACATATGATGAAAAACATATGACTTTCATGTAAAGAATTAAAGCAGGGTAGGAAAAGCCTTCTTTGATGAAAATCGATATAGGTTTTCATTAGGTAGATGGCATTATTAGAGAGTTGTTGTTTGTATTGGTTTATGTTCTCTTCCTCGTCATTGTTCTTTTCTTTGCTTCTCAAGCAATTGTTGATATAATCCATAGAATGCAGTGAGGTCTTAGTTGCTACCAATTCCATGGCCTTTTAAGATTGTGTGACGTCTGTTCTAACATGTGTTTTATTGCTTCTTTTGCTGCAGGCATGTGGGAGTGTTACTAACACTGTAAACAAAATTGGCCAATCCGGGGTGACCTTTCTAGGTAATATAGTTACGCACTTTCCCTTTATCTTTTTCTCTTTCTTGTTATTGTCACCACTAACCTAGAGTATGTCTATATTCTTTGCAATCCTTTTTTTACTACTTCCAGAAGTTAAAACAAAAGCTTATCTTGTTAGTAAATGCATCAAGGCATTAAGTTTGATGAGAGATGTGGAAGCCATTACACGTTCTTTACACTATGTTAGGAAACTTTGTTTTGAGGATTTTCAACTACTTTTCAAATCAACAAGTCAATGGGCGAATGTCATGACATTCTTTATATAATCATTGACCTCTACCTGAAGGTATAATACTTGTACTCCTGTTTATCTATAGCGACTATGAATTCATCTACATTTCATTTTCAAATTTGGTGGCGCGATCCAAACCTTAGTGCATTAACATATTTGATTTGTCAAATTGGAAAGTATCGAATAAAAACAAGAAGTGTTAAGCAGTTTGAATTGTTGGTTGTTTCTTTATCATGAAGCTTCTTTTTTAGCATCTGTGCATCAAAAATGACTTAAATGTTCTCAAGCCTAGCATGTTAGTAGATAAATATTAGTACAGATTAGCCTTCATAAGTGAATGATGACCACATAGCCACAATTTATTAGAGATTTTTGGGCGAGAAGTGTTGAAAGAGGTTCTGCTTGCACATTTTATATTCTTTTGCTCTTGTAGGTGATCAAGAACCCATCTTGTTGAAAGACCTCCAGAGACAATGATAATTGCTTCCTTTAGGATAAATGATCTCAAAATCAGCTTTAGAAGATAACGCAAATTATACAATCTCTTATCCCTTTATTTATTTTAAATTATTCTACTCCTCAATATCTAGAAACATGAAGTATTCTCATTTCTTTTCTCTTTCCCCTTATAGTTTTCCAATCAAGAGAGGAGTATCATTTTCCTTCATTCCCCCCATCCAATATCTTATATTTAAAATAATCTGGAAACATTTCATATGACCCATCATATGTCTCCCCTTCAAATTACCATGCACAGTTGAAAAAATTTCAATTTCATGAAAAAGTCTGCCAAAACAAAGGTAAAATGGAGAGAAAAAAAATTGTATTGTGCAAAGGAATGTATTGGTTTGTGTAAATTTCACTCACTCTCTCTTCCTGCCACATGTATATATTTGAACATGTGTTTGTCTTCCATAGGTATATAGATGATGATCAATTGGTGGTTAATTTGAAGAAGCAAGACCCAGAATTAAAATGGCCTGACATCATGGAGTCTTGGGAGTCCTTAACAGCGGGAGTTGCACAACTCTTGAAAGGAACATCAATCTATTTAGTTGGGGAATCAACTGACATAAACCACGAGATTGCTCGAGAATTAGCCATTGGTCTTGGGTATGGCCCCTGTTCTTTCCTTTTGTTAAAAGAAATGGCAGACCAGATTGTCTTAAGATTTATTACTCTACATGCCAAAACAATCTTTCTTTTTCATTCTCTCTTCATGCAAGTTAATAACTTTGCCGGTGATTATCTGTTTATTATGCATTTTTCATATGATTTCAACATGTGTTTTAAGTACACAATTTCCATCAGGATAGCAATTCCAGCATCATGTGGTCACAAATTTGAGCAACCATTTATCAAATTAAGTGATAGGGAAAGAAATTTGAAGTGTCAATTGACCTGAGTTTCTGGTTTGATTGCTTGTTGTTAGATTTCCTGACCTCTCCCCTAAATTTTAAATTAACCTTGGTCATACATATCAAATGCTTTTATTATGGTTTTTCTGGCATCCTCGTCTTATTTTATTTTATGTCTTTCAGTTTCTTGTGTTTATTTTGGTTTAATTAGCTTATGTTTCCATCTGCTGTTTGTCAACTTCGTTGGTGGTTAGATATATCCACTCAACACAAAGGAGATTCTGGAATCATACAGCAAGGACACTATTGATTTGTGTGAGTACCATAATACTAATGGTCATAAGCTGCATGTTGCCCCATCTAGGGAAAGAGTTTATTATATGAATACATGGGTCAGATTCACAGCCTCTTTCTCCATGCGTAGCATTCTTTAATCTAATACCTCATAATGACTTATAAATTTATTTTTATCAACTAATATGATCACTTGTCAAAGAGTGTTACTCACTCTCATCATTTAATCAATGATGTCAGAGTTTTGCAATGTAGTTCATGGTCTTGTCGAATTACTTTCAATCTAATCCTATTCAAGGGATAAGTATAATATTTAAACAAGGTTTCTTTATCTCAAAATAACTGTGACTTAAAATCAGTTTTCAATGTCATTTGTTAAAGTTATTCACGCGTATTTTCTTTATTCTTCTTATTTCACCTTGTTCATAGGTTTTTTTTTTTTTTTTCACCACAGCCTATTTCTCCATTTTCCTGATCCAGCACTTCGCAGCCAATTAAAGGGTATCAACTTTCAAGTGCTCTTTTCAGCCTCAAAATAGGCTGTCCATTTTCGTGTGCCAGATTATAATCAGGCTTTTATCATAGAAGAACTTGCCTCAGTATGTTCTCTCTCTCTCTCTAAATGTCTCATGGCCTCATTATTGACTCGGTGATGTTTAATGATTTATGCCCTCCTGGGAGGTTGGAATTGAACTGTTTTCTTTAAATTAGAAATCTTCTCAAGTCTGCATAATTAGCACGTATAGCCTTGAGTCAATCTTTAGACAACATCCACATATCATGTTTCAATACTTTCTTCCCCCAACCTAAAGACCATGCAGCATCTTTATACTAATATATGCTTTCTACATATGGATGACTGTTAATTTGGCAAAAGTCGGTTGTGGTAATTTCAGCTGTGATATGTTACTAGCGACAAATGTATTTAGTTGGCTCTAATTAACTAGATAAGGTTCTGTGGTGTAAGTACTTATGTTTCACCTATATTCCTTCCCACCAATCAAGGCTGAAGTTTGATGACATTTATTTTGAATTTGATTTGGGATTTCCAGAGTTTTTATTGCGACTAGCATGCATTACTGATGATCATTACTGATGATGGTTTCTCAGAGGAAAACTTCAGTTTATTTTTCAGGAGTTTTCACATATTTATTATTTTTCTTCTACTTTCGTGTCTGGATAAGTGCATAGTTGAAGTCATACGACAGTTATTTTCCAATGTAGATAGCTACAACCGTTAACCTTTGAAATTAATTATTATTTTCTTGTAACTTAACTTAAGCTAAGCCAAACACCATGTATAATTATATACTAATGATGCATACAAATTCTATTTGACAGGTTCACCCTGCAAACACCCATGAGTTTCATGTTTTAGACCAGAGGCACAGTCATTTGTTGTAAATCTGGAGTCAAGGACTTATGTCTGTAGGGAGTTTGAAATCGATCAATTGCCATGTTCTCATGCTTTGGCTACGATAAATATGTGCAAATTGAGTGCACACGACTATTGCTATAGTTATCATAAACATAAGACATTGTCTGCATCATAGCATCATATTTAGCAACCGTTGATCCCTTACTATATTTCTTTGCAGTGTAACTATTTATATTTCAAAACTCCGTCCACATATTATTATTTCATGTTTACTTATATACAAATATATATACCATTCCACGCTATCACATACTCAATTAAACTAAAACACGTGCCTTGCACGTGCATGAACTAGTTTTCAATAATAAGATCATACTTATCTCTTATTTATATATAATTTACACATACATATTACATACCTACATGCTACAATTATCATCCCTTGTCCCATCCTACGCAACCCGTACCCCACCTCCACAACTTGTAAACTCTCTCTCTCCCCATAATTGAAAAAAGACTTGCAGAAAATTCCCTCCCTCCAAATATAAAATATTAAAATATATATCTCACATCATATACTAAGAAAGCTTTCTCTCTCTATCATTTCCCACTCTACCCACCCATCTCTACATTCTAATCAAATTGATGGAAGCCCACGATAGTAATAGATGTGACATGGCGTGGAGATGTTGGAGAAGGTGGTTCGCGACCATGGGGCTCACTGTCGACACTGGAAATTGAGACTGAAATGTGCGTGTTCGGCTAGGTGCGAAGAACGGCCCACAAGCTTATAACCTTAGGAGTCGAGTCTAACCCACAAGCTTTTTTAATTTTTTTTTTTTTTTACTTTTTTCTTCACATTTTTTATGAGCCCACAAGCTGACTCGTGAACTTTAATTGCCCATGAGCCGTTCGCAAGCTCAGGAGGGCGAACCCCCGGCTCAGCTCAGACTCGTCCAAAAATGAGCTCGAGCCGTCCATGGGTCAAGCTTTGACGAGTCGACGAGATACTCAAACCTTTTGCCAACCCTAGGTGATGTTGCCCAAAAAATAGTCCATAGCTATTGATTCTTAGCCTGACTTTTGGTGCGTTTGTAGAAGAGGTTGAGGTGGTCTGCTAGTGGTGGAGTCCAACAGCTTTGCAGTTTCGATTTCTTTGCATTTATTTGCTTTAAGTATGGGGTTTTTTTAAAAAAAATTGAAAAATGTGAAAGATATAAAAATATTTTCTATTTGAGCAAACGACACATCGTAATAATTTGAAATGTGACGTGTGTGACCAAATAAATATTTATCTATTTTATACTATTATTTTCATTGTTTGGTTCGGTTTAATGTGGAGTATTGAGTATATGTATTATCATGTAATCATTTGCACTGCATACAATATGATTTTGTTGGGGAGTCTGAATTGCGTGTGGGAGATTTGAGATGGCAGTCATGTGTTAGTGGGGTGACCTCGAACATGAATTGACCTATATTTAGATGACCTTAGCTCGTGATAGTCTCCCTGCATTGTTGCATTTATGGTGAGAATTTTTTTTTAGTGTTTAAATGGTTTATCTTATACTTTATTTGAAGCCTATTTGACTCAAGTAATTAAGCTCGAGGGGTTTCTTATAACTTGATGCCTATGATCATCTGATTTGGGTTAACTGGCCTAAAGCTCATTACAAAGGTCAATTTAGTTTCTTAATGGACATAGTCTGCACATAAGATGTTATTTTCAAAAAAAGTGATAAAAAAATAAAATATGTTCAAATTTAGATGGAGAAAAGGAAAAATATCATATAATTGAGCTCGTTTTCAGATCCTAAAATTTATTCGGGTTTGCCTTTCTTTAGTAGAGATCATACTTATTTTACAGTGATGTTTTGCATATTATTTCTCACAAACTTAATGTTTGGAGTCGTTTTCATGAGAAAATAGTGGCACATTACACACATTAATCATTTATACACTTTACTCCATCTCAAATTTAAATGCGTATGTGGGGAAATCATTTTGATATTATTCGACTTGTGATTGCATACTTGATTTTAATTATCGTAGTGTCAAGAGCTTGAGTTGTTTATATTAATGTATTATTTAGTTTTAAAAAAATATCTGTTTTCCTTTATTTTTGAATTTTTGATGCTATTTCTGTCAATTGGTGTGTTGTCAGCCTATTGCTGGAACACGCTCGAGCGACAACATCAGAAGCTGCTTCGCTTATCGCTCGAGCGACGAACCTCAAATTTGAATGAAAATGTCATTTTTTTTCAGGGTTTTTACGCATTTTCCCAATTTCTTCACTTGATTTCTTCATATTTTTGCTATCCTACACAAAATTGGTGCTTTGCCTCACTCAATTAACACTTAAAATCCTTCATTGGACATGGTATTTCATTCAAACATCAACCTTCAAAGGTAAATGTCAAAGTTTATGGTTTTTTCACTTCTTTTTGCGACGTTCTTTGCCATTTGTTGTTGATTATTCATTTATCTTTGGGCGTTGTTGTTGCATTACGTGTGTTTTGCATTCCCATATCATTTCTTCAAGTTTTGCACAACTCTTCAACGTCACTTGGATTGTTGGACCATTTTGGAATGATTTTGAGGTTTTTTTTCCACGATTCTTCATTCATTTTGGTGTGCATTGTTAGTAATTGGGTTGCATTTGCATTAGTTTGTGGATTGAAGGTTGTTGTGTGCTTGGTTGAAAGTTTGGGTCGTAGTGATTGTGGTTATAGTTGATGATTTTAGAGTTTGTGTGTAGTCGATGTTTTTGGGTGTTCGGTTGCTTTAGTTTGTTTTTGGTCTTGGGCGGATTGTGATTGGTTTGTGTGTTGGAGTCGTGTATTTGGGGACACCGCACGGTGATGTCACATCACCACGTCATGGCATCACATCACTACATCATAACCTCATGTCCTTGCATCTAGACACCATGGCGCGTGTCTTGTCTTCACATCACCTATGTCTAGGCATCATTGCATGTTGTCATGCATTCACTTTAGAACACGTTGCATGTTCACATACTTGCCTCGTTTTGCATGCATATCATGAGTTCATTTGTCTTTTATCGAAGTTTTAATGAGTTTGTGATTCAATTCTTTCAGATGCCGCCCAAGAGAGCACGCACTACTCCATCTACTCCTAGTACTTTGACTGCGTTTAGTCAAACTAGGTTCATTTCTGTTGTGGCCTAGGATTTTTTGGGTCAAAGTTCTCTTAGTGTTTTGTACTTTCTGAGCGCGAGGTAATCATGCCTGACCTATTCCCTGACCTCGCAGCTATCTTCACTTTCCGGGGTTGAGAGCCGCTTTTAGTTGATTTGACAGCCCCGCCTAGTCTTTAAGTTCAAGAGTTTTACGCTAACATCCACGATGTTAGTGGCTCTTTTTTTAGGGTTTTTCTTTGGAGTCGGGTAGTTAAGATTACTCTAGACGTCATTTTTAGCCTTATTCATATTTCGAGAGTCGTCCACCCCTTCTTTCCCTATTTGACTCTTGATTTTATTCCATCGGACACGTTAGTCCATTCCACGGTGCTTAACACACCCGTAGAGAGTGGTTCAGGTGCGATGTGCACTGGATCTTTACCCACTTTACCACAGATTTTGTTGCGCATTGTGTGCACAAATCTGTGGCCAGTTTCTCATACTTCTTCATTGCCAAGGAGAATGCTCGTTTCATTTACGCCTTGCTACATGGCGAATCTATTGATCTTCCCACTTTCATTTGCCATCAAACCTTGAGGTCATACGATGTGTACGAGGGTTAGGCTATCTTATGCATGCCTTATTCATAGGTTAGTCACTTTCTTAGGATCCAGTTTTCTTGAGGGGGTCCGAGGCGGGTTTTCAGGTCGATTGGCCATACGACTATCGTCCAGAGTCAGTCCCATGCTTTATCCGAGCCAGCACAACCAGTTGACTCGATTGTACCGACTGATCCCATCGATGACCTGATCTCTTTTGACCCGTCTAATTTTCCTTCTACTCCTCCACCCTCCGATATCCCGTCCACTTCTTCAGCTCCTCCTCCTTCTGCATCCGTACCTTCTCCTCCTCCCGAGTCTGCTCCTTCTATGCCTATTCCCATTAACCCGCCAGTCGTTCTTTGGGACAGATGATCGTGCTTATCGAGTAGTAGGGTCGTATGATGGTAGAGATCAGCCAACTATGTGTTACAGGAGATTGTCTCACTACCGAGGCACTACTCTTCACGGAGCTATTGGCTGTGTACAGCATGGTCTACGGTGGATTTGTCGCCACTGGGATGATGCTTCTGAGGAAAGCACGTACTCTGATAATGCTGACGATGCTTATTAGGATTTTTCCTTGCCATTGTGTGACAAAAATGGGGAGTAGAGTAGATATATGCAGTTTTTTGTTGATTGGAAGAGTCTGTATAGATTTTGTGCTTACATATTGTGTATGATTTCTCTAAATCTGGATGTAATCAACATCTAGATACATTTACAAATTGATAACACTTTTATGTCTGAGGGGTCTTGGGGGTGAGACAAAGATACATTGGCCTACTGCTTAAAAACATTGAGAGTTTGCAGTAAGGGGGAGCACATGCATATTTGTTTGAGTTTGATTTTGCTAAATTAAGTTTTTGATATTTTTACAGTGTCAATATTTCGTTTTGGTATGTTAGGTTGCATTGATACTATGTCTTATTTGAGCTTGTGATTTAAAACTGAATAATATGCTTTATGAGTTACAATTGCTTAAATGACACTTGCAATTGAACTATTTGAACTGCTATTATCTTTGATCCTGTTTTTCACACATTTTACACTGGTATTTGAGTTGTCTATTTCAAGAAACAGTTACTGCAGAGTTCGTTCAAGATAGTTTGTAGTTTAGGTTGTGTCATTGTTTTGAGCCTATAAATTTAATTTTATTACTACTTTGATATAGGTTAGTATTTTGTCACAGAATGTCAAAGGGGGAGTTTGTTAGGTTTTAGTTGATTTTGTAATTGACAAATTCTGTAAACAAAATGACTTAAATTGATAGAGTGTGAAATTTCAAGGAGTAACGTGCAATTTGTTTAAAAGTTAGTCAAATAGGTATAGGGTTTCGAGTTTGAAATAAGGAGGAAAAAAGGCGCGAACTTTCACTGGACTGTGGCCAAAGGTTGGCTCGAGCTACAAAAATAGAAACTCCATGGCTAGACTGTTATCCCTCATTCGCTCGAGCGACAGCTTGTCGCTCAACCGTCCTGAGCCCTCACTCGAGTGACAGAGTTATACGGGAATATTTTATTTCATGTTTTAAATACTTTTTTCCCGACCCATCTATTTTCTACCGTACCCATGAATATTCTAAAGCCACCGAACGAGATTTTTTAAGGTTGAACATTGAGCAAACACTATTCTGTCATATTCTCTTAATCTTTGGAGCTTTCAACCATCGTGTTTCTTTGATATACTGTTCTTGGTGGTGATAAACATCAGATTCCTAATCCAAATACCAAATCACTTCTTCCTACATATCTGTCAGAGTTGCTGAAGATCTAGGAAGGTAACGAAGTTCCAATTGGTAAAGAACGGGCCATTCTTCGGGTTCCACAAGAGATAAACGATTTCACAAAACTAGAAATTTCTGCTGCAGGAGGGCAGAATCCAGGAGAGCTTTGGAAATTGTAGCTTGAATTGGTGCACGAGCACATAATTCAGGATAGTTGTCCAATTTGCAGTTAAGAGGTCAGTTAGTACGTGTCGTCGACTAGTCTGGTGGACTGTAAGTCACAAATCGTTTATAGTGGATTGTTGACTGGCAAAATGCCCAGAGTTTTTACCAGTTGGGATTTCTCCGTTATCATTCTTGTGTTTTTTACTGCTTTACTTAATGTTTATATGAACTGCGGTATTTAAACATAGAATTAATTGATTTGATTGAATAACCATCTAGAAATAATTAATTGGTTACTTGTTGCTAATTAATTAATCATTTTAATTCCGAATAAAATACCTATTCACCTTCATCTAGGTATTCTTAGGGTCGAATTGCGTAAATTTCAAAACAATTTCTTACTTTTGGTCACGTGACCATATTTTTCTCAAAATCAAGAAAAATATTTTCTTTAGATTGAGTGATTTTATTTTACGGGGAATTCACCCCTCTTTCTCTCTCTCTTATCTACCTGCTAATAAAAAAAATGGATAAATCTAATATTTTCTACGTTAAAAACTAAATCAATCAAACACATTTAATTAATAATTTCCTTACAAATAAGTCCATGCAATTGAATTGTCCATAATTTATTTTCTTTCCATACAAATTTCATATTCGCAATCAAACACACCCTAATTTGTTTGGTCTAGTAAAGATAGGAATATGAAAGTGGAGTTGTCCTTTCAATATTATGCCCCAATTTTATGGGGATTAAAATTAGATTTTTATAAAAGTTGATAAAACATTTAGTTGAAAAATTGTGGGTCTCATGAAATGTGTTATTAAAATTAATTATTAACATTGATTTAGATTAAAGTCTGAATTTTAATTTTCACCAAACAGAGGTTATATGTTTTACGTAATCTTATACATGAAATGCTAATTGAATTACGGGTCATTGATGAAATGAAAATGTGAGATTTTCGTTGAAATTCTCAAATGTTCAAGCAGAAATGTGTTGGAGTATTCGATTGATGTCTGACTGCTCTCAATGAAATGATGGTATGGATGTCGCAACTTACGTTAATTGTATGAAATTAATGTTGAACTGTACATATCCTAGTAAGTTTAAAATATTCACTCCTTCAAATTTTAACTTTACAAGTTTGATCGTTCAAGCTTAAATGGTGGGTGAACGGTGTAGCAGATTGTCAGTTAATCATTTCAAGAAAGCAATAAGTTGATAAATTGTAAATAACATGTTTTATGTTATGAATTGATTTTATTTGATTATGAAACTTGGAAAATTAAGGTTTGGATTTTTAGTTAAATCTTTTCATGTCCAAGAAAAATATATGAAATGATATGGGTGACACTTCTAATTTTAAGTTAATAAAATTTAGGACGTTACAGCTTGACATCAAAACAAAGGTTGACCTTTCTGTACACTTATAAAAAGAAGTGTACATATATTTGATGAAATATGTATCTATTAATAAATTATATTTAAAAAGGAAAATAAAATATTTTTCTAGTCACTATTCACGGATGAGTAGCACGTGTGAATAGTGAAAAATAATTTTATGTCAATGATAATGTTTAAAATTTTAATGTTACTTTTGATGAAAATAAAAAAAGGAGAAATAGAAGTTAGTCAATGTAAATACTAAAAGTTAGAAAAATAAAAATTTATTTTAACTATGTGTTTAATTAACGGATAACTTACAGTTGAATAAGTTATAACTAGTTTTATCGCCAGTTGTGACTACAAAGAATGTATTAATATGTGTTCTAAGGTATTAATCGATTACGAAAATTAAATAATTAAATAAGACATGAACACCAGATTTGTCAATTTAAACCTCGAAGGGAAACATTCATGGCCCCATACCTCCGGGTTAAACAATCCACTAATATCAAAAAATAAAAAAAATACAATAATCTCGATTTTGTAGTTTCTCAAAATTAACAAAAACAATAAAAAGAAATTAAAGAACAAATATGATGCGAACCCAGCCAATAATATATCTTGGGAACTCATGAACAAGTTGAAACCAACCCAAGAAAGCTAAAAATCACGTCTTGCAAATAGCAATCCGATCCATTGTTCGACCCGTACCAAGAATCGAGATTCCACGCTAGAAATTCGACCCGTTAATTACCCGTAAGAACGTCACAAAATGACTGCGACTCCTTTTGATAAGTTCTAAGTTAGATCTATGAATGAACAAGAATTGGAGGAATAAATCTCACCCAAATTGTATTTAATCTCAATAATGTCAAAAGTCTCCTTCATAATGTAGAATAAGATCATATTTATACTAAAGTATGGAAAAACCCAAGAAAGTATGAACTATCTCGAAAATATTCTAAAAGATATGATAAAATTAGAGTTCTAAGGAAAGTAGGAAATTCGCGAAAAAATAAATATTCTGCCGGAAAATTGGCCCATGCGGCTACATGGTTATTTTCCTTGCAGCCGCATGGGTAAAACCAATTTGCCCATGATTTTCTCGGATGCTAGCCATGTGGCTGCATAGCTTTAGAACCATGCGGCTGCATGGTTCAATTTTGCCTCCGTTTTGGCTTCTTGTTTTGACCGCTTCCCAATCATTTTCAACCCTCGATTCCTTCACGAGACTTGTCCAATGGCTTGTCAACTCCAACATTTTAGATTCCATAGCCCGATTGCACGATTGCATGACATCTTTGCCTTGATTTGATCTTGAACTCATCCGTATTATCGTTTCAAGGCACTTTGAATCTTCGACTGCTTGAAGCCTTGTCTGGATCACATCATCCTCTCTCTCTTCGAAAGGATTCGACCTCAAATCCGAACTTGCACCAAACGAAGCAACATTAGAAACTTCAAAAAGGCCAACAATCACCAACTTACCCTAAAGAACCAAGCTATATCCATTGATCACGCTCATAACAATGATATGAAAATGTCCATCTCCTTTAGGATGTAGCATGGATCTCATTTGACTTCGTTTCCGCCTTGTATGCACAATCACCCAACCATTATCACCTGGATCATACAAGACTCGATTTGATGGCATAGTAACCACATGCTTTACACCAAAACCACTACTAACACCAAAGCATAAGATCATTGAATTGGACGAGGTTAGAGATTAAAAACACTTATTAATTTGAAGCATGGAATGGAAATAGTAGACACTAGACCTACTTCTAACACATGCCATAAGTCCAATCTAGTACAAATAAGAACGTCATGATTAAAAGAAAAACTTGCTTGTACCCAAACACACATAATGCACCCTAATTGCTTATCATATGCAATTAACTATGCGTGACATGCTAAAATTTCATGGTGTAATAAACGCATTTTATAAACAAGCGAAAATATTTCCATACATGTAAGCTCAGAACCTACCCTAGGTGTAAAATCTTGATGTGTTACCATGACTTTGTTACGTTCACTTTCTTTGTTACTATTCCATTCATCTTCTCTGAGTTCATGCAAAAGGGAATTATATAAATTGGGGAGGGAACTGTTAGCTCTCTCACACTCGACTTTTCTCACATAGAGGCTCACTTTGGATGTTTCTCTCCACTCTGATTTTTCCCTCTCTTTTCCCTCATGTGGCTCTACTCTTTTTTTATCACTCTCAGTCACTTTACTTTCTTCTCTCTTACTCTCCTTTATGTTCTTTATTTTTATTTTCTCCCCCACTCTTCAATTTCAGTTGGTCCTCTTGGACATGTTGTGGTGTTAATGGCACAAGAGTACTTGTTTTTCCCCCCATCACAAGGCTGTACCAATTTGTGAACCCTTTATGTTTCACTTTCCTAACATACTATCATGACCTTCCCAACAATAGATGCCCCGCATGCATTGGAACCACATCACAAATCACCTCATCATTATATCGCCCAATGCTAAAATTTACCAATGCCCTCTTGGTAACCCGTATCTCCATACAATTATTTAGCCATTCCAATTTGTAAGGTTGTGGATGCCTCATAGGTGATAATCCCAACTCCTCTACAAGTGTCGTGCTAACCACATTGGTACAACTCCCTTCATCTATAATTAAACTACAAACCTTACCCTTAATGTGATACCTAGTGTGAAACAAATTTTCCCATTGCTGTTCCTCATCATCCACCATCATTTGTGTAGTAAGACTCCGCCACCGAAAACTCCAAACAAGTCTCACCTTTAACATCCTCCAACTCAGGCATACTGTCACTCCCATTCCCATCATCCCGTAGAATCACCACCCTCTGATTTGGACATTGTGAAGCAATATAACCCGAACCCAAACATTTATAGCACTTAATATCCCTTGACCTACCAGTTTGATTTTCAATGTTTGGTTTATTCTTATTCACCTCCTCCCTAGCCTTAGGTACTTCAACCTTTCCCATAGTTTCCAGCCGGTCATTCCTATCACCATTACTTCATTTGGGTTCCATAGTAAACCTAGCTACCCATTATCGTTTGAGTTGCCTTTCTACCTTCATAGCCACATGTACTAAGCCCTCCAACTCCATATAGTGCTGCAACTCTATGATATTAGCAATGTCCCTATTCAATCCATTCAAAAACCTAGCCATGGTGGCCTCCTGATCTTCAACTATATTCGCCATAATCATCGCTACCTCCATCTCCTTGTAGTAATCCTCTACACTCCTAGACTATTGAGAAAGAGTTTGTAGTTTGTGATGTAGATCTCTATAATAATGTGCAGGTACAAATCGCTTTCTCATACAAGCCTTCAACTTACCCCATGTCTCAATTGGTCTATCCAAGTTCCTCATATGACTAGTCACCAATTGATCCCACCAAATGATAACATAGTCAGTGAATTCTAATACAGCTAACTTCAATTTCTTCTCATCGGAATAGTTATGACAATCAAATACCAATTCCACCTTCTTTTCCCACTCCAAGTAAGTTTCAGGGTCACTCCAACCTTGGAAAACTAGAATATTCATTTTGATGCTTCCCAAATCTTGATCAACACCCTGATCAAATCTACATCCTCTATTCTTTTTTCGTCCCATGCCAACCTCCAAATAGTAGTCACTACTTCCTACACTCACCACCTCACCTTCACCATCAAATTCAACCATAAGATTTCGTCATCTCCTATCTACTCTATCCCCATAAGGAACCCTTTGGGTGTCCCTCGCTACTGACTCTCAATCATAGTTTCATGCTTAGCTACATCACCACTAATTCGTTCAACAACCAAACCCAATTGATCAAACTTATGATGTATAGCCTGCATACTATCCCTAAACTCAGCATAAAACCCTTTAGGTACCGCATCTACTTCTCCTTTATTCATATCTCCTTCCATTTTTTTGCAAATAAATAAATGATAAAAAATAAAAGAAAGAAATAATAGAAAAAAACAAATTAAATTTACCTCACTTGTTTGTACTCATGTATCACTCAAGATTTTCTTCTACCAATAATGAGCTCACCACTATGCCTTTTACCGCTCGTCATTTTTTCAATAGCTCGAGAAATAATCGATCTCAATCAATTGGAACACAAATCCCATAGCGAACACCACCACAAGTGCAAGTCTTGAATAATCAACAGAATACGTACGGACCGTGGTAATAGACTCAAGATTTAAGAAAATAAACACAAGACTCGAAAATCTTGACGTTGTTTTGTTTTATTTTGCTTTGCTTCTAGACGTTTACAAGGTTTTTTTTTTGTCACGTGAATAAACAAATAAATATAATCTGGAAACAAAATAACAATAAAAATAATGACCCAAAACAAAATTAACAAATCTGATTTTTTTTTTTGCTCAAACAATAAAATGAATTGCTGAAAAGTAAAGATATATGACCTGAAATCTAGCGCCAAGCTCTGATACCAACTGATTCAAACCCATCCAAGAATATATCTTGAGAACCCACGAATAAGTTGAAACCAACCCAAGAAAGCTAGAAATCACGTCTCACAAATAGCAACTCGACCCGTACCAAGAATCGAGATTCCACGCTAGAAATTCAACCCGTTGATTACCCGGAACAAGAACCATGAAGTTGGAACGCTAGAAAAGGACTGCGACTCATTTTGATAAGTTCTAAGTTAGATCTATGAACCACCAAAAATTGGAGGAATAAATCTCACCCAGATTGTATTTCATCTCAATAATGTCAAAAGTCTTCTTCACAATGTAGAATAAAATCATATTTATACTAAAGTATAGAAAAACCCTAAAAAATATGAACTATCTCGAAAATATTTTAAAAGATATGATAAAATTAAAGTTTTAAGGAAAGTAGAAAATTCGCAAAAAAATAAATATTCTGCCAGAAAATTGGCCATGCGGCCCCATGCGGCCACATGGCTTTAGAATTATGCGGTTGCATGGTTCAATTTTACCTTCGTTTTGACTTCTTGTTTCAATCGTTTCCCAATCCTTTTCGGCTCTCGGTTCCTTCACGAGTCTTGTCCAACGGCTTGTCAACTCCAACATTATGGATTTCGTAGCTCGATTGCATGACGTCTGCTTTGATTTGATCTCGAACTCATCCGTATCATCATTTCAACGCACTTCGAATCTTCGCCCGCTTGAAGCCTTGTCCGGATCACATCAAAATATCTCATATTCTTCTTCTTTTGACTTGTTGGGAAGTAAAATCAAACCCTCCGATCTTTATTTTATCACCACTTTATTATTGTATTCGATCGTAATCCGAGGCAGATGTAGATATTTTGAGTTAGGTGGCACGTCAAACTTTATACATGTCGAATACTTTGTTATTGATTTTTGAATAACTCATAGTTGACATGAGAGAACGCAAATTTACATTTAAAAAACATTCATTCATTAATATTTTGATCATCATTTTTATCCATTTGATATCGAACAATCACTTTATTAATATTTTGATCATTACAAGAAAATGCATATTTTTGTTTAAAGAATTTATAATGTATTTGATACAAACAATCGATTCAAGTAATCAAAAAGAAAAACAAATAATCAACACACACACACACACACACAATTTGATATAAGAAAAATGTAAATTTAGAATGAGTAGAAAATTTGATTGGAAAGTGAAGATTTGTAGTAGATGTGATAATTTGTAGAGAAATTATACACAAATTTTAAAAAATTAGAGGGATTAATGTTTTGATAAAATGTAAAGTCGCATGCTCGTTTCTCATAATTATCATGGTTATTTAGATTATGTATAATGTATTCATGCTACATTTATTGCTTAATTAATAAATTTATTATTCTTGTGGATAGTTTTATTTTATAGAGGAATGTCACACTAAATGGTCGAAATGCGTATTAAACTTAATTACTATATGCACATAATTTTATTAAAATTTGGAGTAAGTTTTAATTTAAAGCATTGATTTTTTATTGTGGCTTAATTAGTTATCATTTCCTTTTTCTACGTAGAATGACATAAAGCATTCACTTCCATATAAGAGAATTTCCAAAAAAAACTCTATGTTTAAAGATTATATTTTGTTATTTGGAGAGTAATTATAAATTTTTGAAATACTCCAACAAACTCTTTATATTTAATACTTAATTTTACTACTTTCAAAAAATATTATTATTCTTCTTTATCTTTTATTTTAACTAATTTTTCTTTAGATTATTTTATTGATTTCCTATATTGAAAATTGAAACCGTTTGAATGCATTTAATTATAAAGAGTAAGTTTGGTCAAACCCACTCTCTAAATTAAAACATTAATTTAGAGAGTCTCTTAAATCATGATTTTAAAGGTTGGCTCTTTAAAATAGAGAGTGTCTTATGTTTAAAGAGTCTCTTGAAAAAACTTTTAAGTTAATTTATTAATTGAGTTGTTAAATTGACATTAAATTGGTAATTTAAATAAATTGATGGAAACCAAACATGATTTCCTATATTCTTTCATATAATTAACGTAAATGAAGGCTCCAAATGGAAATTTGACTTTTCTAATTTAGATAGAAAACCCAATGCAGAAGGCATATTTTTGTCACCATTTACCACTGTATTGTTTTCAAACGAAAACAAATCATCATCTCTTCTATGAATCATGCAAAACCACCCTCCTCTTTCCACATCTAGGATTGTATTATATTTCCAATCACCATTCCAACACCAAGACAAAAACGAATTTAAGGAACATGAGTTGTGTAAAGAGAAAAGATATATATGTATTTTCTCCTTTCATTATTGCAAATTATATGTCTTCAAAATAATGGGGAAATTATTGAAAATACCCCAAATTTGAAGATAGCCTTTGCAAAATACCCTTTGACTATTCAAAGGTAACAAACTACCAAAAATACCCCTAAATATAAGATTTACAACCAAAGCAATCATAATATAAAGAGAATAACAATTTAGTCCTAAAAGATTTATTTTAATTTCAAAATAATAATATTTTTCAAAACTAACTAAACTATGACTAATAATTATAAAATGAAGAAACCTAGATCTAAAAGAGGTCCATATAAAATTAAAGCAATTGTAAAAAATAAAAAAGAAATTGAATTTGAAAATGAAATTGATAAAATAGGATATCAAGAACAATTATATGCTGCTCAAGAAATATTAAAATGTTTTAAAGAAAATTTAATAGAAAATCTTGCCAGAGGAATTGTTAGATCTATAATCGTAAAAGATATACAAGATATAATAAACAAATTAGAAAAAAGGAAAAAGAATATCTCAAAATATGATATACCTTTTGAATCAAATATAAATATAATAACAAATCTTGATATTATGAATTCTCAAACATTATTAGATTTTGAAGATTTAATTAAAAACCTATAGATGAGGAAACCTATCACAAATAGATTACCACAAGAATATAAGAAATTAAGATTCAATTTAACTTTAAGATTTTATATATCTATAACTAGTAATAGATTAGAATTTGATAAATTAAAAGAATACATAGAATACACGACTATTTAAAGATTAATTAGATTTTAAGAATTATTTGATTTTTGTTCGCTCTAAGTAGCACCCCAATTAATGGTATCAGAGCCATAGAAATCATGGACATTACAATTATAAAAACAGATTGGTATTACAAAATAGAAGAAAGTAAAGGAAGTAACATATTTTTAGAACATATTCCTAAGAAACTAAAAACAATAACGTTAATAATAATTAAAGAATTACCTCAAGAAATAAAAGAATAAATTATAGATAACCTTATAATAGGAACATTAAAAGATGAATATATATATGAAAAAATTATTATGGAACTTGAAAAAGAAGAAATTATGTTATATTGCAAAAATTATGAGTAATAGAATTATAAAAATAAATAATTATTATAAATTAGAAACAGAAAAATGAAGTTATATATTTTTAGAACCTATACCCAATAAGTTAAAAATAATAACATTAAGAATAATTAGAGAATTACCTATGAAAATTAAAGTACAAATATTACATAAACTAATTGTAGAATCAATAAAAGAAAGATATATATATGAGAAAATAATAGAAACTTTTGAGAAAGAAGAAATCAATTTATATTATAAAGAAAAATATGAATCAAATGATTTGTAAAAACTGTTAATGGAATTAATGGAAATAAAAGAAATCTTAGATAAAAAAATTAGTAAGAGTAAGAGAAATAAATCTATAAATACAAGATGAACTTTTGAAACCTGGAAATATAACAAACTCACAACAAAAACAAATATTAAAACTAAAACAAGAAAGATATAAAATAAGAGCAAGTTATTACGAAAAAATGAAAGAATTAACATATAATAATTATGTAAAACAAAAATGTGATAAAGTAATAAAAGATTGTAAATATACTGAATGTAGAACATATTATTTATGTCAATCAAAGAAAAGATAAATGTCAATTGGTGAGTATATAGAAGAATTAAAAACACTAATAAAAATATTAATAGATGATGTTCAAAACATAAATAATGAAATAAAAGAAGTAAGAAATGATATTAATATTCTAAAAATTGAAATAAGAAAATTAAGAGAAAATAATAAAGGAAAAGAAAAAACAATAGACAAAAAACTTATAGAAAAAGAAATGTCTAGAATAGGGAAAAAACAAGAAAATATAAGAATAGAAGCAGGTAGTATGGATGATGAATTTAGGAAAAAGATTTTACCAAAAATAATAGAAGAAGAGCAAAAAAATGGAAAAATCTAAAGAAAAAGCAATAGGATAATTAGAGATTAAAGAAAATCAGGATAATATAGAAGATAAAAATGAATGAAGAATTAGATTTACTTATAGAAAATTTTGATCAAT
Source organism: Fraxinus excelsior (assembly GCA_019097785.1). Classification (NCBI taxonomy): domain Eukaryota; kingdom Viridiplantae; phylum Streptophyta; class Magnoliopsida; order Lamiales; family Oleaceae; genus Fraxinus; species Fraxinus excelsior. Next base: position 26,080,887 of record CM032633.1, read on the forward strand.
TAAATCTAGAAAATTTAGATGAATATCAAGTCCTAATGAACACTGGAGGATGACCAAATAAAGCAGAATCCTCTAATAAACAAGAAATATTAGACACGGATGAAAGTTATGCACCTATATACATTAAACCATATAAACAATATTATAAAAAAATAAGAAATAGACAACCACCAAGAGGAAACAAATACAGTAATAAATTTGAACTAAATGATAATTATGATAAACCTGTAATCATGGAGGAGCAAAATTAGACTTAGACTGTAAAATAGATATTAAAAAAGCCTTAGTAACTTGGGCAGACTCAATGATATTATTCTTTTTATATAACAAAGATGATACATGGGAAAGTACTGAAAGAAGAATAGACTTTTTAGTAGCATCTTTTGAAGGAAATGTTAGAAATTGGTGGGATGAAATAAATAATGATACAAAGACATTAATAAAAAGAAATGTACAAACAGAAATAATAAAATCAGATAGAGAAGGTATAGAAAGATTAGTAAACTATATTTCAGATGAATTCTTAGGAGAAGATTTGATCAAAAATTTTGATGGAGAAGCAATAAAAGAAAAAGAAAATGCTAGGATAAAATTAATAAACCTAACAATATGTGATATGTGTAAAATTAAAGAATATACATGTGAGTTTAAGGAATATTATTATACCCAATTTTATAGTAATGAAAATCAAGATGTATACAAAGATATGTACTATAATAAGTTACCAGGAACATGGGGAATATATTTTAAAATAGAATTTGAAAAATATATTAAAGAAAATCCTGAAGCACCTAAATCTTTAGGATCAAGAATAAAATTTTTATTTAAAAGACTTGCATATATATGTCAACAAAGACAATTAATGAAAAAAATCAAGAAAATTAACTAAGATATGTTGTGAAGATATGAAAAAACCTACACAATGGGGATGTAATCTTGAAAGAAAAAATATTAAGAGAAAATTCAAAAATAAAAAATTTAAAAATTTTAAGAAAAAATATATAAAACCTAGAAGAAGATATTATAAAAGGAAGTACAATTCAAATAAACAACAGAAAAACAGACCTTATAGAAAAAATAAAAGCTAGTGCAAATGTTGGAATTGTGGAGAAATATGACATATAAGCCCTGATTGTAAAAAGAAAAAGGTAAAAATATTACAAAAAGAATATTTAGAAATAGAAAGTGAAGTGAAATATCAGATATTGAACAATATTATGATCAAGAAGTATATATGAGTGAATCAGATTCAGAAAAAGATAATGAGTCAGAATCTGAATAAAGAAATTGAAGAAATAGAAATAGATAATATAGATAAGCAAGAATATGAAGGAATAGAAGGTTATGGATTAAAAGTAACATTTGATAATAACAAATTCAAGAAAATGAGAAAATTATCTTTAGATCTAAAAATAGGAAAATGGGAAGCCTTAGATAGGATATGGAAAAGAGAAAGAATAGCAATAAATGAGTATCATAAAATTGAAAAAGCTATAAATGTCAGAACAACTCAAGGAACACATAAATTAAATATTTTAACAAGAAATACAGTAGATGAATTATTGACAAGGATTAGTAAAAAACAAGAAGAAAAAATCCAATATGTTTATTTAGCAGGGATACAAATAATGTTTAAATCCTTATTTAGAGAATGAATAGATTCACCTTTAACAGTAAGCCTACATGATAGAAGAATAATAAATTTAAAAGATAGCCATTTAAGAACTATAGAAGGAAACTTGGCATACCAAAAATTAATATTTACTTGTTACCCAAAATATTGTTCTCAATTACAGACAAAAACTTCAATGAAGTCTTAGGACTACATTTTAAGTTACATAGAGATGATATAATGGAACCAGGAGACAAGATTATGACTATAGAATATAGAGCTCTGTACACATTTACTAACTCCAATTATGGAAATATATACTCTAAAAAACCATACATAGAAGTCCACAAGGAATGCAAGGATATTAGTAAAATAATATAACCAAGCAAACAAATAAGTTTAATTCCTAAAGAATATGAATTTAGTATACTCAAAGATAAACCTGAAATAGCAGAAGATAAAGAAAAAGATTATTCTGATAAAATAATGTTCAGAGATGGAAGATTAATTAAGAGGTCAACAAGCCTTAAATTACCTAGAAAACATTTAGAAGAACTAGTAATATAAAAGAAATCAAACTTCATAGAAATGCTGGAAACATGAAGATAGAAGGAGAATATTATAATGGAAGAGAATATATCGAATGACCAAACATACTAATTGATACAGGAGCAAGTGAATGTCATATAACTTCAATTAGAAATAAAGGATTAATGACTCATAAGGTTGAACCATATAGATATGTAAATTTTGATGGACAAATACATACTACAGAACTAGAAGTCAAAGTACCAATAAAAATAGGAGGAATTAAAATGGTAGTACCATGTTATATGGATAATAGTATGAATACAAATCCTCATATATTATTAGGATTAAGTTTTCTAAATGGATTGAAAGACTATAGTATAAAAAGAGAATGATTATATATAACACATAATGGTCAAACTATATTATGTGAGAAAAAATAAATGAATAATCAAATAAGTTTTTCATTAGCCGTATATATACAAGTTACTATAGTAGAAACAAATATAACAACATGTGCCTTAATAGATACATGAAGTGATATAACGATATTTAAAAACTTCTTAATAAAATCATGGAATGAAAATAGTAAAATAAAAATAACAGGAGTAACAGGAGAAAGTACACGAATAATTAATAGCGCTGATAAAGTCAGTATAATACTTGGAAGTAAACAAGTAATAATAAATAAGATATATAGTTATAATAGAAAAAACCAATCATAAATAAAGATATAAATACAAAAACTCTATACAAAAAAGTATTAAAGACAGAAATAGAAATAAGTATAGAAAAAATTATAGAACAATTAGAAAAGACATGTGGAGAAAATCCATTATTATTTTGGAAACCATACCATTCTAAAGCTAAAATAGAACTAACAGAGAATGTTATAATTAGAGTCAGACCAATGATGTATACTATACAAGATACATAAGAATTTAAAACCAAATAAAAGAATTACTAGAACAAAAACTTATTAGACCAAGTAATGGACCTCATAGTAGTCCAACCTTTATGGTCATGAAACATTCTGAGCAAGTTAGAGGAAAGGCTAGAATGGTAATCAATTATAAAGAATTAAACAAATATACTAAATTTGATGGATACTTTTTACCAAATAAAGAAGTCCTAATAAACCTTGCAAAAAGAAAACAATATTATTCTAAGTTTGATTGTAAATCAGGCTTTTGGCAAGTTAAAATGGAAGAAGATAGTATACAATATACTGCATTTAGTACACCTCAAGGTAAATATGAATGGTTAGTAATGCCTTTTGGTTTAAAAAATGCACCACAAATATATCAAAGAAAAATGGATAATATATTTAGAAAGTTTGATGAGTTTTTAATAGTATATGTTGATGATATATTAATATGTTCCAATACCAAAGAAGAACATAGAAACCATTTGATACAATTCATAAATGAATGTAAAAAGGAAGGAATTGTTCTTTCAAAAAAGAAAGCTATAATAGAAAAACAAGAAATTGATTTTCTTGGATTATCAATAGATAAAAAAGGAATAAAATTGCAAACTCATATATCCAAAAAGATAGAAAGTTTTCCAAATAAATTAGAATCAAAAGAACAAATACAAAAGTTCTTAGGATGTTTAAACTATGTAGAAGGATTTATTGAAAATCTTTCAAAAAAGAGACATAAAATACAAGTTTTACTTAGAAAAACAAATACTAAAGGATGGAGTGAAGAACATACAGAAATAGTTAAATTATTAAAAGAAGAATGCCAAAATTTACCAAAACTAAGATTACCGATAAAAAGGATAACTTGGTTGTTAATACAGATGCTTCTGATAAGTATTGTGCAGCCATATTAAAAACAGATTTAAATGAAATTTGCAGATATTCAAGTGGAACTTTTAACCAAGCAGAAATAAATTATACTACTTATGAAAAAGAATTGTTAGCAATTATTAGAGGAATAAAAAAGTTTTCATTATTCCTATTATCTAAAAGGTTTATTGTTGAAACTGACAATTCTAATGTTATAGGATTAATTAAAAATAAGTTGTCAATGGAGCCTCAATATAAGAGATTGCATAGATGGCAAGCATATTTGTCATTCTATAATTTCGATATTATTCATATTAAATGAATAAACAATTATCTTGCTGATTTTTTAAGCAGGAATATTGAGTTCGGAGATGGATAATATCAAGCAGGAGATATCAGAAATAAAATCTGCGGCAGCATTTGCCAAAGATGAAGCTGATGATATAAAAATTGGAATGGAGGCATTAGCTGAAACCTTAAGTTATAATGTCAAATTATTACTTGAGATCAATACGTCCCATACCAAAGTTACCAATGAATTAAAAGACCGAATTGATACTCTTGAAGCACGATTAGAATTTACAAATACAAAAAATACAGGGATTGATGCTTTAGCACAATCTCAAAATACCAAACAGAGAATACAAACATGTACACCAAGCGAAAGCAGCAGTGGACCCAGTCACATAAAAAGAGATACAATCATGGAAAGTCCCCGAAAGGTGACAATAAAAAATGATGATAAAAATAAAAGGGTGATCAAAATCAGAGCAGATGAAGATGATGAGACCCCTTTAACACCAAGAGAAGAAGAATATAAAGCTTTTGCAAAACTTGTCTATGAACTACAAGATGATGAATCATATTTCATCTCCCCAGGAGAACATGTTTACCCAAAGATGATCATTACAAACGATGGAGACCCTAACATGGTTAAAATGGCAGCAAATTATGGATTCTTTGACTTAATCTATCCAGGAAAAGATCTAAAAGAAATTGAGAAATTTGATGATATCTTCCGAGGAGAAGTTTCAAAATTTGCTAAAGGAAGACCAATATATCTTAAATTTTACTCAATCAGTCCAGAAATTGATGGAAGGATATATTATCCTGTAGAACATATTATTACAATCGGATATGTAGGTCGAAATTTCCAGATTGAAGTAGGCCAAAATAGAAAGCCATTGCCAAACATTAAAAGATCATGGATGAGATCCCGAAGAGTCTTAGGGATGAAAGTTCTCTACAACATGGCAAAAAATTTATACGATAAAAAATTCCAATGCTTATGCCAATATGAAGGATGGACATTCATGACAAATAATGGAAAGGATAAATCTTCAATTTTAAAAGAATATATTCAAAAGTTTGATATCCATCAGATTCATGGAAGTCCATCAACCATACATGAATCGTGTCAATTGAGGGAATGTCCCACATGCTATCCAAATGAAAAAAAGACAAAAATATAAAGAGATAAGAGGTCCCGCCACTACGTTGAACATTATTGAAGAATCTTGACAAACTCTATATGAAGACAATAGATGAAAAGAAGATGTGAAAGTGGACAACTGGAATAATAGAGCTACAATTATGTAGTGAAGAAACTGTTGTAATAATAGAACTCCATTAGTGGAGTATGAGATAATGGATGATGTAAGAGGCCAATAATCGAGCCTCATATAGTTGTATAAATAGAAGCTTTTGGGCCAAGATAGAGGCATAATGAGTTGAGAAAAAACACTTGTGCTTTCAAATTGCAAGAAAAACACTTATGTCTTTTGATATAATCTCTGTACCAATTTCAGAATATCAATAAATAATCCATTTCTTACATAGAAGAATGAGTTTCTAAATTTTCATTCCCATAGATTCTTGATAGATTTAATAAGAAATTTCTTTCTTATTTTAACAACAAAAATAATTTTTCTTTAATTCAAGTCTAGGGATTTGTCCTTAGAAACGATACAGTGAAGGCAAGAAGCTGAATAACAAGGATTCCGTTAAGGCAGGAGGCCGTCAAAGGAAACAATTTGCACATTCAGAGCCTGACGGTCACTCGATTCTAAGAATAAAGAGCCAGATTAAAATTAAGGTAGAACTACTATTTCTTGTTAAATTTTGAAAGAATTTCTTAAGATCTTAGAGAATCGCAGGGATTATAAATGTTTATGATTATTCATGATGTTTGGATTACTGTCTACCATAATGTTTATATCATTATTTTATAATACTATGATAATTTTCATGATAATAGTATCCAATCATGTCGGATATACAGTTAAATGATTAGACGATTTGTTAGAAAGAATATTTCAAAAAAATAGAAAATATTAAATCCCAACTAGAAAATGTAGATGAAATATCTGAAGAATATATTAGACTTATAAAAGAATGTGAACAAAAAATAGCAGATTATGCTAATATATTAGATCAAAGAATGGATTTATACTTTAAAAATCAAAATATAAGAAATACAGAACAGATCCGAAACTTACTTTAAAATAAAAGGACATGTCTTGCAATAAAGAAACCTATGTAAAATAAACTTTTCTACAAAAATCCCAAATAGACTAAGTCAACAGGCTAGTTTGAATAATCTCCCAAAATAATGCAGTTTAGTCCTTTATACGCATTTATTTGTGCAGTCCTTGTTGTCTTCAATTCAATTCAAACCCTTCAATTTCTAAAGTATAGAATTTGATTCCATATTTCCCTCCAATGGCCTATTTGTCCTTCTTCCTTTTCCCATTGCTTCGAAACAGGTCCAACACTGAAGCAAACGAAAATTAACCCAAATCAAATAGAATTTAATATTTTGATGACATAAAAGCTTAAGTAATATGGCTCGAACCATCTATCTAAAATTTTATTCATTTAATTTCTAGGCTGACATCAGTTTAACCTCGGCTCGACCATTTGATCATTGACCTCTTCTTTCTCCGGGTCAATAGTCGGTTCGATTTTCAAAACATTAATTACAACTTATAATACAATTGATATTACGAAAATCATAAAAAGTAACTGCAAACCATTAAGATTTAAAGAATATTAAACAGTTAGATTAAAAAAATTCCTGAAATCATCCAAACCTGACTGTAAAATACTCATAATATTGTAAGCATTAAAAATTAAAAATTTGGATGCTGAAAATTGCCACTGATTACCATAATGCACGTGAAGTTAATATACAAAAAGCATAAATACAACCAATCCTAGCCAGATTCCTAGCATTATGAATGATTTCTGCTATACATACAAGGTTCGTATAATCTTTATATTCTTGTATAAATACACATGAAAGAACTACGAAATACAACACATTTCAATTAGAGTGTTTATAGTTAATATCTAGTACAAATGGCCACTAGCTCGACAAGCAATGCACGTTTTCTCGCCTCATTACTCGTATTAGTACTGATAACACGATCATCAGCTGTTGGAGAAGAAGGTTCGAAGCGGGCCGATATCACTTTCCCAGATCCATGCTTTAACAAGTGCAATCACGAGAATTATTGTTCTTGCAGAGTTAAACCGAAGGAGCGTCTCCTATGTTGTAAGTATTGCAGATTCAATTGTGGCCTGAAATTTGATGGATGTGAGAATCTGCCAATTGGGCCACCTTGTCCTTGAGATCACGGCTCAAATTCTAGTAGTGCTAAGTGGTTGTAGCCATGTAATTGCTTTTTCGTTATTATTATTTACTTGAGCCAGTTGTGATCCCGTGTTTTATTACTATAAAAAATAAATAAAGTACAACTTAGAACCACCACGGCAGCGGAGGTTCAGCACCAGCTTGTTCGCCTTTGAAGGCAAGTTGTGTAGGACTTATACTATGTCTCGACAAGCACGGATAAATAAATAAAATATAATGCATGAGATCCATGGGTCCAGCTGGCCCACCTTGGGACTGGCCTACGGGTCAATACGGTAAACAAATAAATGTGAGCTTTCGTGTCAAAACATTCGGGTCAACTTATGGTATTCCACGCCACTTTACAATCGTCTCGATTTGACGTGATCACGACTACCGAATAGTTCTAATTATATGTGATCATGAAAAATATTCTCTATTATTATTTACATACCATTAACCCATAGTGGTGTCATCAATTGAGATTTTAATAAATTTTAAAAGTCTTAAATTAGGAGTTGTCAATTGAGATTTTAATGAGTTTTATTAAAATTTCATTGAATAGGTGTCCGCAAATGAAATCCTCTAGAAGTTATGTATTCTCAATAGCTTGTGTATCTATAAGAATTTCGTTAATAGAGGAATTTTAAAGAGTTAATTAAATAATCAATCACTAACATTTCACTTCGATTACTACTTGCTCACTCAGAAATAAAAAGTTACCGGTTACTCACCCACTTTTAGATAAAGTCATCCATCCATCATCCATTAAAAATACATCCGTCCCCATGGACAAAAAAAATCCCACGTGGCAGATGAAAATCAATCGTGGACGTAACGGTGTTAAATTTTTTGACAGCGTGGACCAAAATCAATTAAAATAGGGGTTTCCTTCCAAAATTTCCATAGCATTTCTCTCCAAAGCATGATGCAATTCTCCGGACATCAGACCCAAATCGATTTCCTCTCCAAAACATTATTCAATTCTTCCTTGCATCAAATCCAAATTGCCCCAAATCAAGAAACGATTGCATATTGAACTCCATTTTGAGAAATCCCCAAATCCATATGAACCCATAAATTCCTTTACAAGCCTCACACAACCTTATCATTGAAGAAGTAATCTTGGGAGACAACATATGAGGGACCACAATGAGGTAATATTTTTGAATCATGTTACATGTAAAACATTGGTCGACAACATCCTATTTAGCATCATCATATCCATTCATTTTAAAAAAATGTTTTCTACATCACATATTATGATCTTGACAACACATCGTTGTCAACCATTGTTATCAACCAATGTTGTACACTTAGATTTATTCAATATTTTTTAGGACATTTTATTGAACCACTTTTGAGACACTTTATCAATCATTTTGTTTTCGGAATATTACGTGTTTTAAACCGGGACACATTGGATATTCATTTATGTTTATTGCAACAATTTCTCAAAATTTAGCAATACTAACATTTTCTTCGTACATTTTCATGGATTCATGCGGTATATGTAATTTTCCTAATTTTGTTTTTTTTTCCCCTCAAAATTCATATTTTGTGGGTTTTCTATTTCTTCCATAATTCCATTATGTCAGTTTTCTTCTCTTTTTAGAGCTCTCATGATTACATCTCAATCACAATCTTGTATGTGGCCAAAGACTACAGTGCTTTACCATTTATTTTCTGGGAAAAAAATTTCTTCACCAAATGATAATTAAAACACACGCTGGCAAGTATAAAATTAGTACACAGGATAGTCAACTTTCTCATTTCAGCCGATTATTGTAAAAACACTTTACAAAATGCTTACATTTTATTAGTGTTACAATACTACCTTTTTCTTTGCAGCTAATACATTTAAGGATGAGGAAGTGATACCTTAATGAATGCCAATCGACAGACTCAGACAACGAAGTTCATGATGATGATTCAAGCCCAATGATGAGTTTAGAGACCAAGCCATCTACAAATTAGGTTGTACGTGGAGGATTTGAGCTTCATGGAACAAATAAAAATGTTTTGTGCAAATAAAGTCAAGAAACTCATAACATACATGCACCAGGAACATAACAAATGGGCATTACACTGCCAAATACATAGTGAAGCAATATTTAGATAACTTCAAAGTTGGCCCTGATTGGAAGTCTAAGCTTATTATAAATGCAGTAAAGGATGATATGAAGTTAACAATCAATAAGGTTACAACATGGAAGACTTGAAGATATGCAAGAGTACAGATACAAGGATCTTTAGCACTGATTTTAAGGGTTTGGTTTTTAATGAATACTTATGGAAGGCTTCAAAGTCGAGAACAATGCCCAAATGGATGTTTTAGATGGGTGAGATGGAGAAAGAAAGTGGTGTAGCGTATAACTGGTAAAAAAAAAAGCACCCAACTGAATGGAGCAAGGCTTATATTTGACAAAGGTTAAGAGTGACATTCTTTTAAATAATCTATGCGAAGTTTTCAATAATGTTGTATTAGAAGAAAGGGAAAATACAATATGCTACTTGCAGCCAAAATGCATGCCCCTCAACACATCCCTTGTTATTTTCTCCTTTGAAGAAATTATTTCACAATAGTCAGTTGTACTAAAATGTGATCCAATCATTTTCTTGTTTATATTGATGATCACAACCACAAATCCTAAACATGGCTGGCCTTCCTCCTACCTGCACTACCCAAATTGTAGAGGAATTTAGGGTTCATATGGATTGGGGATTTCACAAATTGGAGTTTAAAATGCAATCTTTCCTTGATTTGGGGTTTATACTGGGATGGAAATGGTTTGTGTTTGATGTAGTGAAGAATTGAATAATATTATGGAGAGGAAATCGATTTGGGTTCAAGATAATTGCATTGTGCCTTGAGGAAAAATGCTATGGAAAATTTGGAAGGAAAAAACTATTTTAATTTAATTGATTTTGGTCCACGCTGTCAACATATTTAACATCACTACACGTATGACTTTCATGTGCCATGTGGGGGGTTTTTTTTTTTGTTCATGTGGATGTATAAATTTTAAATGAGTGATGGATGTGTAACTTTGTCTAAAAATGGGTGAGTAATCAGTAACTTTTTATATCTAAGTAAGCAAGCAGTAACCGAAGTACAATGTTGGTGATTGACTATTTAATTAACTCGATTTTAAAAGATTAAGATGAATTTCAAACTTAAAAATACACATAATACAAATTCTTTTGAAATTTCAACATTTTTAATGAGATTTTTATGGATTCTGTAAAAATATTTTCAAGTTCATGAAATTTTTCAGAATCTATAATATTTTAAAATCCATTAAAATCTCGGTTGAAGAATGATAGAAATGTAAAATGAATATTTTTTCTCCTTATTTAATGTGTTCGTATGATTAATTAGTGTCAAAATGTACTCATTATATTCATATTTTGATTTAGGTGGCAATTCTTTGGATATGGCGGGAAGAAATACGCGAACAATGGCTAAAAGGAAAGAAAACGAAGTTTGAGGACTGAAATGTAAATACTCAAAAGTTATGTGGAACCTCACGATAAAGATTTGAGAGTGTTAGATGTCAATTAGATGAAGAAAGATGTCAAAGGGATGAAGTAGAATCAAATTATTATCACATATCAACTCCTAACCAAAAGGGTTATGCATCAAAATTTCGGTCTCAGTTTGAGACCCATTTTTGACATAGCAAACGATCTAGTTGGAAGATGATATTTGAAACAAATTTTTAGCCCTTTGAGTTAGCTTTCCAATGCATCTTGAATCTCCTCAATCGAATATCGGGGGAAGATATAATCAAAATACTGAAGGCTGTACGGTGAAAATTATTTAAGATCATGCGATCGCATGACTTTAATTCCATGCGGCCGCAAGAGGCGTTTTGGCGAACTTCAAGGTCCATTTTCAATGCTCTATGCGAGCGAATGACTTACTACCATGCAGCCGCGTGGTTCATTCTCGGCATGAAAACTTTGGTTTCAGAATTGAAGTCAACCACCTATGGAAACAACTAAAATTATGTGATTTGCAACCTTAGAACGGAGAGAACGCCTCCCATCTTCATTCTTTATTATTTTGCTCTTAGAATCATGAATTATAACTAAATGTTTACACTTGGTCGAAGGAGATTGAAGCCTCGGAACCACAATTGTGAGATCTAAATGGTTTCTCTTAATTTAATTCATGTTTTTTAGTATTGAATATTCTTCTGCACCTTATTTCCATGAATGTTATGTTTAATTGTTATGAGGCATACTAGTTTGTTATTCGTTTCAAATTCATAATTGTTTGATTCCTTTAACATGTGAAGTACAAGGATTTGATCATTTTCTGCGATAGAGATTATTGAATCTTAAGAAGAATGTTTAAATAGATTGAATGCAATCGCTGATATTTGTATTATCTAGTTCATCAATTTCTCTACTATGTAAAACTGTTATTAAATTGAATCTTGAGCGCTGGTATGGGGTTATTTAATAATTAAGATTAGTTAGAAAGCTAGTTCCTAACTAACTAAAAAAGATTAGTTAGAAAGTTAGTTCCTAACTAACTAAAATTAAGGATAGACAGGAAAATAATTCTAACAGTGAATATTCAAAATATGAATTGAATTATCATTGCATTTATGATCAATTGTGGATTTTCGATGGTGGATGTGTACTTAGCCCAATGTTAGTCTTTTGATTATTTTCGTTAATTTAATTTTCATTGTTATTAATTGTGTCATTTAATTGTTGTATACAACCCCCCAATCATTGTACGAAGCATAAAATATTGAATTACATACTTTTTGTGGGATCGACTCTTACTTCCACTACTACATTAATTTTAGAGGTTAATGTATTACTTTTGGGTGCCTGCGATAGCACACACCAAAGACATCCTATAAATGTTATAAGATGTCATTAAATCCCGTAAAAATATAACTTGATTGAAATATAATAACTAGAATTATAAAAGTGAATATTTTTTTGCCTTTGTCTATGCTTTCTAGAATATTAAGATGATTTTCAGGTTATTTATTACCCATAGATTGAATTAACAATTGAAGATCTGGTGATTCTTAACTCCGACTATGATATCAATATCTATACTTGGATTTGAGGGACTATTAAGTTGGTCAAAAACCTAACTATGATAGGAAACATGCTTTTAAAGAAACTTTACTCAAGATAGAAGTTCTCACATTACATAAATAACCATGCATAGATTGGAGGACTACAGTTATGCTTCGCCTTCTGGTACCACATGTACTGATCCACCGAAACTCTTCTTGTCGAGGCCATGTGGTATGCCACGTGGAGTAAGACTTACAAAAGTCCATTTAAATTCGACCCACCGAAGCGCACTTTTACTGAAGTTACTTTCATGAAACTTACCCTGTCGAAGTCCTTTTGCTAAAGACATCCGATTCCAAATGAAGCTTGTTTACCAAAGTGGCTGGGTCCAACGAAGTAGAATTCGAGACTTAATTAAGGCTGGTGACGATCCACGTTTGAAGATTTTGAATTTATGAAATCCTTTTAGAATGATTGATTGAATTTTTATAATGAATGGATGGCCAATCTTGTCAGTATATGTTATAAGGCGGCTACCTTCTTTTTAGGGACATTTAGCCCCTGTTTGAGCCACCTTTTTTGAAAATGAGAATGAAAAATATAGCCGTTATTGGGGCCCACACAAGAGATAGAGAATTTGAATTTAAATGTTGATGTGATGGATAACGGTCATATTTTTCATTTTAGTAAGAAAAAAAGGTGGCTCAAACAGGGCCTTAATGTGCCCAGACTAGTGTAGTCAAAATTGATACCTAGAATAAGATGTTTTGGTTAAGGAGATGAGGCCACGTGTCCTCCCATCCCATGGACACATTTTACATGTAATACTATTAATATCCCGCATTTGTGTTATTTTAGGGATAAGGCAAATATATCAATTGCAAGCCATACATTCTCTTCCCTTTTATTAATCTTTGGTTATTAATATTTGATGTGTGATTTTGATCTTGAGTTTGGTTATTAGTCGATCGTTCATTATCGTGTAATTTATCTTATATACTTTGCTAGAGCTCGAACACATTTGTCTCATGTTATAAGGCTTTTCCAACATTCAAATTCGAGATATTATCGATCGACAATTAGTCGATGCATGTTGAAATTAGCTTGAGAGAACGCGAGTGAGGTCTCCACTATGGGCATAAGCTTTTGAGCTTTATGGACACCTACTCAGGCTATAATCAAATTTTCATGTACTGGCAGACGAGGACGACACATCTTTCATCACCGACAGAGGTCTTTATTGTTACAAGATGATGCCCTTTGGGTTAAAAAATACCGATGCTACCTACAAGAGGCTTGTTAACAAAATGTTTGTAGGCCTCATTAGTAAAACAATGGAGATCTACGTGGATGACATGCTAGTGAAAGGCCTGAAGGCAAATGACCATGTAAGATACTTGGATGAAACTTTCCAAATTCTACAAAGTTATAGAATGAGGTTGAACCCCCTCAAGTGTGGCAGCTTTAAGTCACTTCGTCTCGAAGGTCACCAGCCCATTACCATCCTTTCGTGAAGATCTTGAAGGGGGTCAAGAAGTTCCAATGGATGGATGAGTGTGAAGAGGCCTTCCAGGGACTGAAAAAGCTCCTAAGACAGGCCCTCTCATCTCAAAACCCAAGTTTTACAACTCTATTTGGCTGTCTCCAATAAAGACATTAGTGCAGTTCCCACAAGAGAAAAGGATACCCTCCAGTTCTCTGTCTACTATGTGATTAAGGTATTTCTGGTGGCCGAAACCCACTACCTTGATATGAAAAAAGTTACCTCTAGCATTGATCAGTGCATCTAGAAAGTTGAGGCTATATTTTCAAGCTTACACAATACTCATGTTAACCAATTTCCCGCTCAAGCAAGTGCTTTAGAAACTCAAAGTTTCGTGAAGGTTTCTAAAATGGACAGTTGAGCCCAATAAGTATGACATTGTTTTCAAAATGAGAAGTGCCATCAAAGGCTCTACCCTAGCGAAATTCATGGTAAAATATGGAAACGTCCCCAAGATGGACGGAATAATGGAGCCCGCAAAATATCTTACATGGAACTTGTTTGTGGATGGTTCATCAGGGACACTGGCTCATGAGCGGGTATGGTCATGGTTAGCCTTGAAGGACACAAGCTCAATTGCACAGTAAAGTTCGGGTTCAAAGCTACCAACAACGCAACTGAATATAAGGTACTACTGGCCATCTTAAGGTTGGCTAAAGAAATACAAGTAAATAGGTTGTTCATTAATAGTGATTCCCAGTTGATAGTTAGCTAGGTAAATGGAAACTTCACAATAAGAGACAAAAGCATGGCTACGTACCTTAAACTGGTGATGGATACTCTCTCATCTTTTGAGAAATTCAAGTTAGTTCAAATCCTACATGTTGAAAATGCCCACGCCGATGCCTTATCCAAGCTGGCTAGTAACAAGGACTCAAAACTACTAACGATTGTACCGATTGAACACTTCTCAGAACCTTCCACTACTAACGAAAAAGAAGTAATGTGGGTAGAAGGAACACCTACATGGATGCAATCTATAGTGGACTTCTTTAAAGATCAAACTATCTCCGGAAACAAGGAAGAAGCTTACAAACTTAGGAGAAGGGCATCCCACTTTGTATTCTGCGATGATGTTCTCTACAAAAGATATTTTTGTTGCCCCATCAATCCATGTGTCGAATGGGAGGAAGCTACCTACATCCTCCATGAGATTTACGAGGGGGTTTGCGGCAATCACACTGGAGGTCTCGCACCGGCACAAAAAGCACTACAGCAAGGGTATTATTAGCCCACTTTGAAAAAAGACGCAATCCAATTTGTACGAAAGTGTGATAAATGTCAATATTTATCTCATATCCATATACAACCCTCCCAAGAACTAATAGTGGTATCAAACCCATGGTCGTTTGCCAAATAAGGGATCGACCTTATAGGCAATTTACCCAAAGGTAGAGTTAGCGCAAGCTTTGCTATTGTCTCATCGATTACTTCTTAAATTAGTTGAAGCCGAACCTTTGGCCAGAATTATGTAAGCTAAAACACACTTCCAAGTTTTTGTGAGAGAATATAATATGAAGTTTTGGAATTTCCTATTCAATTGTCTAGAATAATGGGCATCAGTTTGATAACAAAAAGGTTAGGGACCTGTGTGAAGAGCTCGGAATCAAGAAACATTTTTCGACACCTCACCACCTCAAACAAATGGATAAGTAGAGGCTGTAAACAAAACCATTAAGTATACTTTGAAAAGAAAACTTGAAGCCTCCAAGGAAGCATGGGTCAAACTGCCACAATTATTGTGGGTAATCCTGACTACAAGTCGGACTCAAATTTGAGAAACTTCATTCTCAATGGACTATAGTACAAAAGCCATGAGCTCGGTGGAAGTTGTGTTATTTTCTCTTCATTGATTATAATTTAATGAAATATCCAACGTTGAGTTAAGAAGATGTTAGCTCGATTTCCTCGGTGAAAGGATGGATGAATCCCAAGTGAAACTAACTACATATCAAAGGAAAATAACTCGTTACTACAATACAAGTGTACCTAGTGCTTCGTAGAGTTTTTTTTATCTTCTAAGGAACCAGGGGTAGGAACATTGGGTCCAAACTTAGAAGTATCATATCGCATCAAAGAAGAGCTACAACTTGGCACTTATTGGGTAGAAGACTTGGATGGAAAAATGAAACCTCGCCCATGGAACATAGAGTATCTTAGAATATACTACTAGTAAATGGGTTTTACAACTGAAGGAACTTTCTCAGCCTTCGTAAATATTTTGAAATGATCCAATAAAAAGCACATTTCGTCTAATACATCTAAAGTATAATCCTCACATGATTAAGCTGAACGTCATGGGAGAAACCCCTACATAGGTGAATCATCCATCATGTAGGGAAGTGTAAGCGCCTTGAAAATGAGGATTGGATCCCTAAAGAGATTACTTTATTGGTTCTCCAAGGCGTACGACATAAACATCCCCTATATTGGTGAACCATCCACCATGGCCTCGAAAAAGAGGATTGGATTCCAAAATGGATTACCTCAATTGTTCTCCGAGGCGTACAACACATGCCTTCCATGATGAAACTGAACATCATGGGAGAAGTTACTTCATGGATGAACCATTTACCATTTAGGGAAGCGTAGATGCCTTGGAGATGAGGATCGAATTCTAAAATGGATTACCTCATTAGTTCTCTGAGGCGTGCAACACAAGCCTCCCATGATGAATCAGAACGTCGTGGAAGAAGCCCCTACAAGGGTGAACTATCCACCATGTAGAGAAGTGTGGGTACCTTGAAGATGATGATCGAATCCTAAAAGGGATTACTTTATTGGTTATTTGAAGTGTGCGTTACAAGCCTCCCATGATGAAAGTGAACGTCATGGGAGAAACCTCTACATGGGTGAACTATCCACCATGTAGGAAAGCGTGGGTGCATCAGAGATAAGGACCAAATCCCAAAAGGGATTACCTCATTGGTTCTCCAAGGCGTATGACACTAGCCTTCCATGAAGAAACTAAACGTCATGGAAGGAGAAATGATATTAAAGTTGAACGTGTTTGAAGATTAGTCATGTTTCAAGTGTTTAAAAGATAATTCGTCTTTGGAGGTCATTATATTTACTTCAGCTCAACTTGTAAGTTATATTGTTTAATTTCTACACATTATGGAAATCCCAACACTTGCAAGTTATACTATTTAAAGTTATGCACCTTAACGAGGTTAAGCTGAATTATATTTGCTATGAACATTACTAAAGTCCCAGCTCAAAAACAAGAAATCAAAGAAATATGTACTCCATTAATATAAGAATTTGTACAAATGAGGGCCTCAACCATTACACAGAAAACAAAATAAAAAACTCTATACTATGTTGGAGGTGGCAGAGAGTCTAATGCCTCCATAGCAGGAGCTTTAGCAACTGGAGTTTCTTGGCTTGAAGCTTTGTCCTCAAAAGCACCCTCTTGGTCCACTTCTAATTCTTCCATTGTGTCATTAGCTGGGGTTTGAAGTACCTCATCCAAAAAATCTGCTCTCAGTTCAGAAGCATTGAGTTCTGGGTAAAGCTCTTTTACCATGTCTAATACTTCGACATGAACAAACCTCCTCCAATAGGCATCGAAGCGTTGATGCTCTTCCGTCAGATAAAAGTTGGCAATGTAATCTTTCACCAGTTCCTTACCTACTTTTTAAGCATAAGCTTTGGCTTGCTCAGCCTCCTGTACATAGTGTCTTGTTTGGGTCTCCAGAAACTCATTAAAATTATTGAGCCCAACATTCTCTCTAAGTTAGCCTTCTCCAAAGTTTCGCCCATTAGTTTCTAATTATTGTTTGAAGTTTCAACCATCATTGTCAAGGAAGCCACTTCACACTGGGATTCAAGACCTCTATTTTCAGGGATTGTTAGCTGTCTAAATGTCCTTTAGAACCTCTGGCACTCCAAGGCAACTCCAAAGACCCTGGCACTTTGGCTTACCAAAGTAGCTGTAAGATTTACCATGTCAAAGGTAGAAACATAACTCTACCACCTTTCAATCCAAAGCTTGTAAAAATTAGTAGTGGTACCATAGACTTCAAATGGCAACATGTCCATCACCGCTGGGTAATCTCCCCATCTTGCTCTACTAGAAACCTCCGAGACTTTCCAATGGTCCTCGCCACTAGTGCCTTCTTTACGATCTCGAAGGTCTGCTCTAACCCCTTCACAGTCTCTTCATTGGCCTCATTTACCTTCTAGGCCTTTGCAACATTGAACAAAGCATGCATCAACTTAGAAAGAAGAGGTAGGGTTTACTCAACAATGGGACATTGGTTGTCCTGAACTATCTAGGAGCAGGGCACTACTATGGGATAATTTTTTTTTTTTTTCAGGTTCCTCCATTTTTCCCTTGCCCTTGCCAACCCTCTGAGCCTCCTCGTCCTCACTTTTCTCAGCATGTTCCTTGCTGAAATTTTCTTCTTTTTCCCTAACATGCTTAGCATCTTCGGAGGAGGGCTTTAGAGCTTTGTAGCTTACTGTTAAGGTGGCTTATAAGATTGAAGCCATGTTAGGGATATGATTTCTTCTTCCCAAAATCATTTGGGAACAGTAAATGCAATGTTAAAATCTATACTATGTACTTACACATGGCTTCGATGTTTACCTTTTGAAGTTATTAATATAGAGTTCAAAAAGAACTTGCTTTGGTCAATTAGGCAGTTGAAATGGCGTGACCTTGAATGGCATCTGTAAAAGTCTTCAATCACGTCCCATTCGGCTTGAGAAGATTCGGAGCGAGTCTCTAAAATTGCAAACCAAGAAGAGTCAGGTAAAATTATAATTAAACAACAAGTCATAAAAAGAAACACTCGCGAGCTTTGGAGTACTGGGTCGGCACAGTACAAGCTGGAGCCTTATCTCCCTCAACCATTTGCCACTTTCCCTTTACCCAAACTATGATTCATTCCATCTCTTGATGAAGGATGGCAAACTTACAACGAAAGCGACATGAGCCCCCCCAATGAGTCATGTAGTACCATCATTTGGACTCAACCTTTCCAAGCATCTGGGGTTAGAAAAGGGTATGGAAGATGTAGATGGGCATATCCTTGCCAATCAAGGTCTTCTTCTAGAGGATGTATGCCCCAACTAGCTGGCTCTACCCATTTGGCAATAATAAGTGGGAGCCAACATGTGAGACCTCAACACTGCCCTAAAAAATGGGTATAGAGGCGGACGCATACCTGCAATAAATAAGAACTCGCTAACTGCCACACAAGCCGACCTCAAATAATAGTCACGGTCATGGGCCTCGGGCTCTAAGAGTTCTATAGAATCTAGGATTCTAAGTTTTTTCTTAAGTTCAACCAATTTGGCAGATGTTATAGCAAAAGGGATTCTTAAGTCCCCCATCCCACCTCGTAATCAATAGAACCTTCAATTATTACCCAATAACCTCCGCCTGACCTTCCAAACATAGCCTATTCCCCAACCCTGGCAATGTTGATCCTCTCACGGTTAGCACTCGACCCGAAAGCCATCGAAATTGAAAAAAAATTGAAACGATGGGAAAACAAATTTTTTTAGAAAAATTACCTAAATAAAGAGAAACTTTAAGAATGTGGTATCGATGGAGAATAGAAACGGCGAAAAAGTTTTTCAATGCTGGAGAGATTTGAAGATTTTTGTGAAGGTAGAAGCTGATACTAGAGCATGATTTTGGCATTTATAGAAAGAAAGGACAAAGCTCAGTCATTTGATCTAGATCTACTTTATCTGAAGTGTTCGTTTTTTATTTCATCTAAGGCATTGAACTTAAACAATTATTGTTATTAACGCCTCAGATTGATGAGTGTCTCTCACGCTGAGCCTTGGCGCATCAATCTAAAAGTGCAGCAATGTGACCATCATTGTTTATTCAATATGTAACGGTTGTAAGTGTATTGGAAGTCAAAACGCCTCAATTATCTTTCCTTGGTAACGTACGAAAGTATCAAATCATTGTTACAATAATCGAAAGCATACTTTATTGTCAACAAAGCGAAGAGCTTCAAAGTTCAGCACTTCCTTGCTTCGACTCAATAAGCAAATTTCAGCTATTTTCAAAACCAGGAGTTTCAGCAATTCGGTACTTCCATGTTTCAATTCAACAAGCAAATTTCAACTATTTTCAAAATGAAGAGTTTCAACAATTCGGTACTTCCATGTTTCAATTCAACGAGCAAATTTCAACTATTTTCAAAATGAAGAGTTTCAACAATTCGGTACTTTCCTACTTCGATTCAACAAGCACATTTTAGCTATTTTCAAAATGAAGAGTTTCTGCAGTTCGATACTTCCCTGCTTTGGGTCAACAAGCAAATTTCAACTATTTTCAAAACAAAGAGCTTCAATAGTTCAGCACTTCCCTGCTTTAGCTCACACGAGAATCGGGTTTAATTTCGAACTCCAACTACGATATCAATATCAATACTTGGACTTGGGATACTATTGTATTGGTAAAAAACTAAACATGACAGGAAATATACTTTAAATGAGTTTTACTCATGACAGAAGTTCACACGTGATATAAATAACCATACTTAGACTTGGGGGACTATTGTTACGCTTCGCCTTCTGGCACCCCACGTGGCCAATCCACCGAAACTCTTCTTGCCGAGGCCATGTTTGCCACATGGAATATGACCTACCTAAGTCCATTTAAATTCGATCCACTAAATTCCACTCTTATCAAAGTGATTTTCATGACAATGAAATTGCTGAAGTCCCTATGTTAAAGACATCCAAAGTCCAAACAATACTTCTTTGTCGAAGTGGCAAAGTTCAACGAAGTAGAATTCAAGGCTCAATTAAGGCACGTGACAATTCACGTTTGAAGATCCTGAATTTATAAAATCCTTTTATAATGATTGATTAGACTTTTGTAATGGGTAGAAAGGTCAGCCTGTCAGCATAAGCTATAGGGTGGCTGCCTCTTTTTTGGGAATATTTAATGCACCTGGATAGTTGAGTCAAAATTGATAATATGATAAGATGCCCCAGTTAAATATATGAGGTCACGTGTCCCTCCATCCCATGGACACCATTTCACATGTAACACTATACATATGCCCCATTTGTATCATTTTGGGGGTAAGGCAAATATATCAACTAGCCATACATTCTTTCCCTTTTTATTAATTCTTGGTTTTTAATGTTTGATGTGTGATTTTGATCTTGAGTTTGGTTCTTAGTCGGTCATTCATTATCGTGTGATTTATCTCATATATTTCATCGTAACCCGAACATATTTGTCTCGTGTTATAAAGTTTCTCCCACGTTCAAATATGAGATATTTTCGATTGACAATCAGTCAACGTGTGTTGGAATTAACTTAAGAGAATATGAGTGGATCCGATATATGTTGTCCATGTTAATGATTCGAAACGAGATCAATAGTATTCTTGTGGAACTCACGTGCATATTTGGTATCTTTTTTTACTAATGCAAGTTGGTAAAAGGATTTAGCAAATAAAACATTTAGTCAATTTCATTAATTTATGCATATGAAGATTTTTTACTAATGCTTGTTTGGTAATTAGTTTTTATATATAAATTCATATCTTGTCTGTTTGATAATCATTTATATATATAAATTCATATCTTGTCTGTTTGATAATCATTTTACTCATAGATCTGTATACTACAAATATTTTGTCGTTGCTCATGAAGCAACAAAATATTATAATTAATTTACAGAAAAATATTATATGCTCTTGAAGAGTATGAATTATAATTTTCAATATTTCAAAAAAAATATTCACATATTACTTTTAAAGAAGTAATAGTAAAATACAACGTACTTTCGAAATAACACATATTTCGAAAAATATATCATATATACAATTTATGAATTTGTGTTTATCCCTGAACGAAAACATACAACTCATATCATGTGGACATTGATTCTTACATGATCATATCATAATTAATCATTTTCGAGAATTAACTATGTCCTTTGTTTGATTATATAGTTATCCAAATTTGAAACATCGTATTGAACCAGAAGTTCAATCACTGAATGTATTATTATTAGTTAGATCATCACTAGTTCAATAATAATGCGAAAATAAAAAATTCAAAATGTATATCCAATGAAGAATTGGAAGATTATTCAATCTAATGAAATCATATATAATGTTTATTCTCTTTCATGAAAATTGATCATTAATAATTACCAGCTAAAACAATGACTGAATTTGGAACATTGCCAAATCTAGGTACCTAGATCTTGAAGTATTCATTTCATTCTCTTTTTAAAATCATAAATGCGGAAAACAATTAATTTTTTTGACATAATAAATATCAATGACTTATTATTTTAAAATAATTTGTACTTAAGAAGATATAGAGCATTTAAATTGAATGTTAATTTTAATTACAAAAATGAACTCAACATTTAAATATGATAGTATTGGGTCCGTATCATCACAAGTCGTCATCTCGAATAATCTTGCCTTCAACATCTGAAAAGTGGAGTGGAGAGTGGTAACGTCGAATGAGTTAATGATAAATGAGCAAAACCTTATGCATATGATGCATGCTTATAATGTGCATATGAATTACGTTAAAATAAGAAGCATTTCTCAATATGTATTCCCTTTCTTTCAATTTTTTTATAAACTTAACATGGACATCGTGAGCTCACTTAATGTAACGCCTAGCCAATCAAAATGCAGGGGACATATATTATTTGGAGCTTGGTCGAGTCCTACTGGTAGTACCGCTAAGCGATTAACATTAACATTATCATTGAACATTGATTGTGTGCGCCGATCCCCCAAGCATCATTTCTCAATCACACCTTTAATGATATAGACATATACCTCGTAATAAAACATTCATGATACATATCTATAAAAACATTCATTGACTCATAACATTTGGAAACTTTTTATTCCTTGAAGCTTCATGTATGCTCATGAATGCATTGATGTACATGAATATGTCCTGAGAAGCATTAATGACATAAAAAGTAATAATCAAATATCAAATTCACATAATAATAATTTTAGGTAACACATTTATATATTTAATGATGTAACGTACGCATGAAGATAATGTGAGGTTTACTTAATGAAATGCTTAATAATATACTTTTTAGATAATAAGTAGAGATGTCCCTAATCGCCCGTGAGATCAACATGCCAGGGATCCTAAACCATTACGACTTATTTAGGAATTCAAATATACTCAATTCTTATTTATTAATGTCTATATTAAATAGTTAAGAAGAAACATCAACATGCATAAATTTAAAGGTGTAAAAGAGGAACTACATGAATTAACTACAGTTAACAACCTTCAAAGTCGACACTTGATTTTCATTCTCGCTTTCTGGTGACACATAAATCATCAAAGTAAAACCCATCATTTGTCTCTAATTACCTTAATTAATTCTTTAATTGTTTTAATGTCAAAGAAATTATTTGAATATTATATATATTAAAATAGGTTGTAAATGGTAAGTTTATTAGTGAATGACAATTGTACCCCTACAACTCTAGAAATTATTACCATTGTATCCATAATCATTTCCTATAAATCTATTGATTTTTATTTTTTCTTCTCTTTTTCTCTCTTTTCACAACACGTTATCAAAACGAAAACCTAGTTTTTCAAAATTTAAAGAAAGTGGTAATTTTTTTTAAAAACATAATCATCTATCATATGTACCAAAATTAATTTGGTAACATGTGAATTTTTTTCATTTAACACTTTATCAGAAATTGGAGGCCACTTCGTCCTAGGGATGGCAACGGTTCGGTTCGGGGTCGGTTCAGCCAAAACCATAACCGCACCACCAAATTCTTGGTCATACCATAACCGCACCATAACCACGTAAATCGGTTTGATTCGATTCGGTTAATAACTACGAAAATGAATTATTTTTTATAACTCCAAACTCCAATGTCAAATTGAGAAAAATTATGAAGAAAAGCCAATAAAAACAATACTAAGCAAATTTAACAAACAATATCCCAAAAGAAAATGCAAACATCCCAACTTTCAAAAGGAAAAATTCGAATTTAAGAAACAACATCATCAACATAGGTTAAGACATTCACTCTCAATCTATTACACAAGTTACGAACGAATTTAAATAAAATTGACACAATCTTATTAAATTAAAGTGTTCATCTTTATTTACCAATCATAAACTTAAATGTATGGATAGAACATCATAGTCTAGAAGCCACCTAAGATTGCATGAAAAAATTAACAACTAAACTATATAAAGAAACGAACAAAAACTAAAGTCTAATCTAGGCAAAATTGTTTGTTCTTATTCTCACTTTGAATTCAAGAAACCTGTTAATTGTTTGCTACAAGGAGAGCAACTATGGAAATCGGTTCATCAAATCATATCTTCCACAAAAAAAAAAAAAAAAGGAACCTGATTCATTATAGAATTAATCAAAAAGCAGCGAAATAACATGAAAAATAGAAAGCAATTCAAATGGCTTGAAGCAAAGTTGAGTTCTACTCAGTCACTCAGATAAAAAAAAAAAATATGAAAGTCAAGATGGAATGTTAGACAGCTAATACATATATAAAATCATCCCTAATATAACATTTGTGGCATTAAATTTCACAGTTATATAAAACTATCCCTAGTAAAACCTTTGCGGTATTAAAATAAAAATCAAGCACCATTTTTCTTTTTTGGAATTATAATATGTACATAAAAAAATCAGCAATAAAAATCAAGCACCCGTTTAATCTGAATAAAAAACAACGACGAAACCTTTTGTACAGGAGCATCGACTGGGTCTTCTGTTATTTCTTTCTCGGACAATTTAGGTCAGGAAATGGTGGCGGAACTGGCAAGTTCGACCATCGACGGCGGATTTGGGTGGAAGATTAGGGATTGGTCTTCTTTTCTGTTTTAATTAGCTGGGTTGGGTAAGGGACCAATGGCAAAGGTTTTAAATTTTAATTAATAATACGAACAATAGGACAATTTGATATTGAATTGGCCAATTGGACAGTGAGCTGGGCCTTGCTTATTGGGTTAAATTTTAGTTAATATTAATTGGGCCAGAATTTTGGGAAGCCAAACAAAAAAAAAATGCCCAATTAATTTTGAGAAATAATAATGAAAAGTCCATTTGTCCATTTTTTTAACACTTAATCGGTTCAGTTCGGTGCACCATAGCTAAATACCATACTCGCCCCTAAATGAAGCGGTTTATTAAAATCAAAATCATAACCGCCCCATTGCACCATCGGTTCGATTTTTTTCGCCCCATTCGGATCGGTTAACCACGATTTTCGGTTTTCACAGTTCGAATTGCCATCCCTACTTCGTCAGCTACGATTGCATTAATTTCTGCCTCTTAATTTTGCATCTTAATTTTGATTATTGTGGTAGTCAATTGCATGAATTTCTATGAATTCATTCATTTAAATTATATGCTTAAGAATTTGTCTTTAATCCATATTTTCATGTGCCGCCTGCATGTTCTCAATTTTCGAATTTGAGTTTGAGTCAGTTTAGGTCAATTTGCGACATAAGCAATTTGTACACTTTGCTTTAATTTATGTACGTGAATTATACTCTTTGATTTATAATTAATATTTGAGAAGAATATCATTTGCTCATGAAGAGAATGAATTATATTTTTCAATATTTCAAAAGAATATTAACATATTGTTTTTGAATAATCAATAGTAAAATACAACGTGCTCTAGAAGTAACACATGTTTCAAAAAACATATTATTTTGAATTAGTGTTTATCCCTGAAGGAAAACACGTAACTTATGTCATGTTGATATTAACTACTTAATGTTTAATCATATTTTTTGAAACTAATTGTATTTCTTTTTTATTTAATTATGTAGTAAATGGCCCCATCATCCTCCACATTGACCATCTAAATATTATTTTTATCTAATAAATGTAATACATATACTAGATGATTGCATGGTGTTTGCAACTTGAAGTTTATGAATGCTCATATCATGAGCATAATTTCCAGATTATACAATTAAAACGGTGTCTTGTTAATGTCACTGATCCTAAATATCAACATTTTGATAAGTGTTAGTTGAGATATGGATAAATAGTTTAACACTATTACTTGTAAAATACCTCTAATTAATTTAATTGAGAACAAAGTACTTCTCATTTCTGTTTAGGGAAAGTTATTAAGCATCATACCAACATCATAGTTCTTCCTGTTATAATTAGCTTATGATCAAAGTCTGATTTTTCCATCAAATTTATTTGGTAGTGCATTATATGCAAAATTAATCCACCACAATACATCGAGATAAAAAATAAAGAATGTTGAGAATAAATGAGTAGTTTGAACCCTTATACAATATCTTAAACTTTGACGAGTAATATTTTATCAAACAGTTTGCTGATTGTCAATTTAACTAGACAATTCTCTCAACATTAGGGGAGGAATTAAGATTGGAAATAATGTACAAATGCATAATTATCTAAATTCGAACAAAAAATTCGAAAGATAATTTATTTAGATGCATTTACTGATCAAAGAGACAAACAATATCTCATATACCAACTTTAAATGTTCCAAGTTGAATTAACATCCTAGGGGACAATTAATTGATATGATATTTGGTGACATGTTTGAAACATGATGATATTCAATTCTAATATAAAAATCTCCAAATGTAAATGGAGCAATTAGCAAAGATAGTCCCATTAAGGAGGCATATACTCTTGATGAGTATTTAGACATAACAAATCTTAAAATCCCAGAAGATGTTTAGATACATGATATATTGAAAGTTCAGATATCTCAATAAGTTATGTTGTCATGAGAAAATAAATAGAATAAAAAAGAAAAAGTTGTCGACGACATTTTTATACATGACATACTTCTTTATATTATGTATAGCGAAAAATCGAAATATATTCGTCGAAGTATATCGATCGAAGAAATAATCGGGCCAAACAAATGGACGCAATCCTAGCAAATTGAGTTTATAGAAACCTGATATTTCTGGATTTACAATTTGGATACCTATCCTTGAAGATTTTATATCTAAAGCATATAATTCAAGTGCTATTAACATGAGGGAGAGAATATCCATTGTACTATTTTTTCCTTGATCAAGATTTTGTTCCACTGGATTTTTTTAACAAGGTTTTTAATAAGACAACTTTGTGACGTATTCAAAAGATTTTTCTACAGAGTTCTTCCTAATATGGTTTTAATGAGGCATATTCTTCGCACGTGAACGTCCATAAAATATAAGACATTTACCCTCAAAAGAATACTTTGATATGGATGAAACTCACGAAGAGATCGACAGATCTATTTTCGAATCATGTTAATATACTTATCAAAGATTAATAAATATCTCGTACAAAAAACGGTGTTAATAGAAGGCTATACACGAAAACATGAGACGTACTTTACCAAAAATTACAATATTGAAGATATTGACATTCAAGATAAGGATCTATTGATACAAGAATGTTTATTTATTGAAATTAGGGGGAGTAGTTGTACTCATTTTCATTAGATCAAGTTTTGTCCCATTGGATTTTCTTAATAAGGTTTTAACGAAACAACATTTTATTACTCACAATTATGTGTACTCATTTTTTCTCATTTGTTGGTATGTTTGTCTCATTGAATTTCTTGCAAAACAATGTTTCAATGAGATAGTTATTTTTCAAATAATTATCAAATGGGGAGTCTTATAAAATCATAAGATAAATATTGATGATTGTGTAGTTTTATCAACATACATAGATAAATCTTATCTAATTTGGAGAGTATTTCATTGAAATAGTAACTCTCATTTTGAACTCTATAAATACGACTTTTGATTATCAATAAAATATACATTTTAGTTTGGACTCTTATATTTTCTTTTCTTTTTGTCTTATTACTTTTATTTTATAACAGTAATTTAGGATTGTACAAAACTCCCAAATTTAATCGGATCGAATTGAACTAGAACCGAATTGAATATGGCGATTCTTGTTAAGTTAAATACACGAACGAGTATTTGAATAAATGTTTGGTTGGGTTATCTGTTCTAGACTAAGAACCAAATAACAGAATAAGAACCAAATCTCCTTAATTTTTTTAATCTTAAATAAATCAAATTATTTTATTTATTTTTAAATAAATTTGCTAATTAATTAATTTAGCCCAAACTCAAAATATGATTTTTCTATCTCTAATTTTCAACAAAACCCAATTTAATCAAATTGACCTAAATTTTACCTAAATCTATCTTATTCTTCCGTAGTGTCAATTTTGCCGTTCTAGAGAAATCGAAACTCGACTGCGTTTCTCTTCATTATTGTGAGCTCACTACTCTTTCTGTGATTTTAACAGTTAATTTGTAAGAAAAATTGAACATATCATTAATTGAATTAATGTAGAGTTTTTTCTCTTTAGAATCGAATCGAACCAGACCATGTCCAGATCTAAACAGTATAGATAATATAAAATTTTAAAGTGCTTTATGTGCAAAGTACTCATAAAAGGAGCATTCGTCCCTCTATCTCCGATCTCTCCCAACCATCATAGTAGAACCATCTCTCCTCCCCTACCCCAACACTAATAGGCGAATTTGAGATTAGATTTTAGGTTTGGCTAAAATTTAGAATATTTATTAAATAATAATTTATTTATTTATTGTTGGGGAGGGGACTCGGGGGGGGGGGGGGGGGGGAAAACATTAATTTTGTGTAGTAAAAATAAAAATTTCTAATAAATTTTATAAGTTTAAAGAAAAATAAATTTGGTATTAGGCTTGGGTTCATAAAAGCTTAAAACTCGATATTATCGTATAACCACGCTTTATACTTTTTAAAACACTGATAATCTATTTTAAATATATTCGTTTCCTCCCACACCCTATTACAGCCTCTACTTGGTTCACATCTCCTAGAGTCCAAGCAGTGACGGACTCAGCACGTGGCGGGTTTTCGCGGTCGTTCGTGCTGAATTCGCTGGAGTTTTCAAACCGCTGAGCGCTCCAATTGCATAATGGATTCACCATTGTAGTGTGGAAATTGGAATACAGGAAACCACAAGGAAGCTGAAGACGATTACTCAAGTTTTTGGCCTAATTGGCCTTTAAAAAAAAAAAGGGGCCTCAAATCCAATCCATAGTCCATGGACTATGGATATATATGTAGAGGTGTCAAGACGGATGGACCGATCAGACCTGTGAAAATCGACCAAGATTGACCGGGGACCGCAGGCCGACCCGTGACCCGAGCAGGCAGTTCACGGGTCAAGGAGGTGTGATCTGTGGGCTTCACGAGTTGCACCTTCACGGGCCGCGGTTAACCACGGCCCGTAAAAAAATTAAATATTATAGTTAAGTAGGTGTCAACCTAGTTGGAATGTACTTAAACTATAAATTATAGTAAAAGTAGATACCAACCTAGTTGAGATGTACTTATGCTATAAATATTTGATAATAATAATTAGAAATGCATTTAGTTGTTATTTGTTTAAATTAAATTTAACTTTGCAAAGTTATAAATAATTCATGTAACATTAAATTTGAATTCTATGTAAACATTTTTTGGTATAAATATGAATTTATCATTTTGTTCAATTCTTAGTTTACATTTAACAAAAAAAATATATTTTTGCTATAAATATGAAAAATTCTATATTTTTATAATTTTATTTATACAATCATACTGGTCAAACCGTGACCCGTGACCTGCATGGGCTCGACCCGAATGGGTCAACGGGTGGGCCTCGGTTGTAGTCCAAAATTGTGGGTCGACCCGGAACCCGTAGATGGCGGGTTTTTTTTTTCACGCGGGCCGTTACTGGGTTCATATGTTGGCGGACCGACTCGGTCCAGACCACCCGGATTGACACCTCTATATATATGTATGTTACAACAAGTGAAGTAGTGCCAACAAGAGAGAGCCAAAGACAAGAGAAGCACTAAAGCAACGCCGCGGTCAGTCTCCATTTCCCACCTCTCTTTGCTCGATTTACGAAATTGGTCGTTGGCGATAGACTCGGACCGGACGGACCTCCTCCTCCTGCAGCTTTGACTAGTGAGCGCATTTTCCTTCTCGAATCTCGACTGTCGCTCTCTTTTTTAGTATTGTTCCGTGACAAAGAAATGAGAATTGTGATTAGTGAATTTGTGATTTATGATAAATATTTTATGTTGTATGAGTTCTAAGTTATAAAGTGGGATTTATGATTGTGATTTGAGAATTTAGGTTTAGGAAATTAGGAATAAGTAAAAAAAAAACTAATGGAGAAGATGTTGGGCTCAATTAAACCATGCGTACACCGTGTTTTTAAATATTTTTAGTATTGTTTAATCAAATTTTAATAAACAGTCGAGCTATTACAATCGTTGATTGTCAAACGATCAAAAGTCAAGCTCTGCCCTAACTGAACTTCGATTTTGGGTCAGCCCCTGAGTCCAAGTCCTTCCGTTTGTGCTAGCTGGTTTCTCACTTTGATTATAAAAAATGGTGTAATTATTATTTGAACAACAAAATTGATAATTTTTATCAACTAGGATTAAACAATGCTATGACAATGATATATTTGTGGACAACGTTGTGAAAAAAAAAAGGAAAAAAAAAAATTTGAGGGTCAAATTGGTACTAACACTATAGATTAGGGACTGGTGTCAATATAAGTTAGGGATGGCAAACGAGTTTGTTAGATCGATAGCTTACAGACCGGCTCGTGAAAAGCTCGAGCTGACTCGACTTAGGACTCGGTCGAGCCCAAATTTCGGGACTTAGTTCAAGACTGGGCTGACCCGTGAGGCTTGTCGAGCCACATGGGTTGGCTCGTGACACAGGCCAAAAATGGCCCGTGTTGGGCTCGTTTCACACATGCTCTATTTTTCTTTTTTTATTTCAGAAAGATGCATTAAAGCAATATTGCCCGCAACAATGCATAATTTTGCTTAGTTGGATGATATCAATAGTGCAAGCATGGATTTTCCTTGCCGAATTATCCTTATTGCAAGCCAGGTAATTATTCTATTTTCTTACCTTTATAGTTCAATTCTATATTTTGACTCATCATGCTTCTCCAATAATCTTTGAAAAATAGTTGGTAGGAGGAAAGCATATTTTTTATTTGAATCTTTTTGTGGCAACCAACTTCAAACAATGACAAAATATTATATTCTATATCATACACATCTTGCAAGATCACTAAATTGAATTTTAGAGGATTTAAATTAACTTGCTGACTGCAAGTGGCATAAAGGTTGAATCCAATTAAAAAATTATCATTTTTGGAGATAGCAGACTATGAAAAATTTGAAGCTATACGAGCCGCGAGCTTTAGCTTGCGAGTCGGCTCGTTGACAGCGCTAGTATAAGTCATGTCCAAAGCATACCATTAGACATAAAATCTTATCTGTCATGCTTATTAATTGATACGAATTAAACACAACTACTTAAATATAGAAACAATATAAACAAAATTATATTCTGGAATAGGAATAATAAAAAGAATAAACTAAGGGCTGATTTGCAGTTTTTATTCATAAATTTTGATCGTTTTGGATGATACCTTCTGTAAGAGGTTGCGAAAATTGATGCTTATCATCCAAAATCAGATTAGTTCAATTTGGTGAATATTTTCAATTTACAAATTGGTGGTTTTTGTCGTTTTTCAGATTTTTTTTTTTTTAAAATTTTAACCTTTATAAATTAATTATTTCTAACTCACACATTTTATTCAAAATTAAGCCATGTTTGAGCCCCATTTTGATAAGAAAATATATTTTGGAATAGTAATATTTTAAAAGAATGCGTGATTAAAAAATAAGGAAAAATCTTCCATTTACATATAAATTATTTTATATGATAAATAATGGTTGAAAATGAGTTTTTGTAATAATGGGGGCAAAACATATGCTAACTTATAAATATAATTATAATAGCTAATAATTTTATTTATCAGCAAAAAATTAATTATAAGATAAACATTTATTTTTTTTTTTTCAAAAAAATTCTTATAAAGTAAAAATTAATACTAAAAAGACAAAATTCACTATAAAATATTAAAAAACAATAGTTATAAGTAAAAAGTTTCTTATGCGTACAAAATTAATTTATAACTGTAGAATTTACTTATAAGTAAAAAACTACTTATTGCTTAATTTTAATTAAACATTTCATTTTTTAAGTTAAAAATCAGCTTTATATTTAAAAAGAAAAATTATGAAAAACTGCCTACAAGAAACCATAAATTAAAATTTTCATCAAGAGACAGATGTAATTTTATTTACAAAATTATTCATAACTACCAAGTAACCTTTAGCAAGTGATAAAAAAAAATGTTATCTAATACTAGTTGTGCTAAAATCCTAGTTCAAATGGTGACGTAACAAAAGATTCTAGGAAAGTGAACAACCTCACAAAAATGAGAAAAACTCACGAGAAACTTTATTCAATTCAATAAAAGTACAGAACCAAAGGGCTTACAATGCTTTAAATAGTAAAACCCTAACAAAATTTGAAAAATGAATAAAAAAATGATATATTCGAGATAACAACTTAAATTGAAACCCCTAAAATTCAGGATCGTTTCTCAACAAACGGAATACAAATCCGAATTTTATTGAATGAGATATTGTCAAAATAAAAATTACCATAAATGACAAAAACGTTTAATCGAGAGCTTAAACGATGGAATATACCCAAAATTTGACGTATGTCAGGGCCGAAGGCACTGAGTTGTGATCATTGGCTCGTTTCCAATCGAATTAAACTAGTAATTCGTCAAAAACGGACAAACCGAAAGTTATCATGAAATCATTATTTTGCTTTGCGATCCCACTTTATCATAAACTCTAACTCCTTATGTATTTCATCATTCTCCCCAGGGTGAGAACAACTCGCCCTCGAATTTGACAGGGAAGAAGCCTTATCATCATCAGAATTATCACCACGAAATGGCACCAGATGATTGACATTAAACACGTCGGATGTACAAATATGACTGGCAGCTTCAAACGATAAGCATTTGGATTAATCTTCTCAATGCCCTCCAATGGACTAACCTTTTTTTTGCAGTAAACTTGTTGTATTCATGAGCAGGAATACAATCTTTTGTTAACACTGCCCAAACAAAGTCACCTATCTCAAATTCAACATGTCGGCGTTTAAAATCTGCATCATGCTTATACTTAGTAACAACAACCTGCAACTGATCATGAGCCTGTGAGTGAACCTGCTGCAATTTTTGAATGAAGTCCTCGACCTTACCATGCATCCTAACAATAGTAGAAACTAGGACCAAGTTAAGGGGACCACGAGGAACAAGACCATACACTACCTGAAATGGACTAAAACTTGTACTTCGGTTAATAGTATGGTTATGAGCAAATTCTTCCTGAGACAACTTCTGATCCCCAGACTTGATGTGATCACCAACCAAGCAACGTAGTAAATCACCCAAGGAATGGTTAACAACCTCTGTCTGACCATCTATCTGACGATGATATGCACTGCTGAAGTCCAACTGTGTATTGACCGAGCGCCATAAACTGTGCCAGAAGTGACTGAGGAAGCGAGTATCCTAATCAGACACACTAGATGTAGGTAGTCCACGCAAGCGATAGACCTCACGAAAGTACATTAAAGCCACATTGACAGCATCTGTAGTTTTCTTGCAGGGGATAAAGTGCACCATCTTGGAGAACCGATCAACCACTACAAAGATAAAGTCAAATCCACGATGAGTCCTGGGAAACCCCACAACGAAATTCATGATAACGTCTGTCCAAGGCTAGGTTAGGATAGGTAGGGGCATATACAAGCTAGCATTTTTCGCCTTTCCTTTGGCTAAATAACAAGTCCGACAACGCTCCACAAACTTGCCGACATCCTTGCACAATGATGGCCAAAAGTAAGAAGCAGCAACAAGTTGCAATGTTCTATCACGACCCACATGGCCCTCATTGTGCAATTTTTGAACAATCTTCAACCTCAAACTGCCTTTGAAATACATAACTAATTGCCACGAAAAAGGAAACTATCAACCCATGCAAACTCCGACTGCACACATTCCTGCAACTTCCGAATAACATGGGAGAAATATGGATCAGTAGCATATAAATCACAAAGGCTATCAAAACCTGGAACCTCCACTTACATTTCTGTCATGAGAGTTCGGAGCCTACTCAATCATCTGCCACCTTGTTAAAGGCACCTGCTTTGTGCTTAATCACGAAAGTAAACAGCTGCAAGTAAGCAACCCAAGGGGCATGTCGAGCAGATACCGAGACTTCGGGCTAGAAAGCTTCTCGCTCGAATATGCAACTGGGCAGTTGTTCTGACTCACCACACTACCAATACATACCTTCGAAGCATCACAATGCAATTCAAACGGCTGGGTAAAGTCATGGAGCACCAAAACTAGAGTAGTCGTCAACTTCTGCTTAATCAACTGAAGATATGCCTCTACCTCGGAAGTCCACTGAAACTTGTCATCCTTCATACAATCTGTAATTGGTGCCATGATACTGTTTAAATGTGGTATAAACATACGATAAAATGAACCAAGGACATTAAAACTACGTACTTCTATAACAGTTTTAGGCTGTGGCCACTGGCTTATTGCCTTTACTTTTGATGTGTCAACTGCAACCCCTCCTTCGATGCCACATAACCCAGGAATACAACACGATCAGTCAAGAACGGACACTTTTACGCAGCCAGTAAGTGTTATTCTCCAGGGGAGTTAGAAAGCTCCCCACCACCAACACCTGACCAACATCACCAACTACAAACTCTTCCTCCTCTATGGCTTTTCGGTGTCTTCATTGTCAAATATAGGTGGACCTTCATGATCTCCATACCCCTCATCAACAAAGAGTCCTCTGTACAAATTCTTGGGACATTCAGATTGTCTATGGTATGTTCCTCCGCATGCAATATAAAGAATACCACCTCCAGGACTTGTTGGCTGTTGAACATGATTAGTTCTAGGGGGGCACGTTGAGTAAGATTACCAGGATGCGTCATCTGATGTTGTGGATTATTGGAAGAACTACCTGCAGTGAAAGAAACTACATTTCTTCTGGACTGTTGTTTCTCTAATCTGTATTTCCCTCTGATGAGCTTCAGAAACTGTCAGATCAAACATATTCAATGTATCCTGTATTTAGGGACGAAGACCACCCACATATCATGACATCAACTGTTCATCCATCTCCATCACCTCATTCCTCGTAATCAACATGTAAAATTATATGGTATAGTCACTAACCGTTTTCAAGCCTTGATGTAGATTCTACAATTGCCGGTACATGGTCTGAACATAATTGTAGGGCAGAAACTACTTCTTTAGTTTATCTCACGATGTAAACATGGACTTTCCTAACCTGGATCTTATCACTTTAGTCTGCTTCCACCACGTCGCTGCTCGTCCATGAAATCTCATCCCAACGAGAGGCACATATTTATCAGTAGGAACCTCCTTAAATTCAAAGATCTCATCCACCACAGTCACTCAATCCAAGAACTCTTCTGGACTTAATCCACCGTGAAACTCATGAATATCAACATTGAATCCTGATTCCCAACGCTTGTTTTCATCCTGACCGTCCCCTCCGTCGGACTGATAGATCTATTGGATGCTCAGGTTGTGCAAACGCATTCTCATCATCAAAATCCTCAACTGGTTGGATCACAGGCGCATGTTGTTGTGGTGTGAGTGTAGCGATTTGCTGTGTCAACAACTCCAATTGTTGGCGCAGTTGTGCGATTTCTTTACGTCTATATACCTCCTCTACCGGGGCTTTTTCACATGCTTCTGGACGTCTCCTTGGCGGCATGTTAAAGGACCAACTTCGACTCTGATACCAACGACGTAGCAGAAGATTATATGAAAAATGAACTACCTCACAAATATGAGAAAAACTCACGAGAAATTTTATTCAATTCAATAAAACTACGGCCTCAAAGGGCTTACAATACTTTAAATAGTAAAATCCTAGTAAAATTCGAAAAATAAATAATAAAAATAAAAGGCGATATTTTTCCATAAATGAAAAAAATTCGAGATAACAACTTAAATTGAAACTCCTAAAATTCAGGATCGTCCTCAAACAAATAGAATATGAATCTAAATTTTATTGAATGAGATATTGTCAAAATAAAATTTACCATAAACGGCAAAAACGCTTAATCGAGAGTCTAAACGACAGAATCTGCTCAAAAATCGATGTATATTAGTGTCAAAGGCTCTGAGTTGTGATCATTAACCCGTTTCCAATCGAATTAGACAGCAATTCGTAAAAAACGGACAAATCCGAAGTTATCTTGAAATTATTATTTTTGCCTTGCGATCCCATTTCATCATAAACTCTAACTTCTTATACATTTCATCAAATGGTAACACTTTAAATGTTCAATTAAATGAATAATATGATATTGTATTTAAATAAATCTGTTATGTTATGTTATAAAATTATTATATAGACCGATATTTGATATAGGTGATGTCGAATAGCATTGTCCTCGATAAAAGGTGACAGAAATGAGTAAAGCCCATATTATAAGACATGGCAATGGCAGCCTAAAAAGTAAAATGCAAAAAGTGATAGAAAGTGCCACTGAAACAACCAACCACATGCTGCTTTGCTTTTTCTATTTGTCCATCTTTCGTTAAAATCAAATTCCAATAATGGAAGCCGCCAGTATTTTCTTATCAGATAATGTATTGCCGCCTCAGTTTTCTAAATTGGAGGCTTTTAAATTTTAGGGTAATTGTCACAAAATCCTCGACCTTTGCTTCTATTGTAGAATACTCTATATCTTTTCAGATTAAATAAAAATCCCTCTAGATGACATTTGCATGTGGAAGACCCCATATCATTCAAGTCCGTTAGTAAAGGCATTAAATTCAACCAAAAGTAAAAATAAATAATTGCAATTACGATCTCAAATCTTTCAATTTTTTAAGATTATACTTGAACTTTTTATTTATGTTAATCACAGTCACATGCCTTCCAGTTCCATCACCTTCTTATCCAAATCTCTCACCCCCACACCCACCGTCTGTAACCGCCTTAAATTTTTTAGAAATTCCTCATTTTATCTCTGGATTCAACTTTTAATCATTGCCGATTGTAGAAAGGATGAGAACTTTCCTCTCATTCGTGGGAGATTTGGAGAAGCAGAAGATGATGAAAGGTTTGAGATTGTGATTAATACAAATAAAATGCTTTGATATAATCTGCAAAAAAAAAAAAACGAGGTTTGAAACTGCAGTTGCAACTATTACTTTTTTAATTTTGGCTGGATTTAACATACCTACTAACGGACTTGAACGATAGGGACCCTCTGCATGTAAAAGATCATTTGGGAGGTTTTTTTGTGAATTTGAAAAGATATGAAGTATTCTGCAATAGAGACAAAGATAATAGGGTTTTGCGCCAATTACCCTAAATTTTATATAACAAAGTTACCTTGCAAGTCACCTAGTTTTAGGATAAAATATACACTACAGTCCAACGTACTAAATAATATAATTCAAGTCTTATAGAGACAGTTTAAAGAATAAAATGTTCTTGTGATGTTGAAATACAATTTTTAGTAAATAAGAATGAGAAATTCATTAACCAACATTGATTCGACATACAATGGGATCGCTCGATAGTTAGTACGAGGTGGATATGGTCTGATTGTTTTAGGTGGCAAGAATTGTTGATCAGCAGATGTAATTTATATTAGTTCATGCTCTTCCATATAAAAAAATTTAATTTATATGTTAAAAAAAAACAATATTGGAGCTGAATTAAATTTTGATTCTTTAGTTGGAATTAAGAACTCGATCAAAATCGTCTACTTTTCCCCAGAATCAATCCAACTATAAAGATAATTCAAAATGGGCGTAACAGATGCACATAGACTCTCGAATTTAACTTAATCCCGTCAGGGGCGGACCGAGAAAAATGTTTAGGTTAGAAAAAAAAAAAACACTCAAATTTTTTTTTTTTTTGTGGGGTCATCTGACCCCACATGACCTCATATGGGTCCGCCCCTGAATCCCATCGTGTCACCTTATTTAACGATTCTTTCCAAAATGCGTGAATGCAATTTAGTCGTGTCACCGTATTTAACGATTCTTTTCAAAACGCGTGAATGCAATTGGAAAATTCGAATAAGTATTTACAAACAAAGACTTGTTAACGTGCATCGTTTATATATATATATATATATATATATATATATATATATATATATAATTGTTCTCCTGTCCACGGTGGGCAGAATAAGACTGTCCACTTGCTAATGTGGCAGGAGAATCCAACATTGGGTTCTCTCCGAGTGGGTATAATAAGACTTCTCACCGTGGACAAGAGAACACCATTATATATATTCTAGTCTTACATTGCATGCTGGTAAAAAGCACGGTGGAAATGTTAATTTCTTTCCTTTCACGGGCACGTTCAAAACGAAATTGTGCTATAAGAAATGACAAAATGAAACAAGGTTAAGTACATTGTAAGCAATAATGTCAAAATTTATTTTGTCAAATGGTCGGTCGTATGGTTTTGGACATTATATCGGTTGAAAATATAAGTATAAACGATTTTTTATATTTAACTATTTAAATTTTTAAACAGGATGATTCAATATAGTCACTAAATTACAAAATATAATCTCGAGTTCAAATTTCATTGCTGTTCAATTTCGATATTACATGTGTGGACATTTTAATAGAGTTTACATGCACGTTAGAGGACTTGTTAATAATACAAAAATAATTTAATAATGGCAGTAAATCAAAAGCCCCATAATTAAAATGAGACCAATTAAAGGTTTAGGTAATTAGTTTGGCATGTTTTTTTAGTATTCTTACTTGGAGTAAAAAGGTTAAGGCCCTGTTTGATGGACAACATTTTTCATGGAACTTGGAAAATGTTTTATATTTTTCAAGTTTTATACCGTTTGACAGCAAAAAAATTTCCCATTTTTTTTTTTTCAATCTACTCCATCCACCCGCCTACTTTCCAGTTTTTGGAGGAAAAATATTTATTGTTGTTTTGGTTGGTTTTGATTTTTCAGGTTTTTTTTTTTTTTTTTTTAGCAATTAAAAAAAATTCTAGACGCAATAGTAAAAAAAATTATCACCTTTATTGACAATTCTCATCCAAAACAAAGCCAAACGAATGGTATTTGGTATGGTAATTTTTTTTTATTTTATTTTTTGCAATTGAAACAAATGCTAGACTCAATGGTAAAAAAATTATCGCTTTAATAGACAATTTTCATGAAAAACAAAGTTAAACGGACACCAAACTTTCAATATTTTCCAGGTGTAAAATTATACCAATCAATTACAATTCTCAGTAAAATAAATTATAGACAATTCAATTTCCAATAAAATATTTTCTTTCTACTCAAATTTCACATTTACGATCAAACGGAAACCTAGGATTTCAACTAACCTGCCTAAGTTAAAAATTTTCAAATGATTAATTTTTGAAGTTTTTCCTCACACGTAATTGAATATTGAATTGTAGTAGGTTGGATTATAAACCTTTCAAACTTGCAACAAAAAAAACAAAAAAATTGAACTCTTGCTACGAAAAGCGAGAATAGATAATAAGAAAAATAAGAAAAAGAATACACAAATTTATGCGAGAATTCAAAACGGAAAAAAATTATGTGCAGAAAATGAGAAATTCACTATATCAAAAATAAGTACAATGAATCAACGTTTTGACGGTTACAATGATATTACAATGAAACCTTAAAATAATTTTAAAAAATAGGTTTTATGGACGGGCATTTTTTTTTTAATTTTTTAATTTAAGTTTCACTACATATATCGCACCACAAGCTTTTCATTCCTGGTCAAGTAAGATTCGGATTACCATACTCTTAACAACTCTATTTTTTAATTTTATTTATTAAAACAATTAAACTTCTATGAAATATTTAGTACTTGATAGTATTTTCTTAATAGAAATAATTTAAGATTTATCTATGCATGAAATCAAACAATTTACAAAGTTAAATTTATTAATAAATTTCATGTTTATTTATTTACTTTTATCTTCGTTTAATTTAACTTGATACAATTAAAAGAATAAAACTGCTGAAGGACTAAAAGGTTTTTAAATTCCATTATTTCTCTTAACTTGTAAATAGAAATTAAAAACATTTTTCAAGTCATATCGATGATGCTAGATATCATTTAATACATATTGAAATAATTATTTTCCACCTAGATGTATAGTTGTCACAAAAAGGTCCAACCACGTGTCCATTGTCATGAATCGAATATTTACGTCTCGGTCGTCGAAGTTTGTCCGACCAAAAGAATGTCTCGGTCACCACCGTAGCTCCTCTAATCAAAGGATTAGGTAGAACCCAATCACTTGATTAAAACAGTTGAATGCCTCGACCATTAACAAGATTAAGGCCTCCGTTCAGTCCTGGATACACATAAAAGCTATTAGTACGAATTCTGCCAAAATAAACTTAGGGTGTGTTTGATACGTCACGAATTCTAGGGAAAATGGAATTCGTTTTCCATTTTCCCACTTTTCAACCGTTTGATGCGTCTTCTTTTCCAGGGAATCCATTTCCACCTATTTTCTAGGTACAATCATTTGATGCACAAAAGCTTGATTTTGTTTTCCCATTATTAGGTGGGAAAACATTTTCCACCTTTTTTTTTTTAAGCAATGGCAACAAATTCTATTAACTATTGCAAAAAGAATTTTCACTTTTGTTGACAATTTCTATACAAAACAAAGTCAAACGAATATGATTTTTTTTTTCTAATTGTTTAAATATTTTTTTTTCTTTTTGGTAATTGGAACAAATTCTAGACTCAGTGGTAGAAAATATTATCATTTTAATGGACAATTTCTATAAAAAATGAAGTCAAACGGACACCAAACTTTCAACATTTTTCAGGTGGAAAATTATACCAATCAAACACACTTAATTACAATTCTCAGTAAAACAAATTCTAAGCATTTCAATTCCCAGTAAAACATTTTATTTCCACCCATTTTCCACCTTTGCAATCAAACGGACCCTTAGATTTCAATGCATTAAATTCATGTGTGCACGTAGCAAATTGCTTGACAAGTGTCACAAAGTACAAATCTCGCCAAACCTCAATAACTTAACTCTACTTCCAACACAACGACGATGGAATGACAACTCAAAAATTGATCAAAATACTCCTAAAATCACTCGTGATTATGCTTTCTCTGATTAAGTAGTGACCAAGATCATGCTTGAATCTCAATCTTACTCTATACAAACAACTGGCTTTAGAACACACCCAAAGTTTTCCAAGAAAAGGGGAAAACCCTACTAAAATTCGAAAATAAAACTTGACCGTTGATTTTAAATATATTATCCATTTTATGCGGTAAACACCATTCCAATTTTAACAAATAATGCTATTAATTTCGAGTCTAGATGATCATAATTCTATTTGATAGTGAGTACGCTTCCACATTGTCCCGTTAAGATGATATTCTTTATATACTTTCGACAATGTGAATGTGATACAATTGTTATATAGACAAATAACCTTTATGTTCTAAACAAATAATATTGGATCGTCTTCAAGAAGCTCACCAAACACAAAATACTCTCTATTTTGGAGCGAATGATTAAAAATAAGTTCGAAGAGATTCTTTATTTTAAATTTTTAAAAAATCAAAAGTGAAATTGGCTTTCCAAATAAAATCACTCCATATTCTTAATTTAAAATGATTGCATTTAATAAATTACAAATTTCAATACTATGCAATTTAAATTAATTGGTCAGCGACATAAAAAAATTATGTTAAATGATAAAATAGAAGAAAACAATAAATATTCTTTGAAAAAAATAAAATCAAAATAGAGAATATTAAAATTTTTCAGGATGTGTTTGATGGATATTATTGATAAAAAAAATATATTTTAAATTGTGATATGATGAAAAATTTGTGGTTAAAAAATAAGTAAAAAATATATTATTTTATTGAAAAATGAGTGGTTGAAAATAACTTTCGAAAGAGTCGTACATTTATTTGATTAATAGGAGTAAATGTAAAGGACAATCTACTGGATATTTCGAGAGGAGGAGCAATAAATTGTTGAATGAAGGCCGCGTGAGTGAGTAGTCATTTCCTTCTCTTCTCACATTTCATTTACGACACCCACTACTCCCATAAATCCCCGTCTCTCTTACTCTTCTTCTCAAGTCTCTGTTTATCTTTGTATTTGAAATACTCTCTGGAACTTTTCTGATTTTGATCGTGATGGCTTCTTCATTCACCGCAAATCC
The DNA here is from genome assembly GCA_019097785.1 of Fraxinus excelsior. Classification (NCBI taxonomy): domain Eukaryota; kingdom Viridiplantae; phylum Streptophyta; class Magnoliopsida; order Lamiales; family Oleaceae; genus Fraxinus; species Fraxinus excelsior. The sequence goes on from CM032633.1 coordinate 26,123,293, forward strand.
CGATATGAACTCGAACCCATTGCGCAAAAAGCGAAGGAAAATCGGGAGGGAAATCCAGTCCCAAATGAATACAACAGAGACGACGGGCCGTGCTCGTGCTAGATGGGAAACCGAGACAGAGCAACAGATCTACTCGTCGAAGCTCATCGACGCTCTCCGACATATCCGCCGTTCAGACTCCTCGTCTTCCTCCGCCTCTGGTCGCGCTGTGCGTGAGGCTGCCAACAGAGTGCTCGCCGTTTCAGCCAAACGAAGGACTCGCTGGAGCCGGGCGATCATTTCGGGTCAACTCAGCCTCCGAATCTCTCAGATCAATAAGAAACACAAGAAGGCATCTAAACCGACAACCTGTGGTTCCAGGTCGAAGAAACTGGCTGTTAAGAAGAAACTGTCGCCTGTGCAGAGTAAACTGCGGGTTTTGGGAGGGTTAGTTCCTGGTTGCCGGAAGCTTGCATTGCCTAACCTTCTAGAAGAAACGACTGATTACATTGCAGCTCTACAAATGCAAGTCAATGCCATGACATTCCTCACTGGCCTCCTTACCAGCGGCGGCTCATTAATCGCTTCTTCTGATCGGCTCGGCTCGGATCAGTAAGGAATTAGTTAATATTTTTGAATCATTTTTTTTTTAAAGCCTATGTTAATAATTGTGTACATGTTACCTTATTTTCATAACGAGCGTGTTTTACAATTTTAACATTTTTCATTTGTTTGGGTATAGGTTTTTAATTTTTTTTTTTTCAAAATAAAAATAATTTTGAATGCACCATACGTTTTTCAGTCATGTGCACGATTCAACTGTCAATGTTAGAGATTGTGATGGAGAAAGTTTCTTTTTGTGGTCTCAATATCCTCATCTCCTTAATTTCTTTCTTGAATCATGCTACACATACCTGCTCAAAAATAGGGCTTGTAATTGGACAGTTGAAAAAATAAAAATAAAAAATTCAAACAAGTGTTAACAAGTCAGTCTGCTTTTTCTTGCTTTGAACCTGTTCAATCGTCATGATCTTTCTTTAGTATAATCCAGAGCTTCAGGGGGGATCTGTTTGATTATGATTTAAATAAGAGTAATGTTAGAGGTACATTGGGAGCTACATAAAGGTGTCCATTTTTTTAAATAAACACAATTTTTATAAAATGATGCCAACAAAACTTACAACTTGGAATCTTTACCCTTGTTTTGGTTCGAATTAAAATCTGATTTTAATCCAAGTCAAAGTCATTGATTAACCACATCTTTCATAAATCCCATAACTTTTCAACCAAACATTTCAAAAATTTTTATCACAATCTACTAAAAATCTAATACTCCCTCCATCCCAATTATATAGGTTGTGTTTCCTTTTTTTCTTATCTCAAATATATATGCATGTTTCCTAATGTAGAATATTTTGTTGTGTTCCTTTACCAATATACCCTTATTAAATTTCTCTCACTTAATATGCTTTTTGAAATCATCCAAATACACATATTTCTCATTTTTTGGAAACATAGAATAACTCTCATGTCTTTTTCTTTTTCAAATTCTTTATTAATTTCAACAATAATTTAGTTTTACATACTGAAAATTAAATAGAGGTCAATTAAGAAAGATCTTGACAAAAATTAATTTTTCAATGACATTAAAGAAACTTTCTTAATCCGTGTGAAAAACGAAACAAGCCTATATAATTAGGACGGATGAAGTATTAATCCCCACCAAACACTCTCTTTATATGTACAAGTTTAACAAACTTATTTAAATATTAAATTTCTTGAGCTATACAAGATTTGATGCTATCTTGAAAAAGTTTTCTTATTTAATAATTACTATTATGTAATTATGTCGAGCATAATAAATCAAACATATATGCTAAATGCTTTTTCATGTATACAAAGAATTAATAGCAAAACATCCTTGAAATACGTTTTCATTTATGATATACTTATATTTATTGAAAATCGCAGAAAATCCCCTTATTTGAAACATTTTGTACGAAAAACACATGTCGTCAAGTTCCATCAAATTTTTTGTTAAAAACAATAAAAAAATTGTCAAAATTAAAAAGAAATAATTATAATTTCAGTACCCAATTTTTTTATTTTTTCATAAATTAAAGCCAAATTTTTTATATGTGTCACTTACTATCCCAAATCTTTTCAACTTTATTTTCCACCCACCTCACGTCATTTCATCTTCCTCCCTAATACTATGAATTCCTCAATTCCGATCTCGAAGAAAACATTCGGTAAATTCACTTTTTTCTATTTTTTCTTTTCCTTTAGTTTTTTTCGATCATTCATGATATCATGAGTTTTATTCTGGATCTTAAATCTCACGACTTAATTCAATATCTGTACCGTGCAAGCGAAAGTGAATGCTTGTGGTTGTCCACGTACTAACCACAAGTGTTACAGCCTCGACGTTTTTGGCTCTCACGTCAACTTAAAGTCAAGCCCCCAGAAGATGATGTTCTAGTCGGATCCCTATAGTGATGTTGTTGTTCCCTTAGTTCAAAATCTCCGTTTTCAAAAAAGAATCCATGACTACAGATATCTCTAATATTCGAAGGAATAATATACAAGGTGAACTTAAATCTACATAATATTTTCTAATCTAAGATTGCCACACCAGTTTCATATTCTAGGGTTTCAAATTCGCATGAAAATTAAACAAGGATAGGAAAAGAAGGAACAATAGACAATGTGATCTTAAATCAAGTAAAGTATAAAACCATCGATATATAATCATTTAGGTCTTTGATGAGCCAATTTTCATATGGAGATCGTCAAAATAAAAAGAGAAAAAAAGATAAGTTATTATTCTTGATTGATATACCAAGAGATTTCCATTTTTGTACAGAACAAGATAAAAGGAATTCTATAGTAATGTGATAATGGTTTGAGTTGGGTGTGATTAAAAGAGGAGAGAGAAGAATCTACTGTGCAATGCTTGAGTTTTTTCTTGCTTCGACAATACCAGATAATCTTGGGTGTTTGAAGGAGAGAATTTTTTTTTATTTTATTTTTGGGTACTAAAATTGCAATTATTCATTTTTAATTTTGGCAATTTTTTACTTTTCTTAACGAGAAATTTCAAAAAACTTGACGAGAAAGGGATTTTTCGCACAAAATATTTTAAATATGAGAATTTCCTGTAATTTTCAATAGGTAAAAAAATATAGCAAATGAAAACGTTTTTAGAGGATTTTCTATTAATCCTATACACAATTTAGGAGGAAATTGGTGGGGGAAGCCCCACAGCTCCGGAAGTTAGCAAAACCCGTCAAACACAAAGCCGCCTGCCATGTGCTACAATTTTCAGGCAGCCCCACCCACTTATGGCACATGTGAGATGGTTGACAACATTCAAACCGATATGCTTTAGCTTTTTCAATATCATTCAAATTTTCCATGAATACACTTTTATGGTCTAGGATAATTCTTGCGACCGTTCCCGTAAAATTAGTCAACGATCCAAAGCAGAGATGCCTCCCCCCTTCAAATCTTTCGATCATGCAAGACGCGTACGGTAAAAATCATTCGTCGCGTGTGATCAAGACTAATCAATCCTCTATCATGGAATTTCTCACCTCTGATTCCACCATTGATATAGAGGGGAAATGGAAAACGGCCAAAAGGACCCCAACCCCACCCCTAGCCCTCTTTCACTCAAGCATCAACATGTGTGCCAACTTCACCATCCCAAAATTAATTGTTCAAAATTGAGATTTCAAGAATGAGCAACATCACCATCACAATTAGTTTTTTTTGGGAGCTAAAGAAGTTTATAATGGCGTTGATCTTGAAGGACCACATATAATGTTACATTGTGTAGGCTTTCTTGGACCAACACAACTTATAATGTGTGCACTTCGTTTCTTTATTTTGGCATGTCCACGTGCATTCATGTGACTATTATGAATAAAGTCATAGAACACAGTGTCTCATACTATCATAATGGTTAGCAGCAACTCGAACATAAAAGATGAACTTATTATCAACTGACGCACTAGAACAATCGTGGCATTCAAAATATTCTCCAAACAAATAAAACATAAATAAATATATTTATCACTTTCGATATGATTACATACTTAAGTATGACACGAGAACAAACAAAATGTACTCAAATATTTTCGCTGTCTAGTTATCAAAATTCTATGTCCTCTGGGATGAAGAGTGCAGCATATATATACAAGTCTAGGAATATAAATGCTCATTTTTTAAGGTTGAAGACCAAGGTACAATTCGAGCCGAAGGTTAACAACCTCTGTTGCTAATTTTCCCTGTTAAATCATTCAAATTCTTTGAATTGAAACGAAGTAAAATCCTACGACTAAAGCATTATAAAAAATATGGATCTTGCACAAATTTGCAGCAGCAGCATCATCCATAGAGTAAAAACAATTTATACGGATATGTGCATCTTTTCTGCTTAGTAAACAACTAGCAATCACCAAAGGAATGTCCATAGGGAGGGGGAAAAGAGTCGCTAAGATTTCACTGGCTCAGCCCTAGGCCTCCAGAGTCCAAGCCTATACTTGTGGGCATACTTCAATATCAACTTCCGCTGCAAAAATAAAATTAGTCAATTTTAGAGGTTTCCCTGCATGGATTGTTTAATAAAAATTAAAATCACATAATAATATAATGGCAAACGACTGCATTAGTAATTCATCCACTGTGCTGAATTTAATCTTTATCCAAGTAGCTTTTGGAAGTAACAGATCATAATACATTCTACCTCATGTTATGCTGTGTCTAATTTATTGAAGCTCCAGTTCCATGGCCATCTCTCATAGCCCAAACAAACCAATCCCACCCCTCAAAAGAAAACAAAGTAAATCTTAAGGCAAAGAATGAATGTAGTTAATTTTAGGAACTCATGAGCAATTTGCTCATTTCAGTAGGAGGTGAGAACTAGTGATCAACAAATTGAAAGGATATTTCTCTGTACTAGTAGTAGTCAACACACATTGCACGTTATTTTTAGATCTTTTTAAGCCCTATAAAAATGCTAAATTTTAAATAAAGTAATTCAACATATATATATATATATATATATATATTAATAAAGTCATATTAAAATCAACATTAAGTGCCTGTTTGAGCCCCATTTTTTTGGTTAAGAATGCATTTTGGAATAATAGATTGAAAGAGAATTTGTGATTAAAAAATAAGAAAAAAAATTTGAGTTTACGTGTAATATTATTTTATTGAAGAATGTATGGTTGAAAAGAAAGGAAAGAAAAATATATTTTGAAAATAATGCGTATCAAACAATGGCTAAAGAAAGAACAAGTATTATTATTATTGATAAAACTAATAAGCACAATCCGTCAAACAACTTAACCTATTGGACCAAAGAGCCATGCGTGCTCTTGTGGATTAAGAAAACAAATTTCACTAACTTATAGCACCACTTCTTTCTATAGTTTCACTGTATATACATAGGGTGTCAACGAGTCGAGTCGCAAGCTGAAACTTTTTGCTTAGGCTCGTCTCGAGTAAAAATATTTTGAGTTTTTTTTTTTGCCCGAGCTAAACAAAAGCTCGGCCAAAAATTTAGGCTTGATCCAAACTTTCAGCTCGGGCCTTAGCGGGCCGGACCGACTTTTTTTTTTTTTAATTCATGAATAATCTAAATTTTTTGTACAATTTATACGTATTATAAATAATAATTAAATATTAACATATAAAAAATTATAGCTAAAATGAAAAGAAAAAATTAAAAATTAAAAATAAAAAGTGGCTAGCAAATTTTTTTTTATTGGTTCGGCCCAGCCCGGGTTGGGCTTTTTTCGGGCCAAGCCCTAGCCGCCCGAGCCGACGAGCCATTTTGCCATCCGTACATATACATCGCTCACTCTTCAACTTGAACTTCCTCCATCACACCTTCAACAAATTTCTCCTCTTCTAAGGTGGCTCCTAAAAATAGAAACTTAAAGAACGCATTTGATACCATTATAGGTGGCCATTGGCAGGGGCGGACCCACATGGGGTCATGTGGGGTCAGATGACCCCACAAAAAAAAAAATTTTTTTTTTTTTTTTTTGAGTTTTTTTTTTTTTTTAAAAAATTTTTTTTTTTAACCTAAACATTTTTGAAATTTCATTTTTGACCCCACAAGAAAATTGGTCTCGGTCCCCCCCTGGCCATTGGGTTTGAAGTGAACAATTGATGCCTTAAGTTTGGCCATTGATTTCTTGTATTGGCTTCTACGAAATGTGGAGCACATAATTATTTATAGATTCTTCAAAACATGAATATAACCTAATTCATTTAACTAAAATTAGGTAAACTTGATACTGAAATGGAACTTAAAACCTCTAATCATTATATTAAGCTAGAATAGAAACGAAGGGATGCATTGCTCCATTGCCAAGAGGACTAAAGCTACTCAACCTCTCCAGGGGGAACAGTAAACCACTTGCAACTAGGGACACTTACATTGAGGTCTGAAGACATGTTGCAGGCTGAACATGGTTACAGGACTATAAATTTTGAGAAAAACGTCCATGTTTCTTGTTTCCAAAAACTTGAAAACATTGTTGACAGGGACAAAGCATAAAACAATCATGACATGCCATGTGCAGGATTCCTCTATTACTTGAGTAGCAAGTTGAGGTGCAGGATTCCTCTATTACTATTAGAAATATTATTTTCTTATTGTAATTGGAAGTTAGTTTGTAATTAGTTTGTAATTAGAAACTAAGTTAACTTCTTCTTTCCTTTTCCAGCTGGAGATTAGTTATGCCAGCTGTTATTTTTCTTCCCGCCTATTTTTGTTTCACGCCTATTTAATCTATAGGCGCTGTGTTGATTCTCAAGTAATGAAAATAATTCCCCTCCAAAATTGTTCTTCCTCTTGGTTTCAATATGGTATCAGAGCAATTGCTACTCAACTCTGAATCTCGAAAATCATTGAGACTTTCTTTTCATTTTTGCTGATATGGATCCAACAAATAACCAAATCAATACTGATGTGCAATCATCTGTGAGCAAATCAGCCATCGATGAACCATCTAGTCCATTTTTTCTTCACCATTCAGATAATCCTGGATCAGACTTCAATCAGTGTCTATTTCACTAAATTGAAGACCGTATGGGAAGAGTGAATCAATTTTAGACCTAGTTGCAATTGTGGAAAATGCACATGTGGAGGAGTTAAAGAGATGAATAAATATCATCAGATGGAATATATCATGTCTTTTCTTATGGGATTGAATGAATCCTTCTGTCAAGCTAGGGGAAAAATCCTTCTTATGGATCCCAGGTCACCAATTAACAAGGTGTTTGCACTTATGGTACAAGAAGAAAATCAGAGAAAGATAAATGCACAGAGTTTAGGATAACACATCTACTAGAGCTACTGCAGCCTTTTCTGTCACATCTGATGCTGCTAAACGAATGGTGAATCATAACTCACGATATGAGGGTTCTAGATTTGGGAATATGGCTAACTTCAAGAGGAATGATAAACCCTATTGTACTCACTGTAAATTCCATGGACACTCTGTTGATAAATGCTATAAAGTACATGGATATCCTCCTTGATATAAACCAAGAGCTAGGGAAAATGTTCAAGGTTATTCTTCAATAATCATGTCAATCGAATGTCTATTAACCATCATCTAGATCAGCAGCCTACAGCAAGGGATTTTATACAAAATCTAAATTCTAATCAGTACCAGCAACTGATGAGCATGTTATCCAATTTGGCACAGAACTCAAGCAATAATCCCACTGAACTCGAGAAACAGCAAACTACTATAGGTACTGCATGTATTTGTCACTCAATATCTGTTGATCCTGTTTTTGCCAGACTCATGACCTACTAAAGATGTGTGTTGTAATGCTGAAGCATTTGTAACCAAGAGATCAATCGAAAATAGTAGCATCACTCTGCCAAATCATACCAAGATAATTGTCAATCTATGTGGTGAAATCAAGCTAAGTCCTAACCTGAATTTACATGATGTTTTATATGTGCCGCAATTCAAGTTTAATTTGATGTTAGTTAGTGCATTAGCTATAGATTCCCAACTTACATTGCAATTCTCTCAGGATCAGTTTCAAATTCTGGAGAATACCATCATGAGGATGATTGGCAGGGGTAATAGAGTTGAAGGACTGTATGTACTTGATACCAGAAAGTTTGATTTCATTTCAAATAATTTTGTTGGCAATGTATCTGCTCGTATATGGCATAATAGACTTGGACATTTGTCTTTTAAAAGATTAGATGCCCTAAGGAATCAATTCTCATGTAATGTTTCAAATTTGAATAGAAAAATTCCATGTTACATTTGTCCCATGGCTAAGCAAAAAAGGTTATCCTTTGATTCACATAATAAGCTGTCTGATAAGCCCTTTAATTTATTGCATTGTGACATATGGGGGCCATACCATGTAACTTCACACGCAGGACATAAATACTTTCTAACCATGGTTGATGACTGTTCCAGATTTACTTGGATTTATATGTTACATCATAATCTGATGTAGAGGTTGCAATAATTCTTTTTTTTTTTTTAATATGGTCACTACACAATTTGATGCCAAAATTAAGTGTTTCAGATCAGATAATGTGCATGAATTGTCTTGTAAAAGTTTTTTGCTGAGAATGGAGTAATACATCAGTTCAGCTGTGTTGAGAGACCACAGCAAAACTCCGTTGTAGAAAGGAAACATTAGCACCTGTTAAAAGTTGCTCGAGCTTTGTTCTTTCAATCAAGAATCCATATCCATTATTGGTCTGAATGTATCTTAACAGCTGCTTATCTCATCAATAGAACTCCTTTTCCCATACTAAAACACAAAACTCCTTATGAAATTCTGCATGGTAAACCTGTCGATTACTCAAATCTTCGTGTCTTTAGATGTTTAAGTTTTGCTTCCAATCTTACTGCACATAGGAATAAATTCCAACCTCGTGCCAGATTATGCGTATTTCTGGGTTATCTAGCAGGGGTCAAGGGGTTCAAATTGCTTGATGTAGCTTCAAAACAAATTTTCATTTCTAGAGATGTTATTTTTTCACGAAGAAACATTTCCCTTTCATACCATAGTTCATTCTGAACAAATGCTAGACCCTTTTCTTGACTTAGTATTACCATCCCCCACTTTACCTAGACCCGTTGATCCTCCTATTAGACAAATTCATGATCACCAGGAAACAAATGCTCAAGAACCTATCACCTCTTCTCCTTCTACTGAGGCACATCACTCTAATGATGTGAACTCTTCTCCTTCCAATGAAGCACATGGCCCTGAATCACCTGATCAGTCAACTCCTTTCAGAACATCTGATATTGCAACTCGAAAATCTACCAGATCTTTCAGACCTTCAAAATATCTCCATGACTATCATTGTAATTTGATATCTCGTGGTAATCATCCTCTATCTCATTTCCCTTATCATATTACCAATTTTATCTCATACCAAAATCTGTCAAACTCTTACAAACATTTTGCCTTATCCGTTTCCTCTCATTTTGAACCACAATTCTTTCATCAAGCTATCAAATTTCCTCAGTGGTGTGAGGCCATGAAGGTTGAGTTAAAAGCTATGGAAGACAACCATACATGGTCTATTGTGAAATCACCACCTGGAAAACATGCTGTAGGATACATGTGGATCTATAAGAATAAATTCAAATCTAATGGCTCACTTGAAAGGCATAAGGCACGCCTAGTTGCAAAGGGGTACACCCAACAAGAAGGGCTCAATTATTTTGATACCTTTTCACTTGTAGCAAGGGCAATCACTGTCAAGTTGATGCTCACTCATGTTGATTGAGAGTAAGTCCCCTTCATGTTGATTCTAAACTTACTCTCAATCAACATGAAGGGGACTTACTACCCGATGCCTCTCATTATAGGAGACTGATTGGGAAGCTTCTATACTTAACTTTGTCGCGTCCCGATATAACTTTTGCTGTTCATAAATTGGTCAGTGTGTTTCTCAACCAAGAATAACACATCTAAAGGCAATTCATCACTTGTTGAGATACATAAAAGGTCACCCTGGACAAGGTCTTTTATTTCCCTCACAAATCAGCTCAAATGAAGTCATCAACATTAAAGCTTTTTCAGATGCTGATTGGGGATCATGTGTTGATACTCAAAAATCCACCACTGGGTTTTGTATTTTTGTTGGCAGCTCAATGGTTTCATGGAAATCCATGAAGCAACGTACTATCTCTCGATCTTTAGCGGAGGCAGAGTATAGAGCAATTGCTTCAGCTGTGAGTGAAATATTATGGATCAAACAGTTGTTGAATGATTTTCAAACTTGCACATCAGCTCCAACCACACTCTATTGCGATAATCAGGTTGCCACCAACCCTGTTTTTCACGAAAGAACGAAACATATAGAGGTAGATTGTCAGTTCATACGCGACAAGATTAATGCTGGTGTTATCAAGCTACTACATGTTCGTTCAAAACATCAGCTAGTAGACCTCTTCACCAAGACTTTACCTCCTTCAAATCTTGCTCATTTGTTGTCCAAGTATTAGAAATATCGAGGGGAGTATTAGAAATATTATTTTCTTTTAATTCCTTTCTTATTATAATTGGAAGTTAGTTTGTAATTAGAAACTTAGTTAACTTCTTCTTTCCTTTTCCAGCTGGAGATTAGTTATGCCAGCTGTTATTTTTCTTCCTGCCTATTTTTGTTTCACGCCTATTTAATCTATAGGTGCTGTATTGATTCTCAAGTAATGAAAATAATTTCCCTCCAAAATTGTTCTTCCTCTTGGTTTCAATAATTACTTGAGTAGCAGGTTGAGCATATCGCGTCGACCTTGGTTAAATAGTAAAATGGTAGAATTTTTACGAATCCAAAACCTTACGTGTTTTACATATCTAACCCATGTAACAAACTGACATAACTGAAAGCTTATTTACATAAAGCCAAAAATTGATAGAAGAGGCCCAGTAAAACATTTTGGAATAGGAGATACTATGAACACGAGGCAATCAACCCATAACCCTATGTAGAAAATTTTACATGCTGAATTTTCACTGCATATTCGTAAAAGAATAATACACCAGTCAACATCTTTCCTGTAATCTTGCTCGAGCAAATCTGTCACAATAGTTGGTTATCTCCATACATATTTAAAAAAAAAAAGAACAGTTGTCTGTTCTTTCCCTGCATCTTCTAGTAAAGGTTTAGAATAAACTTATTCATATAAAAAATCTATTAATGCCAATTTAGATGTGATTTGCCAGAAGAAAAAATGTTCAAGACAATTTGGACACAATTTGTAATACTAAAATTTAAAATCGATTCTTTAAATTGTGACAACATATTCCTGATGTTGATAGGACCCTGTGAAGGAAGAAGAATTCAGCTATGAAATGAACTATTATTCCTTGAAATAAAACGCTAAAAGGAGGAAGAGATCCAAGGCATTCGAGAGGCGTAGTCTCTCCCCACTAGACTCAACAAAAACGTGAATGAAAACTACCGCCCTCCCTCCTATTACATTTATTGGCATATTCTTCCAGACTCAATTCCCTAATTTACATTTTTGAACTAATTGCCATGGACTGACCGCCTTTATTCTGATGCCTCAGCTGGGTTGTTACTAATTGCATTCTGCCCTTTCTTCCTTCTCACGTATGTGAATTTAATCGAGCATCTATCATTAACACCCCAAAATCTACCTTGTCCTCAAGGTGGAACTTGGGGAACTGCTGCTGGATGATGTTGAAAGGTTCCCACTTAGCTTCAAAGTCCAGTTAGTTCTTCAATTTAACCAACACCTCCTGCACTGAACATGTACTAGATGAACCCTACCTGACCTATAACACTGCCTCTGGTTCAACCCGTATCCGTTCCTCTGCCTCAAGTTGTGGAGAAAGTTACGAGATGGACTGACTACCACCAATAGCCTTACGGAGTTGAGACATGAAAAACTAAGTATATAGCTGCGGTAGGATGGAGTTTCAGTTTTTATGCTACTTGTCCCACTCTTGCTTCCACTTCAAATGGCCTATAGTCTTTAGGGGACAATTTAGCATAAGGGCAAGTAGCCATAGATTTCTGACGGTAAGGCCATAATTTGAGATATACCAAGTCCCCTACTTCAAATTGCACATTATGCCGATACCCGTAGGCCACCAATTTCATCCTCTGCCGAGCACGCGTTAGCTACAGTTTTAGTTCCCGGAGAACTTCATCCTGATCTAAAAGTGACTTCTCCACAGCCGAAACCACAGACCCTTCTCAATAGGCAAAACAAGGGATGGATCGCGGCCATACACAATCTGGAAGGGAGTGTGTTTCGCAGTTGTGTGGAAAGAAGTATTGTATCAAAACTTTGCCCATGGTAACCATTGTCTATTGACTCCAAGAGCGTGGTTTACGGGATGCGAAACACCTCAAATAAGTCTCTAAACACTAGTTTCTGACCTCTGTCTGACCATCCGTTTGTAGATGGTAAGCCGTGCTATATTTGAGACCAGTTCCCTAAGCCATGAATAGTTCGGCCCAAAACTTGCTCATGAAGAATTATTTGCTCTATTTTGAAGTGTCGAATTTGATTGTAAGTTGGTAATTGCTTTTATGCCGTAACTGTTGTTTAGTCACCGTGTGAGACTGCATTGCATGGGAATCTTGAATTTTTTGCTTATTTACCTTCGTATTGCACTGATTATCGATTATCCTGTTAGAACACCTGGACTTTGACCAGTTCGAACGTTCCCTTGATCTGAGATTTTGAGTCTCACGAAACCCTGAGAATCTAGAACGGTGTATATTATTACCTTATGATTACTTTGTCTGACCTATTTGTGCAATTTTGGTTCTGTTTTTCAAAATGTCTTCACATTTCAAAATTGGGAATTTCAATGGGAAAGAGAATTTTTCGATTTGGAAACAAAAAATGAGGGGTATTTTGGTTCAACAAAAAGTTTCAAAAGTCATAGACGACAAATTTCTCGAAAATCTTACAGAAGCACAAAAAGAAGAATACGATGAACTTGCATACACTTCAATTATTTTACACATGTCTGATACCATTTTTGAGAAAAATTGGAAAACTCGATTCTACCAAAGAACTTTGGAAAAAGTTGGAGAATTTATATTTGCTTAAATCGATTCCTAATAAACTGTACTTGCTTGAAATATTTTTTAGCTTTAATATGGATCCTTCAAAGGATCTTGATGACAATTTGGATATTTTTAACAAGTTGGTTCAAGACATCGTTAATTATGATGAGAAGGTGTCTGAAACTTATAAGGTCATTATTTTGCTTAATTCTATACGTGAGTCATATAGAGAGGTTAAGAATGCGAATATGTATGGTAGGGACACCTTAACCTCCGAGATTGTCATCGATTCCCTTAAGAGTAAGGAAATGGAGATTAAGGCTGAAAAAGAAAATAAGAGAAATGGTAAGTTGCATATGATGAGTAGAATGAAGTTTAAGCACATGCGTTTGGGTAGAGCTCAAGACTGTGGTGATTCGAGTAGTGACTTGAGTGATAGTGGTAAGAAGAAGAGCAATAAGTGGGACAAGTTTGATGGTAGACGATGTTATAGCTGTGGTAAGTCTGGACGCTTCATTAAGAACTGTCCCAAGAAAAAGGGTAAGATAAGAGGTAAGGCGAATTTGGCTACGGGGTCGAGTGATGACCCTTGTGAGCCTTACTAAGTGTAACCCTAGTTACTACATGTGCATCCGTGTGTTATCTTTTTTTGCATGTGTGTGAATGTTTAATTCGGTTGCATGATTAGATGTGTATTTTTCAATGTGTTTGATATGTGCATTGGCATGAATTGAAGTGATCTTATTACTTTGTGTAATTGTTTGCATGCATAGTGGGTTGGGATGCATTTGTAGTGTGTTGTGTGTCTTTTGGTAAAGTGGAGTATAGATGCCTAGGGGAACATTGTGGTGTGTACTGTGGGATGTGATGTGTAACATTTGGATCACGAGTGGAGAGATGATCAAATGTCGAAATCTTTTATATGTGAAGAGACCCTGATCAAGTGGAGTGCTAGTGAGTCAATTTTATCACTTCTGTTAGGTGGAGACCCATTATCCACTTAGGTTGGAGGAGTGGCGTGGTGATAGAGGATTATCCCGAGAACTTAGGATCTATAGAGACTTACCGTTAGACATGCGTTTGGTTGAGTGATTAGTCTAGTGAGCATGGTGGGCGATGATGTGAGATATATGTTCTCGAGGAGTGAGTAACACGGAATGAGATAGGATAAGTGTTGTGAGATCTTCTTCGTGAGGTCATTTATGCATTTGTTGTGTATGTGTTGGCATGTTGATTGACTTGGTGTTAATCTGTTGTTCTGTGTGAACATATTTTGAAAAGATCTGTGTTATCATATATGATATCTCCGTCGCATGTTTATTTGCTCTTGATTGATTGCTGTGATTATCTGTTTCTACTTGGGTGTTCTAGACCTTAGCCCTGGTGAGTACATGAAGCGGGTATGTTATGTGTTTCTGGTACGAAACACTAGGTAAGGTCTGTGATACCAATTTTATTGGTTACCTTGGTTGTGTAAGTATAAACTGTGTATTTTTGTTGCTTGCAGATTTATTGGGGTCAAGATGGAGATTTATTGAGTTTTTTATATTCAATAAATTCGAGTGATGATGTTAAATTGGTTTTACAGTTTGGATTAAGACTTCATAGGCCTCGATCGATGATTGAAGTGAAATGTCGACACCACAATGAACGAACCACTCCTACAACCTAAGTGGGCCATTTGACGTAGCCTAATTCCATTAGTGTTGCTCATGGCCTGGGCCCATTAATTGGATAGCTTTAGAGTTGGAAGCCCATTTATTGTTACTTATTGGGTCATTTATGTTTGACCTAGAAGCCTCCTTAGCTTGGCTTATAAGTGGGTCGGTTTTCTTGTGTCTTGCCCTAGTGTGTGTGAATTTGGAGCCGTGAGTTTTAGAGAGAAAAGAGAGTTCTTGCTTTGTGCTATTATCTCCTTATTCTCCCTTAGCCTTTGTGGCTCATTTGGGCTATCAAAACTTCACTCACACTCAGCCCTTGTGGCACCTTGGAAGCAACCATTGGTGGTGTTGTTGGATTGGAGATTGGTTATTCATTGTGGTGTTGATTTGGTGGTTTATCTAAGCTTGATTCTTAGGTTATTGAAGGCCCAATCTTGCAATACTGAATCTCAAAGTAGTAACCCAACAACTTGGTCTGCCACTATAGAAGAAATTCCAAACTTCTCTGATCTGTTCTCACCACACAGTGTCGACCTAACAAGTAGTGACACCATTTCTGAAGTGTGAACACAATGGCCATCAAGTCCCGCTCATAGACTGACTTGCGACGAACATTTTGTGGTAACACTTGGCTGAAATATGCAATAGGGTGCTGATTTTGCATTAAAACCGCTTCCAACACATGTCCCAATGCATCAGTTTTGACCACAAACTCTTGTGTAAAATCGGGCAGCGCAAGAACCGGAATCTCCGTCATGACTATTTTTAATGCTTGAAAGGTTGCCTCGGACTGTTCGTTCCAGGAAAACCCGTCCTTCAGTAAATCAGTCAATGAACTAGCTATCTTAGCATAACCCGCAACAAATCGTTGATAATAACCCTAGAGCCCCAGGAAACTTCTCAATTCTCGGATACTTCCAAGTTTTAGGCCAGTTTAACATGGCGTCAATTTTGGTTGGTCCGCAGTCACCCCTTCCCTTGATATAATATGACTAAGGTATTCTAATTGTCTTTGGCTGAACACACATTTCTTATTATCAAACAGTTTATTATCTCGCAAACAACGTAAAACGGTTTCATGTTGTTGGTGGTCCTCAGCCGATCAACTGCAAACCAAAATATAGTGAAAAAAACAGTACAAACTTCCATATATATGGTTTAAAAACCTCATTCATTAGACTTTGTGTTGGAATTTTACCACAGAGGTTGGAGAAGAAACTCACCAAAATATACAGCAACAATATGAATAAATCGAAACCAAAGAAAGCTTGAACGCGATATCGCTGTCCTCAAACGATATTTGCCCCCTCTTGGATAGAAATAAGTGTTTAAAGGTTATGGCAAACGGTTTGAAGGATTATAACAAGCCTTGTAAAGGATTATCACTTAAACACTTAGTGAAATCCTCCAAAACTCAAGAACACAAAGGAGAATATTGAATATGAATGATAGATCTCAATTTGATCTTTGATTGGAAATAATAAATGGACCTCAAGTGTTTTTATGTTGTATTTGCCTTGAACATTGATCCACTATATATAGGCCTCGACCAAATTCACGAAATGGTGTCAAAATGAAGTGGAAAAGTCACCACATTCAAAACCAAACGGCTAGAAAACCGTTTCTAATGGTCATGTTTTTCCTCTATGCGACCGCATAGAACAGGGACGAAAGTCCCTGTATATGGCTATGCGACCGCATGGTTTCAAATGTTTGCCTACCATTTCAGTTTCCATTATTTCCATGTTTGATTATTTTAATTTGAACAATATTACAACACTTTGAAACATCGTTGGTGCCTTAGTCAGCCCCAAATGGTATAATTAGGAATTCATAGAGGCCCTCGCGGGTTCGAAAAGCCATTTTAGGAACTTCCTTTGCCCTCACTCTGATTTGATGATGGCCAAACTTCAAGTCGAGCTAAAAGAACTTGGCCCCATATAACTCATCCAATAGCTCGTCGATCAAGGTGATCAAAAAAGGCAGGTTCGGTCATTTCGTTGAGGGTGCGATAATCGATGCAAAGGCGCCAATTGCTATCCTTCTTTTTCACCAGTAACACAGGCTAAAAAATGGACTGAAGCTAGGTTGGATTATTCCTGCAGATAGTATTTCCTTGACCAACCTTTCAATTTCCTTTTTTTGGACATACGGATAGCGATAAAGTTCAACATTTACTGAAGTTGACTCAGGTTGCAGAACAATCGCATGGTCTTGAGCTCGAGAAGGGGGAAACTCATCGGGCCACTCAAACCCCTCCCGAAATTGTTGCAATACCTCATTGAACAAGCTAGAATTCTCTGTTATTGTAGGCCCAGTGTTCCATACTTCCGAGTTCTAAAAGTATCCCTTGACCCCCCATCCTTCAATGTTTTAACCATCGACTTCAAAGAGACTTGTGTCTTATGTAAGCTCCGATCCCCTTGCAACACCACGGATTCACCAGCTACTTTAAATCATACTGTCAACATACCCCAGTTCACTTGCATCTTACCCAATGTTTCGAGCCATTTCATTCCCAGCATAACATCTGTACATCCTAATTTCAGCGGGAAGAAGTCGTCCACAACATCAATACTCAACGATAACACTGCCACCCTTTACAGACCACCCTCACTGACAGTCCAGTTCCCACTAGGACACCATAGCTAGCGATGTGCGTGATCGGTGAGGCCACCCCTTTACCTAGCTAACTCTGTTGAAACAAAATTGTAAGTAGCACTGCAATCAATCATGACTAACACAGTTTGCTCCAAAATTTTACCTGTGAGTTTTATAGTTCTTATGGTTCTTGGAGAGGTGAGGCCAACCACTGAATTAATCAACAACTCAACCATCTCTCCAACCTCAGTTTTCTGTTCCCCCTCCATTACATCTTCTTGTTCTTCCCCATCATCATCTTCTTGCACCACAAGAACTTGGAGCTCCTTACTACGAGCCATCGCTCGAGACACGACGACAACGAGATAGTAGAAATTGTAAGTACTTACAATTTTTTTAATCTGAAAACTTAGTTTTTAACTACTGAGTACTGGCCGAACACATTATTATTTATTTGTGAGGGCGATTATGGCATATTTTCAATAAAGTATATCGAATTTTTGAGTATAACACATAAATTTGATGAAATCAACCAATCCTCGATACAAAATTGGAGGAATAAATTAGTGTACGATTGGTATAAATTCAATTGTGATCCATGAATATAGTATATTTATTTGTGAAATAATTGTAAATATTATAAAAAAATGTAAACATTGTATATTTAATTATTTATTTATTTGTTAAATAATTGTAAACGAATTGTAAATATTGAATATTAAATTATTTATTTATTTGTTAAATAATTGTAAATATTATTCAATTATCAACGAAATCATTACACATCCGTCTAATTGTACTTTAGAGAAATTTGACTTGTACAAATTTGGCGAGTATGTCATGTTGCTCTCCATCAACTGCACCTATGTGGTCGAGGAAATCGGCGTATGAACGACAAAGAACAAATCAAAATCCTAATTTTCACCACCAGAAAGAGGCTAGCACAAGATTCAAAGGCAATTAACACGAGATTGAAGATTCGAAGTCCGGGTTGAAGATTAACGAAGAAGAAATTGGTTTTCAGTTTCAATTCATTGTTTTTCATTCTGGTGATGTTTTTCCATATCTTTTTGTGTAATTTACATAACAATTTGCTAGGCTAATTATTTTCATGTATTAGATGAAGGTGAAGCTTGTTATTATTTATTTTTAACTTAAGACAAGTAGTTAGTTAATTTCTTATTTTTCTTGATTAATCTTGCATGCATAATTTTATTATTTGATTGCTTGATTATCAATTAAATATATAGTTGCTTGTTGCAGTGCTAAGAGGCCACAATAGGTCTAAAACATTGCTTGATTAATATGTGTGCAATAGATATTATGAATAATATTTATCATGTGTGCAATTTTTGAGATAATCTAAATTTTAATGCGTTCTATTCATTCGAATTTGGATTAGAAATAGATTCGGATTGTGATTAGAATAGACTTAATTTGTCTTGAAAAAGAGAATTAATTATAATAGACTTATCAATTGTCAAGAATGCATGAATAAAACTAGCTACATAATTGAGAATTGAAATAGATAATAATATGTGGATTCGTAATCCAATACATTCATTCCATATGAATACAAAACTCGAATTTTATAAGTTTTCGTACAATAATTTAGAATAATTATCAAACACAATTCTATTTTGTTTGCTCACTTTGAATCTAAATAAAATCTAATACACTTTATTGAAATTAGTTCCCTATAGGACGATAACTCTTAAGTCATCACGTATTACTTGTCAACGATCTCAAACACTTGCGGTTTTGCACGAAAACATTTTTGGTGTCGTTTTCGGGGACTAATTTATTTGATTTGCGTTTATTAGTTATTTTAGATTTGAAGTTTTTATTTATTTATTTTTAGGCTATTTATTGAACGAACTAATTCTCTTATTTTACTCTTTTCAGGAAATTATAGTTTATGCAAGATTCTAACGAGATCGAGTTTCTTCCAATAGACCCTGAAATCGAAAGAACATTCAGACAACGAAGAAGAGAATAGAGGAAAGCAAGGGAATGGCAGAAAATCAAAATCCGAACCAGGTTCAGAATCCATGGCAACTACTTCAGCCAGACCAGTCGAGGGCAGTAGCAAATGATGGAGAAGCTTTAGTGAGGGATTATGTAAATTCCATTCTTACTCATGTGCAACCACCTACATATATCCACCATTTGGACAGGCTAACTTCCACTTCAGATCTGACGTCATCAACTTATTTCAGAATCATCACGACATCAGGTTCTCTAGTAGATCAACTGAAAATCTTCATGAATATATTCAAGTCTTCTTGATGCTGTGCGATATGATTAGCCACGAAGGCATGTCTGTTGATGCTTTTCGACTGTGCTTATTCCTTCATACCTTAAAGGACGACGCATGGGATTGTCTAAATTCACTAATTCTTAGGAGCATTGTTTCATGAGATGACATGTTGCAGAAATTCACTTTGAGATTTTCCCACCTTCTCGAGTCCATCAACTTAAAAATGAAGTCCATACTTTTAAGAAAAGAGACCTTGAGAGCTATCCAGAAGCTTGAGAAAGATTCAAAGATTACATTAGGAAGTGCCCTAATCTGAACATTCTTAAAGGCTCCAAGATCTGCATATTCTATTCAGACTTGAGACCTGAATTTCGCAACATAGTCGATGCTTCAGTAGGAGGGTCAATAATGGATATCCTATTGGACAATGCCTTGGACCTATTTGTGAGAATTGAAGATAATCAATCTATGTGGCCAATAGATAGGGAAGTGTCGAGGAAAATAGTAGGAATACATAACGTGGACATAGCAACATCATTAGTAGCCCAAATGGAAGCATTGACAATGAGGTTAGATAGCCTTACTCAGAATGTGAACATGGTATACCAATCGAAATCGATGTGCGAAGGTTACGGGGCTGATCATGCTACAGAAAGGTGTCATTTAGCCTCTACACATGTAGTCCAGCTTGAGGAGGTTAGTTATGCACAAAATTTTCAAAGGCAACAGAACAACCCCTACTCTAATACATATAATTCAGGATTAAAGAATCATCCAAATTTCTCGTGGGCCAACAATCAAAGTCAAGGACAAGGAGGAAATTTTCAAGCAAGACCACCGGGATTCCAACAATAGCAGCAGTAAAATAGAAAGCCATCAACGGATGAACTATTAACTCGGTTCATTACTAAGAGTGAGACTAATTTCCAAAATCAACATGCAATTATTCAAAACTAGCAGACTACAATTAAAAGTTTGGAAACTCAGATGGTAGCTGCAATAGCGGGGAGAACTCAAGGGACCTTACCAAGAAACACAGAGACAAATCCCAAAGAACAAGTACATGCCATCACTACTCGAAGTGAAGTTCAATTGCTGGAAATAACAGTGAAAAGACCATCTGCGACTACAGAAAAGGTACCTACCATTGGCGAGGAACACGCGGATCAGTCGTATAAAACAATAGAGACACAAAAAACCACAGCAGATAGTCCACATGTTAATACAATTGTTCTTATCAAAGCATACGTACCTCCAGTTCCATTTTCGCAAAGAGTGCAAAAACACAAGCTTGATAAATAGTTCGCGAAGTTTCTGGAGGTGTTCAAAAAGTTGCACATTAACATACCATTTGCAGAAGCCTTAGCTCAGATGCCCAACTATGCCAAGTTTATGAAGGATATATTATCAAATAAAAGGAAGCTAAAGGATAATGAAACGGTGATGCTGAATGAAGAATGCAGCGCAATACTTCAACATAAGTTACCACCAAAATTAAAAAATTCAGGGAGTTTTACTATTCCTTGCAATATTGGTAACAAATAGATAAAAAATGCATTGTGTGATTTAGGAGCCAATATTAATTTAATATATTTATCTCTTTTCAGTGAATTAGGTTTGGGGGAACCAAAAGCTACTATAGTTGCATTGCAGCTCATTAATAGGTCAATCAAATACCCAAGAAGATTTGTTGGAGATATTTTCGTGAAGGTGAACAAATTTATCTTCCATGCGGACTTTATTATCGTGGACATGAAAGAAGATAGGGATGTACCTCTCATCCTGGGATGTCCATTTTTAGATAGATGTGTAGAAGGGACAATTAATTTTTAGAATAAATGATGAAGAATTGACCATCAACGTCTTCAAAGCACTCAAATTCGATGTTGAACCAGATTCTTGTTGCCAGATTGATGTGTTGGACATAACCATAACAGACACATTCAGAATCAATTATCCTCAAGATCCGCTTGAGGCTTGCCTTTTTCATTCAAAAGAAGAGCCATTTGAATCAGAAAAAATAGAGTAATATGTTTGACAGCTAGAAGGAAATCCTCCCATGTTGAGAACGGTACAACTAGAGTTAGGTGAAAGTCCCTCAAGGTCTTTATCATCTATTCAAAATGCTCCAACTCTTGAACTAAAGTAGTTACCTTCACATTTACAGTATGCCTCCTAGGGAGAGAGATGCACACTTCTAGTCATCATCTCAAATGCTCTTAGGGTCCTAGAACATTTCATTCTTGCTTTTCTCATCATTTTCTGCCTTGATGGAATGGATCATGTAGCATGCATTGACTTTTTCTAGGGCTTTATTCTCTTGATGGATGTTAAAGTTTACTTGCTCTTTATTAACCTGTAGTGTTAACTCTCCTTCTTGTACATCTATCAACGCCCTTCCAGTAGCCAGGAAATGTTGACCAAGAATCAATAGCACTTTCTCATCCTCTTCCATATCCAACACCACAAAGTCCACTGGGAAAAATGAACTTATCGACCTTCACCAATACATCTTCAATGATGCCCTTAGGATATGTAAATGATCTGTCTGCCAGTTGCAAGGTGAGAGTTGTGGGCTTCACATCTCCAAGACCTAGCTTATTGAACACTGATAGAGGCATCAAGTTAATGCTAGCTCCAAGATCACCCAATGCTTTGTCAAATGTGATGGCACCAATATTGCAAGGAATGTTGAAGCTACTCGGATTCTTCAATTTATGAGGGAGCTTCTTCTGGAGAATAGCACTGCACTTTTCTGTCAGCTTTACTGTCTCAAACTCCTCAAACTTTATCTTTTTTGTCATCACTTTCTTCAAGAACTTAGCATAGTTAGGCATTTGGGCCAATGCCTCTGCAAAAGGAATGTTGATGTGGATTTTCTTGAAGATCTCTAAGAACTTTGCAAATTGCTCATCAATCTTCTTCTTCACGAATCTTTTTGGGAATGGTAGTGTTGGCATCAAAATAGGTGGATTGTTTGGAAATGAGATGGAATAAAGTTTATGAGTCTCTTTTGTTGTCTCTGCTTCCATCTTTTGTTCTTCAATCTGCTCTTCCTTGGTAAGTATGGGCTCCAGTATAGGAACCACAACCTCTTTAGACTTGTTTTCTTCAATTGTTTTACCACTTCTTAAGATGATAGCATTGCAGTGCTCCCTTCGATTAACCTTTGTGTCACTGGGAAATTTTCCTTTCTGTTGGGGCTGTACTGCAGTTGCTATTTGACCAATTTGAACCTCTGGGTTCTTCACTGTGGCCCCCATGTTGGAAATATGAGTCTCCATGTTATCAAGTCTTGCCTCATCTTTATTGAACCTCGATCTAGTCTTTGAAATGAAGGTTCCCAATATATCATGCAGTGATGGCTTCCTTTCAGATGGGTGAGTATTGTATACAAGTGGAGGCTGCAACGCATTTGCATTGTTACCATAAGAGATGTTCTCATGGTTTCGCAGTCCTTGATGGTACTGATTTATTGCGTAGTTTCCTCTCTGATTGAAGTTTCTGCCATTCACATACTGGACTTGCTCATTTTCTGACTCATAGTATGAAGATGAGGTGGCCATGATGGAATCTGCTTTCTTTGGAGTTCCATGTGATGTCAGTGCAGCTAATTGATTAGTGAGAGATAACATCTGAGCTGCAAGAGCTGTAATGGGATCCACCTTATGAAGTCCAACAACTTTCTTTGTATTTGAACGCTCACTTGTCCATTGATAGTTGTTAGTAGCTATCTCATCTAGTAATGCATAAGCCTCATTTGGAGTCTTGGTCATCAATGCACCCCCTGCTGTAGAATCCACTATCGTTTTTATTTGACCATTCAACCCGTTGTAGAAGAGTTCAATTTGCACCCAACTTTGAAAACCATGTTGAAGACATCTTCTAAGCAAGTCTTTAAATCTTTCCCAAGCTTCATAAAATGGTTTGAAGTCAGATTGTCTGAATTGACCAATTTCACTCCTCAACTGAGCTGCCTTGGAAGGTGGAAAGTATTTTGCAAGAAATATTTGAGCCAATTCTTCCTAAGTTGTGATAGATCCATATGGAAAAGACTGGAACCATGCTTTGGCCTTATCTCTTAAAGAGAAGGAGAACAGACGAAGTCTGATGGCATCTTTAGTAACATTGTTCATCTTGACTGTATCACAAATCTCGAGAAAAAGAACCTAGATGAGCAATTGGGTCTTCTGTTGGAGCTCCACCAAACTGATTCTACTGCACCATGTGTATCAGTCCTGGCTTCAGTTCAAAATTATTTGCAGCCACAGTTGGATGTGTGATGCCAGAGTAGTTGTCGTGGAAAACTGGTTTGATATAATCTCTAATAGCGCACTGTTGATTGTTTTGATTGGCTATTTGTTCTGCTTGCTTTGACATTACTTCACGGTTGTGTCTATGAATACCACTTAGAAATCTGAAAGTTCGTTCTGGTTCAAGATCAATAGGCAATGGTCCAACACTTCTTGATCTTCGCATAAACTTGAACACGAATGAGAAAAATATCAAAAGAAAAGAAATCTAAATTAAAATAAATGTTACTTGTTAATAATATTAGTAAAAATGAAATAAAACAATCCCCGACAACGGTGCCAAAAGCTTGTCATGCATTTTATGCAACGTGAATTATACTGCAAGTGTACGGGTGTCAAGTTTTGTAATATAGTAATAGAGTTAAGAGTGTCGAACCCACAGGGATTGTTATTTGGTTTTATATTAAGTACTATAATTATGTAACTTCTATTTTATTTAAACAATTGATGAATAGTTGATTGATTATTTTAAACTAATCAAAGGTAAAATTCTATGACAAAATTGGACAAAATAAATTATCAAAATGAGAAGGCCTAAGGAATGATTTCACCAACTTTCAATTATGATTCAATGACATCAAATTATTCCAATTAATTTTTCCATATTTAAAAGCAAGAATCCAATTGTATTTCTTTCCCCTTTCTCGAGTGCCGGCTAAAAATTAATCCTAGAATTCAATCCCAATATCTCTATTCCGAATTAAAGCCTAGAATTTATCGAAGTCCCGATTCTTTTGTGGAATAAGCTTTATAGATTTTACATTTTCTTTCGAAACCCATAAAACCTACGTTGTGTCAATCTTATGATCACACCTAAATTCACCTCTCTCGAGTGCTGGAATTGACTAGCATCTATTCATTCAATTATTGATAAGGTAATTGAAAGCATTATAATCATAACACAATTAAATATAAGTGAAAAATTCCAAAAGAAATAATTCATATATTCATCAAACCATAATCTCGAGTTGTCTATATCAAACCCTAGCTAGATTGTCTAGCTCATGAAATAGAACATGAAATCTATACAATTTATAATGAAAAACATAAAATAAAAGGTAAGAAAGAACTCTTTTGAAGTGCTAATCGAAGTCCCTTTTATGATTTCCTCCATTTCTTCACTTGATTTCTTCAATTCCTTCTTGTTGCTGTCCTTTCAGCCTTTTTGTATCTTTCTCTCCTTCTTCCAACCTCTCAAATTAGGTCTTCTCACTTTTATTTATAGTATTTTAGAGTTTTTGGATGAATTAGGGTTGAATTGGGCCAAGAAAAGGTTTTAAAAATATTAAAACCCATTTTCTCGCCCGGTGGCGCTTTGGTATCACGACCTTTGCTAACTTTCAGCAACGTGGGCACCTCGGTGCCCAAAACCGGCACCGGGGATCCTGCCTTCGGTGGAGAAAACTGCACTATGCGTCTTTCAGTGTTTGTACTTTGTATCATAATATTTTCTCTTGATATCTGATTGAGGTGATTCAAGATGTGTTGGAAAGATAACTCAAAGGGCTACAACTTTTCTTCAGACATAATCCTCCAATTAGATCTTTTACTATGTCGAAAGTGAGTCTCAATATGAGACTAAAAATTCAGAGCAAGATTTTTTCGGTTGGAATTTGATGTGTGATCACTCTTTGGTTATATTTGATCCATTTGACATATTTCTTCATCCAATTGACCCTTAAAACTCTTAAATCTTCATCATGAGGTTCGTCGCAACTTTTGAGTATTTGTACTTTAGTCCCCGAACGTTGGATCTCTTACAATTTAGCCAATTTCTCAAATTTTGTCAACTTTTACTTATTCTCTTCAATCTCATCAACCTACATCACAATATCAAAATCATGCATTAAAACATCAATAACTCATAAGAATTAACCAAATAACAAGTCTAATGGCATTAATGTCATGAGTGAAATATCACTTATCAACCATCCATATGGCACAGTTGAAATAATTACTCAAGATCATCAATGAAAGTTCAAAATCAATGGGCAAAGGTTGAAAGCATATTGGGGAGGTGATTACTCCAATGAGAAGACAATTCTGCCACTCGAGGATCTGATAAGTGTGTTTTCACAAATATGGATAATTGTCAATAAATATTCGAAATATAGCTTAATTCGATATAATTTGTGTTTTATAAGACAACAATGATGAATATAACGGTAATCAGGAGAAAAACGAAAAAAATGAACTAAAACAAAAGGAAATTAAAGTTTAGGGATCAAGGTGCAAATAACCAAAAAATGACCTAAAAGGGAAATTTAAGATGTGAAGATAGGGAGATCAAGATTGATCTAGGGAATGAAACATTGGATGTAGAAGAAAAAGTGAGAAAAGAGGTCGAGAAATGCAAAATGGAGTTCAATGACCAAAACGTAAAGTTGTGAAAGTTTTTTAATACTATGTGGTCACATAGTGTTAATTCCTATGCAGTCGCATAGATGGCTTCAACAATTCCCAATACCATTTTCAAGAGAACTATATGGTCACAAACAAAATAACTATGTGGCCACATAATTGCTTTTTGAGGCGAGAATTCTGGTTTCCTTTCTCGAGTCAAATACACATGGAAACAAATCTTAGGATGCATATTTAAACCCTAGAGCTATCCAAAACAAGGCATGAGAGATTTTACAAGGCTTTTGAGAAAATAAAAAAGGAATAACATGAAGATCAACTTAAAGAACACGAAGATTCAATTCAAGATTAATCGGGGTGATATCGTTTCTTCATTATTTTTCTGATTTTCTTCTTCCCATCATGTTAGGCTAGGTTAATTCTATACTAGGGAACGATGAACTATGTAATATGATATTTAATTTTTAGTTTTACAATTTTTGACACCAAAAACACGTTTTGGATATTTGAATGATTTATATGATCATATTTTCTCCATAATTGTTGTGCACATAATTGTGTGTGTGCTGGCTTATTTCCTGATTCGAAAGAAGGGAAATAGGTTCGACACATGTAAATTATCATAGGGTCCGATAGGAGATAGAAATATACCATTATGCCATGTGTGAACCTCTAAGTGTTCATAAAAATTCATGCATTCCTATATGTTTGCATCCGTCATAGAGATATAGTCGGGTCATATATGAGAATAGGTTTGACTTTACTCAAGAGAGACTGTTGAATAATTTAGGAGCATTGATTCGTTAATATTTCAATCTTGTTGTCAAAAGTGTAAAACCAGTTAAAAAAAAAGATAATTACTTTGGGATTTGTGATCCTAGTACATTCATCATAGATTCGAAATTACATTCAAAGCTACTCACATTTAGTTTAGTTAAAACATTCACTTTTTCATAATTGGATTAATTTAGTTATAATTTCGTTACAAAAATACTTAGATTTTCTTGTTTTGGTTAATGTCACGGTAATTAGAATTAAAATTAATAAATTTCTGTGGGGACAATACTCGGACTCAAAAAGTCCATTTTTACTTGTCAATGATTCGTACACATGCGGGAGTTCACATTCGAAATATATTTTTGCGTGACAAGTTTTTGGTGCCGCTGTCGGGGATTGAATTTAGTTTGATTCTATTTATCTTGACACTAATTTGAATATTAGTTTTATTTTTTTTTATTTGTGTTTTAGTTTGTAAGTTTTCTTTTCAGTAATTTATCTTAGTACTACTCTTGATTTCTTTTTCAGGTATTGCATGCGAAGGTTGCTTAACGGTGACTTGATTCTAGCTAATCTAGAAATTGAACACACCTTCCATCATAGGCAAAGAGAAGCAAGAGCAGTAGACAAATGGCTGACGTGCAAAACAAACAAGTGGTTCTAGTCAATGATGAGTAAATTATCAATGAGGGAAACATAGTGGTTGGGGATTTTATGTAACGCCCCAATTTTTCATACTTCTCGAGGTGTTACCAACAATAATTTTCATGTACTTAAAATGTGGAAATAAAATTCTATTTTTCTAAATAACAAAACATTCATAAAATCATGTCTTAAAAAACAATTTAAACATTCTGCGACTAATTAATCTAATAATGTTATTGGACAAAATGAACTAATAAATTTATATAAGAGCAGTAAAACTTAGTATTATTCTTGTAGGTTGAAATCCATTGGTAGTCCGCTGCACCATCTCGCCACAGATCCAATCGACCCGAACTAGTCTATAAAATTTGTAAGAGTGAGTATTTTAAAAACACCCAGTAAGATACGTGCAGTTCCCGTATACAATTATATGCAATAAAATAAACAATTCATACCACTCTTCTCTTATGGAGTATCTCGGTGACCAAACGAAACACCCATATAGGTCATATTAAATCTTGTAGGATCTCTTATCTCATTCTAAAGAACCCAAAGGTCCACAGGCAATTCATGCATAAATTACTGAACATAAAAGCATAATGAAACAAAACCACTTGCGCAGAAAGTATCTTACCTTGATTGAAGAACGAGCTTTTTGATATAAAAATATACTTAGAATTCTATATGAAAACTACTGTTTAAAATTCTATGGTGAATTGTGAGACATGGACACACTATTTATAGGGAAAAGTATAGTAGTTGAGTCATAGTAGAATTGGGATAAAAATCGTGTCTGTCTAGTTTGATAAAAATTAAATTTTATAGAGATCAATCACAAGATGACACGTGTCCATCACAAAATAGAAAAGATTCCAATCTCAAAAGGTGATAATGACAACTTGCACTTTAAATATAATTCTAATAAAATATTATTTTCACATTCTACAATCCTCATCTAATTTCGCTTTTATATTAAAAATGTAAATAAATAAATTACAATTTTCTTTAAACTTTAATATCTTGAGACCTACTTATCCGAATTAATATTTTCTCGAACCTATTTTTATGATTAAAAACGAGCTATCCAACGAGATCCATATTGATATACTTTTGGTTACTCAATCAAAAACCGAGTATTTGGCCCAAAAAGAATAAGAATTTAAAACTTTATTTTAGTCCCTCAACTTTCAAAATAATAAAATGTGGCATGTAAAATAATTAAATTATATTCTAAAAATTTTCGGGGTGTTACATTTTATGACGCCAAAAATCATTCAAAGTCAATCCAACATCGTCTACCTCCGTTTAGGTAGCCCAACTTCTAGTTGAATGGACATTAGTTTTATGGTAGAGCTGAAGAAAACTTACATACACTCCTCTCGATTTTTGGAGACGTGTTAGTACTTTCGATATCAGGGTATCTCAGATGATGCTATCAGACTATGGTTGTTCCAACACACTACGTGATAAAGCATTGGAGTGGTTGGACTCTCAACTTATTGCCAGCATCAGTACATGGAAAGTCGTAGCTCTGAAATTCTACACAAAGTTCTTTCCATCGGCCAAGATTGTAAAATTGAAGCATGACATCTCAATTTTCCGTCAAGGTGAATCATAATCTTTTGATGAAGCTTGGAATCAGTTCAAGAACATGCTAAGGTAGTTTCCTCAAACACAATTCTATTTGTTTGCTCACTTTGAATCTGAATAAAAACTTGTACACTTGATTGAAATTTATTCCATGTAGAACGATAACTCTTAACTCATCATGTATTACTTGTCAACGACCTCGTACACTTGCAGGTTTTGAACGAACAGACAACAAATTATTAAGTGGGATAATATGGTGGGGAACTTCTCATTTGACTTCATTTGGTAGAGGATATATAGCCTCAACGTATGCTACTCTACAATAAATAGTCATATAATAAGGAGAGCGTAAGGTTCTCACTACAAAACCTCTATATTGCATGCTCACATGGAAAACTCTTCAACTGAAATCGACTACAAGTGTAGGTGTTATCAATCAAGTCCACCATGAATGCAATATTACATGCACATTTCACGGAGAAGCGCAACTGATCTTTGGTTCTACACTCAACTTTCTTGCAACATCTGCAAACGTAAAGAGTTATCCTCTTGAGCCGGGGCTAGCACTTTTGTCCAACTATATGATTCCACACGTCGGTCGTGAAACTACTGCTGCAGCTTGTTACGAATATTCCCAATCATTGTGAAGCTTGAATAATGCATTAAGAGACTCCGCATTGTTTGACGTTATCATATTGTATCGACATCCTGGAAAATGTGATCGAGCCCAATGTTCATTTCCCATTTTGTTAGATACTCCCATGTCGGAAATAATTTACTTCCTATTTCCACCATGAATTTATTGCACTATTCAACACTATAAGTTTTGGCTACTCTCCTAAACAATAAAACGATATATTTGCCCCGATACTTAGTTTTCAGGTTGTCTTGTATATGGTACATGCAATATCATGATGTGCTTCTGGAAAAATTTCAACATTACCATTTATTATAGATGGTCCCCGATCGGTTACAAAGGTAAGGTCCTCAGCTTCCGCGATTACTTCTCTCAACTTTGTGAAGAACCAGTGCATTGACAGATCATTCTCGCTATATACTATACCGAATGTAAGAAGGTAAATTTGGATGTTAACATCTTGACATATAGCAATAATTAACTTACCTTCGTATCTAGCTTTCAGAGTTGTACCATCGACTAAAATTAGGGGTCGCATCGCATTTCAAAATCCCCGAATGCAATGTCCAAGAGCCATGAAGAAAAACTTAAAACAATTCTTGCTCTATGTCTAGATAAAGAATGTAAGTCAAGATTAGTTGTACCCATGTTATGGTAATACCTGGCAATTTAGTATAGCTCCTCAGTCAAGCTCATTAAGTCCTCCAACGTGCATTCTTTGGGCTTCAAAGCCTTCTGGTAGTTCATGACCACTCCGCACTCTCGACGGACGTCGTTAATGATGTCCGAAGGTTTGTAGATCGTTTGTGAATCCTGATACATGTACATTATCTGTTGACTAATAAACCATGATCGGGCTTGCCTGTGATCACAAGTATGTTCTTGTGTATACTTGCGAACCACAAATAACTCATTCGTGCCCATTTTCGTCGCTCGTAAACGTCAACGACAACTATCGTCGACGTAGACAATCGTCGATATTCTCTCTATTCTTTCTCTGACTTAAGCATCGGAGGGGCGACGAGGGCAAACCTCGACACCTATGTTTCAGGTACCGAAAGATCTCGTTCGTGCTCGTTCTCAGTGTCGAGCTCGGGAAATTAGCATGTGCGATTTTTGGTAGCATTAGTGACATAGTCTCACAGTAATGTGAACATCTACAAATTTCTCATATTTTTATATTTCTATTTTCTTTTTGCAAATTTATTGTTCTCGATGGTATATAATTAGAGTTTCTAGTTCTGAACAAATTGTATGCAGACGAAAATCTAGTGATAGAGTACAAAATCTAAAGATGATCTATTTGTACAACCATAAATAATAATGTGATTGACAGTGTATGAGTTATCAAAAAATTGTTGGTTGCAAAAACAAGTGTTTTTCAAATTGTCCAATAATAATTTGCCACGTGACATGTTGTCAACAAGATTATCATCTGTGATTATATACCAAGCATGGTTGTAATTCAAATACGGACTTCTCAAGATTTTTCAACCGTTCCACTAGACAATTGATTTGACAAGGATTGAAGATCAATAATGACAAATTAATTCTCTTACCAATTACTGCAAATAATTAAGTGACTGCAATGGCTACGATTCCAATAAGTTTGGCTATCTTAGGTGAAATTAATTAAGTCCATGTTTGTCATCTATTCTCTCAAATATTATATGCTACAGGAAACAATCTCCACCACATATTCACTCAATAAAATATTCTACAATCAAACCAATAAAATTACTTTATTTTTCAACCACACATTCTCCAAAAAATACTATTCAAAACTCTATTTCTTCTCCCAAAATGGGAGACAAACATGTCCTAAAAATGGGGTAGATGGCTATAAAGATTAAGCCCATGTTTGTCTACCATTTTATCAAATTATGTTTGTTACAGTAAACAATATCCATATAGGTCTACCCAATAAAATATTCCACACACAAGCCAATAAAGTTACTTTAAATTTCAACCACATATTCTCCAAAAAATACTATTCATTACATTATTCTTCTCCCAATAATAGGTGACAAACATTCCCTAAGAGTTTTATCTACTTGTACATAATTTTGTGTACATCAAAGTATCCACCCCCTCATACAAGGGCGGAGCTACACCTTGAAAGTAAGGGAGCCCAGAGGTAGAGGTTAAGGAGTGGGGCCCACGGGGGTTCAGGGGCAGCGCCCTCGAATTTTTTTTTTTTTTTGAATACGTTAACCAAAAAACCAAGAAATGTATAAAAGAAAGTACTAATCTTTAATTTAGCAAAATCATACCTTATTACAAGCATTCCCTTCGAGTTCTCATACTTTGATAACGCTGTATAACTACATTATCATCAATCATGTTGAATACATCATTCTCAATATACACAACCAAGCTATCATTGTCATTGGAATTGTATTTGGTAGGGTTTAATTTTTTTTTATACGATAGGTTTAATTTTATTGAAGTGAGGACAAAGTGGTAAATATAAAAAAAAAAAATTGGGGGGGGGGGGGGTGGGGGGGCTGGATAGCCCCCTCCCTCCGCCTCTGCCTTTACATGAGGGTGTGACCCACTTGAAAAAAAAATATTTTCTCCAAGTGAGCCCCACCCCCATGTGAGAGGTGGACACCTTGATGTACATAAGATTATGTACCACTAGCAAGACTCAAAGATTAAGGATGTGTCTGTTGGTGATTTTCATCAGATTCTCAGTATAAATATAGCCTTTTTTCAATTGCTGGGCCCCATACCTTTCACATGTGGTCAAATATTGCGGCTGTAGGTGTGTAACGATTGAAATTTCAATTGAAATCTGCCAAAGAATTGGCCCAAACAAATCCTAAATGCCATTTACACCACACCAATGCCCATTGCCATGCTACGTTCTGTTGCTTTCTTTGTTCAATTCCTAAGCACCGATTTCCTTTTCAGTCTATTTGGGATGGCTTTTAGAAAATAAGAATATATTATAAAGATTTTCTAATCTAACTCTAAAGAGGCAATGCATTGCAACTGTTCATTTATGTTGGTCTAAAAATGACATCATTTTGTTCGTGTTAAAAATGGTGTCGTTTTGAATCAGAATGACCCCCTCGCGTGAATACCAAGACGACTTTGTATGATCTCTCTTGGAATCCTGAATATGCCAATAATTGTACTAATCCACATATGTCTCTCTCCCATCAATTGCTTAGGGTTTTTACATAATTTTTACAGAACAATACTTAGCAAAAATTCATTGGTTTTTGATTGAATATGGACAGAAAATGTACCATACAAGTGCTGCATTGGCAGCACCTATATGGTTTATGTGAATAATCCCCTGTACACAAGGAATTATTCTACAATTTAAATTCATCCCTCTTGCGATCCGTTTTCTGCCATATGATTACCTCCAGATCTTTTAAAGAGTTACTATAATCATGATCTCGACTTTGTTGTCCTACAAATTTCCATCATAGCTTCTACCGATTTAGATGATTTTGATGTTGGGGGTAAGAAACATGTACATTTTCGTATGTTCATTTTTTCAAATTGATTTTCTTGTATTCATTTATTTTTTTTCATATGATTT
Source organism: Fraxinus excelsior (assembly GCA_019097785.1). NCBI lineage: Eukaryota > Viridiplantae > Streptophyta > Magnoliopsida > Lamiales > Oleaceae > Fraxinus > Fraxinus excelsior. The sequence goes on from CM032633.1 coordinate 26,156,748, forward strand.
GCCCTCTTCGTTTTGCTTTTGTTTAGATTTTTTTGTAGGGTTTACAAACATTTTGAAATTTTTAGTTAATTTTTTGTGTTCAATTTGTTTTTTTTTTGTTTTTGTTCATTGGTGTTACTTGTTCTCTACACTTTTCTCTATTTCTTGTTTTTTCAATAGTTGCTATTCACTCTATCCTCTTGGTCAAACGGTGAGAAATCTGTGCACTTTTGGATTTTGATGAGTTTTTTTGAGTTTTGTTGTAACCTTGTTTTCTGTTAGGATGACGCATACAGCAGATACCGGGCATACTCGTGTACACATAACTAAATTCCAACACGTGTGGACAGGCTGCTAGATGGCGATACTCAGGATTTGGACATTGGAGAAGCTTTATAACATGAGACAAATATATTCAGACTCCGACAATTATTTTAAGAACGATCAACTCAAAGGAAGCAAAGTAACCTAAACTCGATCTAGCGATGGCAGTAGGGCGGGTTCGGGGTACCTTCCTCGCCAAGAAAAAAACCCAACCTGCCCCACCCCGCCAAGAAAAAACCCCAACCTTCTCCGCCTTAGATGGGGCGGGGTGGGACGGAAGTTTGCTCCGTTTATTTTTTTATTATTATATTTTTTTTCACATTTTAAAAATTCGAGTTATGCTATTATTAAAGAATAAAAGTCAAAACACAAATTCTAAATTTTAAAATTCAAAGCAAATAATGCCATTAATTTTTATTTTTTTCCTTCACGAGGCGAGTTTGGGGAGGGGCATCCTCGCCCTGCCCCGCTCTAGGACCCATGACGGGGCGACGACTTACACTCTGCACCGTCAACTTGTCGGTGCGAGTTTTTTTGCCCCTATTCGGGACGGGACAAATTTTTTTGTCATATCTAACTCTATCAAAACAAACGCATACTCAGGAAGACAAAGAGTAGCTTTAAGTGTATTAAGTTGCATCCATTTCAAATGATACACGGGGGAGGTATTTATAGTATTACTTATCAAATGGTGTTCATTGGATGAATATATACGTGGTATCATCTCCTGAACTGAAGCATCCAATCTTAAACATTAATTTGAACTCACTAGCCTATAGTGCATTTAATGTTCCTATAGAGAGCAGCCACCTTACAACCTACACTGATAAGACTTTGATATTCCACTCATTACAAAGGTACCATCAATCATTCCAAATTGATCTCAATTAAATTCAATCTCTTCACGTGTGGGTCGTCACTTGGTCTTCAATTTTGACTTTTGTCGTGCTCCATCGCTTAGGTAGGCAGATGTTCTAAGTAGGGCTGGGCGCAGGTTGGTTCGATTTTGTTCGATTCCAGAAATTTTCGGGTATTTAGTAAATGAAACCGCCGATATAATTCTGGAACCATTCGAATTTGGTTTTGTTTGGTTATATTCGATTTTGTACTATAATTAAATTTTTTAACATTTAGAATAACGCTACATAAATACACATGAAAGTAGATACTAATACTAATAACAAAAAGTAGATACAAATGCCAAGTTCAATGTTAACTTTTACAAATTAACGTAATCATATAAATAACAAGTTGTCAAATACAAATACCAAAAAGTAACTACTACTAGTAAAACTTCGATGATTCATATCAATAATTCATTTGCTTCAAACCTTCAAGTCTACATAAAAAATGAAATATAAATTAGGAATCATAGAGATAACATATTTTAAAGTATTGATAATACTTACCAACTATTTAATGTAATCATTAGTTGCTTGACTTGTCATACTAGCTACTAAGAAACTATACAAGAAAAAATTGAAAAAAACACAATTAACAAACATAAATAAACTATAAATTGTTCAACTAATAAGATTTAAGAAAATTAATTGTTAATTTGTTTGGAAAAAATAAACTAAAATGATTTATCCAATATAAAAAAGATTCGATTTTTATTCGGTTCTTGGTATGGAACCGGGAATCAAACCAAACCATTCGATTCTCGATTCAGATATTCATTCGGGTATTTCATTTAAGAAAAATCGCTCAGTTCGATTCCGGTTCGGTTCGGACATCTTGCCCAGCCCTAGTTCTGAGCCTTGATATAGCTTCGAGGCTTCGTCATTAATATTAGATCACTTTGATAGCCTAAGAATAACTAGCCAAAATGGGGTGAATTGATTATTAAAATTGTTTCGAAAATTTATCCAAATTTAGGCAAGTTGATGATCAAACAACAATGCTTAAGTACAAATGCAATAAGTAAAAGAGGAGAGAGTGTGTAAACGATGTAATTGTTGAGGTTTGATCTCAACCAATGGTCTACGTCTTTCGTTACCAAACTCTCCAACATGAGCAAGGCATTTTCTATATGTTGATTAACTTATGGTGCAATCCAACCCTTTACAATACTTCCGGTGACATGCAAACAAGGAGCACCAATCTTTATAGAATATTGAGTTTTACGGAACCTCAATATGATCCACAAATTTAACGAGTATAATTTTACAATTTGAAACTTCTCTCTCAATAAATGATATAATCAAAATTAAGTGCGAAGATAGAAATATGCTAACACTTAAATAAATAGCAATGAATGAAACTCAAGTGTTAGGTAATAAAAATCTTGATGAGTAGAATAATTTTCAAAAGTTAATTCAACAAAAAAAAAATCAAAAGTAAATAATTTGATAAAAATAGATAGAATGTGTATTCAATGATTTTGGCTTAAGGGTAACTCACTTTAATGCTTATAAAAGTCTCTACAATGAATGCAAAGTGAGGTGGTATTTAACAATTAAAATGCCAAAAGTTTTGACCAATCGAACGTCTGCTTCTGAGCCGGACACTGAACTAGCTGTCATTCGTCAGAATTTTATAACGGTCAAAAAGTCGATCGTTGGGCGAACCGGACGTCCACCAAACCAGTCGAACGTTCGCTTGAACATATTTTTCGGATTTTTCTTTTTTTGATTGTTTGAAAAAATGTACTCTTTGAAAAATATTTTTCACTATATTTTTCAACATGAGTGATATTGTAAAGAGTTTGAATATCAATTTAAAATACTTATTAGAAATAATTTTTATGCAAGTGTTTTTATGAAGTAATATTTTTTGTACATAAAAACTTATCTTGAGCTTTTTAATGATTCATACTAAGGATTAAAACATTTTACCTTTACAAAGGAATAAAAAAATATCTAAGTCAAATATCAAACTACCTATCTTGATTGATTTGTCATGAATTCTCGATTTCCATCTTGATTTCACTTTGAGCGTCAATAGCGAGTCTTTTGATTACGATCTTCTTTTTCAATTTGATCAATCACTATAACAACTCGAATACAATTATCAGTGATAAAAGCAATTTGTTTGTTATAATCAAAACATAAAGTCAACCATGGGTAAACAACTTTCCTCTTTCGGACATCTGTTATACTCGTCTGGAACAAGGCTGTCAAGACGGACAATGTTTCCAAATGTCTACTCTACTTGTCCGAATTCAAGCTGTCAAAATGGACAAGGCATCTGGACGTCATCCCTACTCGTTCGGATTCAAGTTATCAAAATGGACAAAGCGTCCGGACGTCCACTTTACTTGAAAATATTTATTTTATAGTAGGTAAAATTAGAAGAGAATATAAGAAATGATCAAGATTAAAAAATTTGGTAGGTTGGGTTGGGACATTTACACGGGTTAGGTTGGGGCAAAACTCAACCCAACCCAACCCACGCTCACCCCTATTTCCAGCAGCGATGACCACTGCACCCAATCTTGGAGTGGACGCCACAGGCTGCAACGTCGAGCGATGCCCTTTCAGCGAACAAAAGACGTCGACAGTTGCGCCTCCGATGCAGGGCCTCAATGTCGGAGCTGTGTTGCCGATGATGGGGTGGTATAGGGAGAGTGAAGAGTGGCGGTCGGTTTGCATAGAGAGAGATGGTAGATATGAAGAGCGAGAGTGGAAAGATTGAATTAATTAGTTTATTATTTTATTAAAATATTAATTTAAATAAAACATCTGATTTTTGAAATGTGAAACCTTGTACCTAATTTTAGAATGCTAATCTTCAAATATAGGGTATGGTGTAATTTCCATATAAAATAATCATCCATAAGAAGACTTACTTCATAAATAAGAAGAAGTGGAAATTCATAAAACCAGACTTTTAGTTTGACATTTAAAAAAAAAAAATCAAGTTTTCACTTTATTTATTAAACTTTCAGGTTTTATCATTTTAATTAATAATGATATTATAAAATTAAAATAACCTATATACTCACTCTACTATCTACCCCCACCAAATTTATTTTAAATATAAAACCCTAAATCTATCTAATCCCTAACCTAATCCGTTTCATTTCTCTCTTCTCACCATTTCTTCCAACCGGCCGCCGCCTCCACCGCCATCTCTATCCACAACGGCGATTTATCCACCATCACCACCGCAGCCCTTCTCCCTCACCTCTCTTCCCTGTCGGCGTCACGACATTGCTGTGAACGACAGCAGCGTTGTTCATAGCGTTGAGGAGCTGTTGTGAAAAGCAGCAGTGCCTCGACGTTGTTGTCATCCACAGCAGTTTCACAACAGCTCCTCGACGTTGTTACCGTCCGCAGCAGTTGGGTGTATGGCTGTGGCAGGCAGACCATCTCTACCCTAATGTCGATGCATTGCTGCTGTGGTGGAATAAGGTAATCGAATTAGAGGTGCAAAATGGGAGAGCGGGGTAGAGGATGATGCTGTCCGCTGATGGATCTGATGTGGTCCGAGCCGATGCACCTAGTCCAACTCATCATCCCCATAGAGTCCGGTGGTGCTGTGCAGGCGGACGGTGGTGGTTGTTGTTGGTGTTATTGTTGGTGGATGGAGGTGGCGGCTGCAGCCAACTATTTGGTCGATCTGTGACCCAAGTGTTGGTGGTGTACTGGGATTGGGGACGGGTGCACTTGATGCGAGATTTTCCCAACTACAAGTGTACAGTATCAAGTTTTAATATAGTGAGAGTATAGTATCGTTTTCCACAGAGATTGAAATCAAATCCTAATAATTCCAGTAATTATAATAACATTAATTTTATCTAGAAAACTAAAATATTAGAGTGAATTAACTAACTAAACTAATTTAATAAATTAATAATGCAATTACACAAGATTAATACCAATGAGATTAAACTCTAGAGATCCAATTTCACATAACTATCAATTATGTTTCGATCATCTAACTATTCCTTAATTTATTCTCATGGTTTATTAGTCAAAAACCCAAAATTATCTTAATATCCTCTCTCGAAGGTGAATTGAGAATTACTTTTAAAACCCTAATTTTGAGTCTCCATCTAAAATTAAGATGATAAAGTACATTTAGGTCTTTGGTTCTCTTAATGACTACAAAGGATTTCATAGGCCTCTCGTTTATCAATGGTCACTATTTAGAATTCATTCTCTCGATAGTAAATCCTAAATTCCGTATCATTCAAATGGTGATCAAGCATTCAAAAGCATTAAAAATAGATAATCATAAATAAACCAATTGAATAACCATTGAAATAGATAATTAAATGATCAAAGCATAATATCTAGTGTTGGCTACATTGTATCTTTAGAAAATTAGATTTCTCCATAAAAATATAAAGGAAAATACAATTCATGTTCTTAAATATTGATAAAATAAAGAACATTAATAGAGAATAAGAAAAACTCTTTGATTGTGGATTCCTCAATCACCAATGGTCTTCTCCTTGATGTGACAGTTGGTTTTCTCTTCCCAAAAGTCCCTTTTTCAAACCCTACCAGCCATATTTATAGTCCCCTCTTTAAATTCATTAGTTTTAGGGTTTATTTAGCATCTGGTGTCGTTGCGACGCAGGGGCGCCTGAACTGGCCATAATATACATCCTTGGCGCCTTCAGCATTTTTATCATAACCTTTGCTCCTGATGTCCGATTGGGGTGATTCAAGATGCTTTGAAAATTTGATTCAAAGGGCTACAACTTTACTTTATATTTAATTTTCCAATTCAAATGTTTTCTATGTCAAAAATGTATCTCAATATGTAACTACAAATCTAGAACATAACTTTTTGGATTAGAAATTGATGTGTGATCATACTTTGACTATATTTGATCCCTTTGATTTCTTTCTTCATCCAACTGACTTCAAACATTCTCAAATCTTCATTTTGAGGTCCGACACAACTTTGGAGTGCTTGTACCTTAATTCTCGAACTTTGGATCTCTTACAATTTAGCTCATTTCTCCAATTTGCTAAGTTTTGCTTATTTCCTTCAATTTCATCAATTTATATCACAACATCAAAACAAACATTAAAACACCCTAAAATTCTATCAAGGATAACAAAATAACGCATTTAGTGACATAAATATGATGAGTGTAGAACACTCATCAGTGTGTGACCAACTATATCGATCTGTGACCAAGTATTGGTGGTGTACTAGGATTGGGGTATGTGACCTTGGTTGATGTGTGACTTAATGTTGGTGGTGTGATAGGATTGGGGATGGGTGTTTGGGTGTATGTGACCAACTATATCGATTTGTGACCAAGTATTGGTGGTGTATTGGGATTGGAGGAGAGGTGTTTGTGTGTATGTGACCAACTATATGGCTCTCTATGGCTAACTATTTAATCGTGACCTTAACATTCGTTAAATTGCGACTTAAAATATAATGTATGACCAACAAAGTTGGAAATATGTGATCGCTGTTATCTACAATTTTTTTTTTTACTTGTGACCAATTAAAAATTTGTGACCTATCATTTTTATGATCAGTGATCAATGAAGTCAATTGCAACATTTAATCTTTTTGATTTGTGACATTAAAATAATCTGTGACCAATTAATATGATAAGTTGTGACCGAAAATTAAATTTTTAACTACTTAATAAGATATACGTGATCTCGGAATCGGAGCAGTTATCGGAATTAAGTGACAACAGAATGGTCATCGGAATTAAGCGCGGCCGGAGGAACAGTCGTCGGAAAGTTCGCCCGTCACCGGAGTAGCCGCCGGAGCAGTAGGGGAGGTGGAGGTGGGGGGTTAATTATATTATATTATAGTTAAATATTTAATTTAATAGATTAATTGTTAAATATAATTAATTAAATCATGGAAAAATCTGAGTTTTGAAATTATAAAACTTGGGGCCTGATTTTTTATTTTGTGAAAGATAATACCTGTCCGTGTGCATTTTTGGGAAAAATTCATGGATCATGTATCAACTTTGACATTTGCAAAAATCAGGTGCTAAAAATCAAGTTTTTAATTTTATTAATTAATTAAATATTTAATTGTGCAATTTGGTCACAGATATCTTATTGATTAGTTAAAAATTAATTTCAGGTCACAGATCAAGAATTTTATGGTCGCAGATTTTTACTTTTTATTAATTAATAAAAATATTTAATTTTGCTATTTGGTCACATGTCTTATTAATTAGTTAAAAATTAATTTCATGTCACAGTTTATCAAATTAATTGGTGGTCCCATCATATTTTCGAGCTCACAATTCAAAAAATTTATAGATTACAATTGACTTCGTTGGTCACAAATCAAGAATTTTATGGTCACATGTTATTTCTCAATCACGAATTAAAATTTTTTATAGGTCACAAATTAAAAAAAAAAATTAAAACTTTTACTAGTCACAACTCTATTACAATGAGTCACAGTCATAATTTCTGGGTCACAAACACTCACCCCCAACTCATCTCATCCCACCCATGACCGCCGCCACGACCACATTCATTGCACACAACCAATAACAAAGTCGTCAACACTAGATCCAATCAACTGCAAACAAAAACCATGATAATCTCCAGCACCAACAATATCGCCGCCACCACCACAGCCAACTTTCCAACCACCACCAAAATATTAGATCCACAGAACCACCACCGCCAACAAAATCATTGCACAACCACTGCAAAACAAAGATCCAAAATCACCACCACACAATGCCACGTCGTTTTAAAAGAAGAAATGACATAGAATCATCAATGGAGAAATACACGAAACCACCTGGCGAATACATCATGAATGATCCAAAACTCTTCCCCACCACACACCCACAACAACAGCGTCGAGGCGCTGCTGCGATTCACAGCAACGCCTCGATGCTGTGAAAGGCAGCTCGTGATGCTGGCCAACAGTGGCGTCACGGCTCTGCTGTCTGGGTGGAGATAGGAGGGAGGGGAGGAGAAGCGGAGAAGGTAAGGAGACGGGAATGATAAATTAGGGTGGAGACGAGATTGATAAATTAGGGTTTTAATATAGTACCTGATTTTTGCAAAAATAACCTTCAAACCTGATTTTTCAAAAGGTATACCTGATTTTTAAAAATGTCAAACTAAACCCCTGGGTTTTATGTAATTTCCACTGCATTTTTCCGTAAGAAGAACCATCTTGCTCCAGAGGCCCAATATTTTTACTTCATAATAGCCCAGCCCTCTCTATCCAAAGTCCAACAAATTATTAGGGTTAAGGAAAACTGCGAGACATTCTAACATTTTAAAAATAGGACAAGTTTCCAAATTTTGGATTTTCAAACATTTATCTACACTGTTGCACACACATCTAATTCTTTATTACAAGGAAGTATATAAGATTCAGAATAAGATTATTTCAACTTTAGTATATTGTTGAAGGAAACTGAATTACATTTTTTTTTTTTACAAATATTGACAGTTAATATTTCAATGAGATCCAAATTATTCGCATTTGGGGCAAGATATACTATTGATTGTAATTGTAGGGTATTTTATAAAGTGGCATTAAGGTTTTCAAATTTTAGTTAAAACTTAACTCAGCAACTCTACACCGTTCACTAGAATGAATTTCAATCATGAAGGGAAGATTGACGGAAGTGCAGACATGACCAAATTAAAACAAAAGTAAAAATTTAGTGACCAATTTCAACGACTACCAATTTTTTAACCGTGACTTTACACACTTCAATTAACCAATTTATTATAATCAAATTTTCCTCTACCTATTTTCAAGTTTTTCAACTTTACTCTTGTTTCAAAAATTCCAATTCTGCTTCCGCGCATAAAAACCTTTATATGAAATATACACAGTGGTCTTAAACTCCCAAGCAAATTGAATTCCTAACGTGTCTATGAATGAGGTTCTCCAGTACAGATCGCGTGTACAAGGCATGCTGATCAAAATTTACAGAGCGTATGCAAAAGCAACAATTCTACGTCACCTCATACAACGAGCAGATGGACAAAAACCATGAATTCTTAGGGTTCTCAGAAGCTCTTTTCTCAATCTTATCTTATCGAATTGTTCCTATAATGGTGAATGCTGATTGAATGGTAGAAGATAGCCGAGAAGTAAGGTTCTGGGTGGCAAATGCTTGAAGCTATTTCTTGGCATCTGAAGAAAAGGATAAATATTATTGCTCAGGGAGATAAATTATATGAATAAGTAAATGTTTTATTCTACATATTATTAGTAAACTGCAGGAATGAGATTTGTGTGCATTGTATCCAGAAATGCAGAAGCAAAAGCCTCTCAATAAAATAGAATAATCAATCAATTCACAAGATAGCTAGGGTGCCTGAAGAACTAATCTGAATTAACAGTGCACTTCGGCACTAACAATAACCACCTCAACAGACAACAGCCACTATACAGTAAAGATAAGTAATCCTTCTGGTATGAACACAAAAAGTTTTCTTTACATATACCATAACTGGTCAAAATGATCATTTTGTGCAGTTCGAAAACAAATGATCGATGTGAAACATAGTAAGCCCACGTACCTTTTCGGCATTTAGTAAAGCCAACAATGTTAGCAATGCTGAGGATCAAACATACCCCAACAACTAAAACATAATCAGCTTGAAACCTTGTGAGAGATAATATCCCAAAGAAGATCCACACAACTGCCTACAAAACAAAAGCAACAATTTAGGTCGACCAAATTCAAACATAAATAGGAAAGGCTTCGCAACATAGTTCCAATATACGAATTTTTTTTACCTAAATGTATGCTGCAGAATCTTCGCTCAAATTTCACTAACATGGCTAGTTAATTTATCGTTTTTTTGTCCATTTCATTCCAATTGAACATTCGAATGCGAGAGATTTGAGACAGTTTAATTCAATCATATTTACTCACTGTGAGGTATAAGGTCCACCAGAACAGGCATGAATCCTTCTTGTTCATCTGTGCAAGTGACTGAGAAATGGCAAAAAGTACAGTAAGAAATATGAGACACATTCAAACAGACATGAATTCATGAAGCAAAGACCAACTGTACAGACCTCTTGGTCAAGGCATTCAAATTTCCACACACTTTCACCATCTTCATTTATTTCATTCCACCACCTTAAACCCGCCAAGATGCGTCCACTTACATTCTTGACAACCCAAAAATCAAGTGCGGACAGGAGAACAGTAACCACAAAAATAATGACAAAACTATCAACAAAGAACGCTGAAAGCATATAAAATGCCAAAGCTGCACTCTGGAACAAAAGAGACAATGACAACATGTCACGAAACTTGCTGATGCAGATCAAAATCATACAGTACCTAAACAATCACAAAAACATATATTCAACCTTGAAGACCACATGGAAGAAGCATATCTGCGGATTAGCATAATTCTCCCCTGCAGGCTAAGCACAAAAAGAAAGTAGTTTGAGATTAGGCCTCCGCAATGCTGATTCTGTTTACTTGTCTAAGTGTGCGCTGGTGGTGGGTGTGTGTGTGTGTGTGGGGGGGGGGGGGGGGGTAGCGCAATGGGAAAACAATTGATCCATATCTAATTCTTTTTAGATTTAGAGACAAGAGATATTAAATGTGTTCAAGAAGCAACATCAACCTCAGCCGTCTGACTAAAGCCCACTTTCTTTTCTGTTCAATGTTTTGCTTAGCATATTAACACTACTCTTCCTTCTAGTCAAAGACTCTTAAGGCTGCTTTGACTGGAATAAGTACACTACAATTAAGAAAAATAGCGACAAAATACTCCAGAATAAGTAGTTTAAAGTTAAAACAGTCAAATTCCAGAATCAGCCATTGTTGTTTACTTTCCTCTTCGCATAACGTATTTATACTCAGATAACTGTAATCAAAACAATTTTTATAACCTTATCAGTTCTGAGGAACATTTCATCTCGAATTTACTGAACATAAGTTTATATGCAAAAACAAATCATAAGATTAATCCAACAAGAGAAATTTATCACATAGAAAATTCCTTAACCTTCCAAATATATCACTTCTGTTTCGAGCGGAAATCGAGCCCCTCTAACAATTAAAAGAAGGTTCACACAATTGTGTAATGAATAAACCTCTCGAAACAAAGTCCCAACGACATGTGCCTTATTGATGAAGATTACAATCTACAAGAAGCGAAACGCCTCCAAGTGGCATAAGTACACAAAGTAATTGAAAGTTAACAAGAAGAATTTAAAGAAAGGAAATTACATAATTCTTTGTTTGAGAGTGATTGATTTGGGGTCTCTTCTTCCATGTTCTCTTTTCTCTTTTATACTCCTTTGGCTGATTTTCTTGTAAAACCCGCTTGAAACTGCTCATCGCCCTATAATTACCTACTTTTCTCCATGATGGATGACTTGTCAAGAAATTACCACTTTAACTGCTGTCATTACTCCCATTATTTAACTGCTTGCAACCGAGATTCTTGGATCATGGAATGTGATAAGATTGTCCATTAAATGCTTCAATAACCGTTGCTTTAAATAACAGTCAGAACACTATTCTCACCCAGATCTTGGGCGTCTCGCGGGTTATTGCGATGATGGGCCCTTGCTACATAATTCAATCTTGGGTTTTCACATGGTCTCACTTGAGCCCATCCTTCAAATTTCCTAATTGTGCTTTATTCTTTGGACCATTTAATTGGGCCTCATTTTTGTATGTCAACAATTACCCCCCAATATGGCAAAGTTAATATCAATTATTAATCTTGTGCCATATTCATCATTGACGTTATTACTTTGTTCGGCGGTGACCTTTCTCGAAACGTGCAATACCACATACCCTATAAACCAAAGAACGGGCCACTTCATCTCGCCATTATACCCGCGTTCCACATCATCGCACTTCTATAAAGATTACTGTTCATCTTCTTGTTTTTCCACTACGAAAACTTACACTCCCAAAACCTTCGAGAAAAACTTGCAGTAAATGGCGACTTCACAGAGCCCTTCAAACAACTCCCTAAGCTTTGAAGATTTTCAAAAGCGTCTTACCAAGCCATATATAAATTCGGCCTTCCTTTCACCAGCCATCCTGACCTCCATGAGTTCTACTTGGGCCCATCATTTAATGATGTTGATTCAGTTGGGCAAGCGACGGTGGGCCAGCTATTCGCTTGCACTCAAGATCCTCCTTTTGTGAACCATTTTCCAATAAAGCCAATCTGTGAAAAATGTATCTGTACTTGGCCTAAAATTGATACTACTTTCCGTCTTTGGCATGCATGTATGACACAACATGGCCTTACTAAGGCAATTTTTTATCGTGCTGGGATTTCTGATTTATTAAAAATCGCTCTTCGTTCCCCGGTTTATGATATTGTACTTTTCTATTTGTTTTGAGTTTTTGGTCCTCTGAATATAATACCTTTTTAGATTTAGAGACAGAGATATTAAATGTGTTCAAGAAGCAACATCAACCTCGACCGTCTGACTAAAGCCCACTTTCTTTTCTGTTCAATGTTTTGCTTAACATATTAACACTACTCTTCCTTCTAGTCAGAGACTCTTAAGGCTGCTTTGACTGGAATAAGTAGACTACAATTAAGAAAAATAGCGACAAAATACTCCAAAATAAGTAGTTTAAAGTTAAAACGGTCAAATTCCATAATCAGCCATTGTTGTTTACTTTCCTCTTCGCATAACGTATTTATACTCAAATAACAGTAATCAAAACAATTTTTATAACCTTATCAGTTTTGAGGGACATTTCATCTCGAATTTACTGAACATAAGTTTATATGCAAAAACAAATCATAAGATGAATCTAACAAGAGAAATTTATCACATAGAAAATTCATTAACCTTCCTAATATATCACTTCTGTTTCACGAAATCGAGCCTCTCTAACAATTAAAAGAAGGTTCAGACGATTGTGTAAGGAACAAACCTCTCGAGACAAAGTCCCAACGAGATGTGCCTTATTGGTTAATGTCGCTGCCCCAAAAATTGAGAAGAGATTCATTGAATGTGTTGCCTTTCTTCAAGTCTGGCTTTTTAAATATGTCATTTGCGTGCCCAGTGTTAAGCCTTTTATGACTTATTTGCCCATAGCACATGAATTAACGCGTGGTAGGCCTTTAAACCTTTGTTCGTTATTCTTAATTGCCTTTTACAGAGGCATGCCTTTCCTTCAATCCCAACTGAGGAATAGCGCATCTCCTACTGGCAGTGGGCCTCTTTAGCTCGCTCAATTGTAGTTAAGAGCGTATTTCCCACAACTTGGTACTCCATCTGCTCCTCTTCGTTCGGCCAGCTGTTATGGGCTAATCATCAACCAATCGAGTCCTGTTAAGATGTCTAGTAGAGAAGTTTTCACGTTCTTTTATAATTTGGATTCTATCTCTACCTTTTCTCCTTTCCCTACTCACTCAAGTTTGGCTTACGTACAACCCCCTTCTACCATGGATGATGTGAGCACCTTTTTGCCCGTTTGGGCTCAATATTTAACTGGGAAAGAGTTGTTCCATGACATTCTTACTGGAACAAATGCTAAGGCAGGGGTTGAGACTTATACTCCTCAATTCATCGCTCGTCAACTTGGTGTTACCTTCAATTCACCATGAAACCCAATTGTCAAGTAAGGTGGAGATTATTAAGCTTGGTGCTTAACAAATTTGGGCCTAATGCGGCAGCCCAACTCTTTTACCTAATGATGGCCTTGTAATGCAACCCTTTATTATTGTGAGATGTCCAGCCCATTTAGAATGTAACCCAGCAACCCAATTATACTTATCTCAAAGGCTGAGATTGTAACACGTGGATGAGCTGTGTCCGTTAGATGCTTCTACTTGTTGATATTTTGGCTTGACTCTCTCATTCTTCTCACTTCCTTCGAGATTATTCTAGGGTTCTCTCTACTTTTGCTCCCTCTGTTCTCTCTCCGAAAACCTTTGGTTTTGCCTGTTATCTTGGGTCCTAGATGATTCTTGGTGAGATCTAGTGTTTGATTAAGGCTTGGTTTTGTGTTTCTGTTCTTATGTGGGCAGTAACCTTTTGTTACTTTATGTAATCGTATTTCTGAGAGTTTATGTGAGAAGTTCTTGGGTCTGAGGGCTGATCCTTTGTGGATCTGTTGTACTATAACATTGATCTCGATAATATTGTTGGATTATAGTGGATTGGAGCGTTAATCACTTTGGTGAATGCTCAACATGTGATTAACCCTAATTAGGGTGAATATCCGGGCCTTACGGCGAAAAATTATGTGTTCTTTCTATTTTCTGCATTACTTTGTGTTTTGGGGCCAGTATAATACCAACATTTAACTTCCTTAGCAGCAGCAGCATTGACTCCATTCACATCCTTTGGCTCCTCCTTGATCTCGAAATCCAACACCGAAAAGGACTAGAACAGCCTGTTCGGTGCCTTGAATGTGATATTAATTTTTCATTTAATGTGGTTAATTTAAGTTCAATTTGTAATATATAAATGTATCAATTCATTATTTAATTTTATTCCAAATTGTGTGTGGACTTTAGTTATTTGTGGTTGATTAAAATCATTATTTGTGTGGTTGATTTAAAATGGCCCATCCAGAATTAGGCTCAAGCTCAAACTAAATTGAAGAAAGATTGCATGGTTAGGATATTTTCGATGAGGAAATTACACTAAATCAGGTGTTTAGTTTTGACTTTTAAAAAATCAGGTTTATACTTTATTTAATCAAAATTCAGGTTTTAATTTTTACCATTAATATTAATAATGATATTTTAAATTAAACTAATCTACATACCCACCCTATTACATACCCTACCAAATTTATTTTAAGTATAAAATCCTAATCAAACCCTAATTCATTTCATTCTTTCCACTCTCTCGCCTCCACCGCCACCGTCGCCTCTCACCCTCCCCTCCCCTGCTGCAAATCGCAGCGTCACAGGTAGCGACGCTACTGCCTTTTAGCAACGTCGCTACCTGTGACACTACTACCATTCAACAGCGTCCCAGCGACAGCAACTTGAATGGCAGTAGCTCTGCTGCCAGATCTTGGATTTTTTATTTTTGGTGATTTTGGATTTTTCTTCATTCTCAGATATCATGGTTAGTGATTTGCACATTGTGATGGTTTTTTGGAAATGAAAATGGTGAGGTGCAGTGATTTTGTGGTAGTGGTTTCTCGGTTGTGGTGTGGCAGATCTGTGTGTGGATATTGTCGATGGTTGGTTGTCCATGGTGTTATTATTGGTCGGTGGCCAAGGCTATGGAGGTCGATGACGTCGAGTGGATGTGACGAAGAGTTTCTGTGACCAACTATTTGGTCGATCTGTGACCAAATATTGGTGGTGTTTTGGGATTGGGGGACTAGTGTTTGGGTGTCTGTGACCAACTATATCGATCTGTGACGAACTATATAGTTCTATAAGACTAACTATTTAAATGTGACCTTAAAATTTGTAAATCTGTGACTCCAAATATAATATGTGGCCAACAAATTTTCTTAACTTGTGATCAATTAAAAATCTGTGACCTATAAATTTTTTCATTTGTGACCTCAAAATAATCTGACTTTAATAATATATTTGTAACCTTGGAATCGAAGTAGTTACCGAAAATTAAGCGACGACCAACGATCACTGGAAATAGTCGCTGGAATTAAGCTCGGTCGGAGAACGATCGTCGGAGTAGCCTCGATCGCCGGAGTAGTAGCCGAAACAGTGGGGTGGGGTGGGGTGGGGTGGGGTAAATATTTAATTTAATAAATTAATTGTAAAATATAATTAATTAATTCAATGAAAAACCTGAGTTTTGTAAATTTAAACATTTGGACCTGATTTTTAATTTCATCAAAGATAATCTCCGACCTATGAATTTTTCCCTATTTTCGATTTGATGCCCATTTTTGGTTTGGGTTTGTAAGTAAAAAACTGAGATGATCGATTTGATTACCCCTACTTGGTTTGGAAAATACCAATCCATTCATACGCTATTTTCCAAATACATACAATTAAAATACAACAGTACTTGTTCGTTCTTGTAATACAATGTAGCACCAAATACAACATAACAGCAATATATACTAATCCACATTATTACATGCCTGACACCCAAAATCTATCGAGCTTAGTATTGTTTACCCAAATACAGTATCATGTACCAAGTACGCACAACCTTTTTTTTTTTTTTTTGGGCACGGGTTTGCATAAATATAACAGTTCGGTAAAAGTGATCAGCTGTAGCTCTCAAAGTTCAACAGAACTTGTTGCTTATCAGAGCTTTTCCTGTTCTTGAAGTTGGTCCTGTTGCAAAGCATCATCAAGTTAAATGAATCGATACAGAGAGAAAATGAAAGCTGTGATTGAATTATTTATAGCATGTAAAATATGAGTTCGTTAAGAAGGCACTTCGAACATATTGAGTTCAAGTTATTTGTCAAGATACACAGACATGACATGGAAGTTCTAAAAACTTGTAAATAGGTTCGAGGTAACTAACAAGCACAGATATACCCACGTACACGGTACATTTTTGGTATATGAAAATCTCACAATTTATTTAGTTGGCATCCAATGTCCTGGAAATCTTCATTGTATCTATTTACATGCGTCTGTCTAACCTTTGTTAGATTGCAGTTCTAGTTACCTCTACAACTTATCCAAATGTTAAAGAAAACGCTATTCCAACCTTAAGTTCCAGAGATTGGCTTTATATGCAATCGGCATATTCTTTTCGAATGCAGTATCTCCCAGAGATTAACATCTTACCGTCTTAGTGCTAGACATGAAAAACAATAATTTATTTATGTTTTACTCGATTAAGTAATCTACGAACATCCATTTACTGCGAACATCTTACATGCAATGTTTCTGATATTTTATCCTGAGAAACTGTTTAAGCATTTAGTCTTTTCAATTTTCATTCTAGCTTCCATTTAGAGGGAAAACATATCTTAGAATATACAAAATGAAACATATCTTAGATTGTTTTCAACTATAGAAGAATATACAAAATGAAACCAAAAAAGAATAAGAATGGATAAAATTTACCTCTGTCACGAAGAAGGCATGAAATCCATACGGAACTCTCTTGGGCAGTTCGACAACAGCAATAGGATCAGTTGACATCGTTTTTGCATCAATTACATTCACTGCCGACTTTCTGTGTATGCAATCAAATAAGAATAAGACTAAGGATACTGCATTTGGATTTGCAATATAAGTCAAAATTAAAGTTACACCTAGTTATCTATAGATGACAAGTCAAAATAAACGAACCCAAACACTGTATCAGAGCAAGGTAAAGACAAAGTACCCAGTTTTTTCATCATGTACAAAGAAAATCAAGTAGCCATCGTCTTCTTCAGATGTGGTACCAGGATGCCGCGGAACAAAGATAGCCTCTGAACCAAATCTTCCAGGTCCTAGATCAAAGATACCTTTAACATTTCCTCCAACTTCTAGCTTTTCTTTTCCGGTCTCTGGTTCCGCATGCAAATCAAACTTGATAATCCCAGTTACTTTAGCAATCTTGTCCAATGTTGTTCCATATACATATCGCTGTTTCCTAAATTTGTAATACAATTGTGCTTATGCAGATATAATTATAGTAAAAGAATTTTTCATGCACAAGAAAATATAGGAAATAGAGATGGAACATGGCCAAAAAGGAATAAATAAGCGTAACATCTGCCACAACAGATGCAACTGAATTTATAGGGCCATTGCTTCGAAAGAGCTTAATATCAATGATTTTCATGTCCCGAAATTTCTTCATTGAGATAATTCAGATGCAAATTCCAAATCATTAGCAATGTTTTTAAAGATCTTACCTAGTAGTATAACTTTCGTTCACCCTCGGAAAATCTACAGCGGATACAGATAATTTTTTCTGTGAAGCCTGACCATTTTTGAGGTTGAACCTCATCTCATACCTGACAGAGATAACAAGAATCAGAATTCATCATTGAGATAAGAGACGATAAAGGTATCTGTCAGCTTTGAGCTCTCCTACAGTTCGTTTTTGAAATTATCAAGCCTTTCTTTAACCGTGCTGTTAACCATGTCAAGATCAGGATTCTCAAGGCGACAAGTGATCAGAACAATTTCATCTCCTTCCTCCCAAGCATTTGCTGATAAAAAAATCAAAAATAAAAATAGATGGTATGTGTCAGGATCGGTAACATCACAGCTACAGCACAAGCTTCTCAATATGATAAACTGGTAAAAATTGATAGTGTAAGGAACGAATGCAGGAAAAATCACATGCGTTCAAGAATCACAAGTTAAAAGGTCAACCTGTATCTGTATATCAGTACGCTTCTCTCTCTCTCTCTCTCTCACACACACACACACACAAAAAAAAATTGGAGGGAAAAAGAGAATAGGCAGCATCATATTGTTGCAAATACAAGGTAAGCAGAATCTTGAAAATAATAGAATCAGAGGATGAATATGCATGTAACTGAAAACTTTTGTAGTGTCATCTAAATTTAACAGGAGCTGCAACCAGTGAAAACGTTTCAAATTATCATCCATTTCAAAGTTCAAAGCTGATTGATTGAATTTATTGACAAAAAAAAAATGTGAGGCAGAAATTAATAGGTCAAGTGGACAATGTAAAATCATTTATATTTGAAAAAACGCATCCTCTTCACGATGTGTAAAGTTCATAACAAAGTTTAGGATTCTATATTCCTAGTATATGAATTTGAGAATAAACCTGACGCAGGAGCTTAACAAGTTGATAGTAAACAATTGAAGAACGAGAAAGAAAAGGGGTCCAAGAAGAGAAGAATTGAGGGCAAGAGGATATCAGATTTTATTCATATAATCAAGGGCAAATATTGCAATAAATAAGCCCACCATTCATAGAGCAACTAATCTAAAATTAAAAGAACTTAAAATAAGCTATAACTTTATCAATCTAATTGAATCTAATCTAAACAATTATAATATGAATTAAATTCTTATTTCAAAATCCTACCTGTCAAGGATATTGAATAAGATTCCAGAGATCGTCAAAGATTGCGATTGTAATATTTCCTTTTAGTGTAGGATTACTTTCCTTAGTAGTAGATTGCATAATATTTCCTTTTATATTTATTTCCTTTTACAGTTATTTGTAACTCTATAAATAGGGTCTTTTACTTTGTAATAGAAACAAGTTTATTATATACAATTTATAATATTCTTCACATGGTATCAGAGCAGTTTCGATCCTAAACAAATTAACCTTTGAATTTCGTTTCCGACGAGCGGCCTTGAGCCGCTCGTCCGGCTACCAATGTTGTTTTTCTTTTTTTTTATTTTCTTTTCGGATGTATCAAAGTCGCATCACATTCCGGTGGCCACAACTCAGTTTCTGCAGTTTGTTTGGAGTTTCTTCAGCTTTTGGTAATCTGGAACTTGGTCCAGTTTATTTGGAATTTGGTTAAGTATGTCCAGTTCATCTGGAATTTGGTCCAGTTCATCTGGAATCTGGTTTAGTATATGTCCAGTTCATTTAGATTGGTTTAGTATGTCCAGTTCATCTAGAATTTGGTTCAGTTCATTTGGAATTTGGTTTAGTATATGTCCAGTTCATCTGGAGTTTTGGCCGGTGTTTTGGCGTTAGAGCTTTTGTTGGAACATGAATTATATGTTCAACTAAGTTTTCCCGACAGATAGAGCTCGCTGTGTGTCGGCACACTTCGTCAATTTCCTTTGGAAATTCTTACTGGTGAGTGAGCTCTCTGGAGTGTCTTTGGAGTGGTTGAATCTTCGATTCTCTTGGGTCACAACTCAGCCTTTTAGGTGTGGGTTCTTCTGGTCGTCCACGGTTGACTGAATTTTTGTCAACGTGTGACTCTTCTTCGGTGGTTTCTCGTAGTTTTTCGTGGTTTCTCGTTGGTTCTCGTTGTTTCTTTGGAGTGTTCTTGAAGTGGTTCTTTGTTGTTCTTGGTCTCTCTTCGTCAGTACTTTTCGTCGTTGGTTGCTTTGATCTGGATTTCTTCTTCGTGGGCACAAGTATTGTCATCGTCGTCAATTCATGATTACAAATTGATGATTTTACCAGCATCAATTTGAGGGGGGATGTCAAGGATATTGAATAAGATTCCAGAGATCGTCAAAGATTGCGATTGTAATATTTCCTTTTAGTGTAGGATTACTTTCCTTAGTAGTAGATTGCATAATATTTCCTTTTATATTTATTTCCTTTTACAGTTATTTGTAACTCTATAAATAGGGTCTTTTACTTTGTAATAGAAACAAGTTTATTATATACAATTTATAATATTCTTCACACTACCCAACTTCTATTTCTATTCTATCTCTATCTCTCACTCATTACTATGATCTCGTTCAAAATTGAGTTTCATATATGCTTCCTTTGTTTTTCGATTCTTTTCTATGTAAGATTTTTGGGTTAAAAACTATGCTAGTCAACAAACTTTCAAAATGTATCACTTTAGTCATTGAGCTTTTTTAACATATATGGTCATTGAACTTACGAAGTTGTTGCAATCAATTCACTTACCACACATCCTTTAGTTGATTTAATGGATTTGGAGACATGGCTGACGAAGAGACTCATATGTCTAACATAAATGACAACAAGGCCAAAAATCGATCAAAGCAATATTTAAAATTGCCTTGATATTTGTGTTGAGTGAATCAACTAATAAGTTAAAATGAAAAGAGTTTAAAACATTTTAATAAGTGCTGTTAAACTAAAATCGTGTATAAAAGTGGTGTTTTTAAGATTATTAATACCATCTCACTAAGCCGTCCGCCACATAACAAACACCTTCAAACACCTCAACAAAACCATACTTAACTGAAATAACTTTGAAAGTTTGGCGATCAAGAAGTTTTTAACTAAGATTTTTATATGTGCAAATTTGCATTAACAAAAACTTGCTTGCTTCTAGATAAAAGCATCGTTACCCTTCATGAAAAGATAAACAGTCCTGACCAAATTGGAGCTCTACATGAAATTCATGAAAACACAACTACTAAGCAACTGACCATATTATTATGTACAACAAGCGAGCTTGTTCTAGTTCTTACGAAATTGATATTAGCCCCTAGAAAGAGAATAATTACAGGGAGCATTTCATTTGGACATTCTAAGGCATAAATTAAAGCAAAGTTTCTCACCATTATGGAATATGAAGCAATTTGGAAGCTCAAACCATTTGATTAGTAGCTCATTCTTTGCATACCGTGGAAGGATGCCAAAACGAGCTTTCTGGGTAGCATCAAAACTGAAAATAAACTTTTTTTCCTTCACCATTTCCTGAACATATGAAGACGGAAAGAAAGGTTTTATTATGATAAGTGATTTGATGCATGAATATCCTAATAGGAATCATTTTATGAAAAAATTTACTTCAAATATTGCAGCATTTGTTTTCATGCCCATATAAGTTCTGAAAATTTCAAACATGTCAAACCCCCATCTGTAGAATGTCTTGGTTAACTTTTTGGTCAAATGTATAGTTTTAAGGCTATTGTTTCACCACACTATTTTAAAAAAAAAAAAAAAAATTCAAATGATAGTATTTGATTGGAACATTTTCACTGTTTAAGTTTTTCTCAGACAGATCAGTTAAATTACTGAGTAACTATATAAAGGAGAAACCAAATGCTTGACTAGAGAAGTCAACTACAAGGTACAATCGTGGATGGAGGGAGTATTTGATTGAATTAGGTTGGAATCGAAAGGACAAATTGATTTGGCAATTGCTCATGAAGGTATAAAACTAGGTTGAGATCATGAAATCAGTCATGCACCACGATAATCAGCAATAAGCTCGTGATTATTTCTTCCTAGATGCAGAATTTGGTAGGTGCTATTTTATGGAAGTTTAAGATTTGATTCAGATGGAGGACAGGTGAATGTAAGCTTCAGTTATATCCCTTTAAGCATGGAGAAGTGAAATATTTAGATCACTTTCTTTCAAGTACATAGATTACGTCAGTGGTCATATTTAGAAGGTTGAAAAAGCAAAGAGAAGGGTCGATGAGATGCTTTTGAACTCAGCAGATGTGATGCCCAATAAAGCTAAGATGAAAGTGCAAACTAACGGAACCAAGTATCATAAAGAATGTATTATGTTTAAGTAACTAGAACAATCAGGATAATCGATAATATCGTTGGATTGCCATACCTTTGGCTTAAAGTATAAAGGGAGGTCCATAAAAATTGCATAATTTTCAGTAATCGCAAAATCATGCATCATGATTGGGCCTGATATTGTTATTGGAACGGGATCATTCATCTCCCCATCCTTCGATATAACTCTGTATGTGACATATGGTGGTGTATGTGAATAGCCAAAGGTAAACATTTCTCCTGCATGCAGTTTTCATAAGCTAAGTGACATTGTTTATGAACAAAATAAAGTGAAATTTATAATTTTATTCTTCAACCTTGAAATTTATGGCACCTAACCATCATGCATGTATTGATTTCAGCATATTGAACTATATTTTCATGTATCCATCCAGTTTTGCTTAGGATAGAAGTCAGAAATTATCTGACTGAAAATTGTCATATCATGAATAGAATCAATTAAAGCATAAGCATTATTAAATATTCAGTTCATTAAAAACTGAATATAACCAACTTGATAAATCAAGAATGATGTGTTTTCTAGTTGAAGGCAAAGCTGTTACTAGCTAAATAAAAAGTGAGGCGACAATTGCAGCTAGGCAAGGGAAGGCATAAATGATTAAGCTATATTGAATAGGTCAAGGTGAGAATGTGTAATATACATAAAAATTAACAGGATTTTATAATAATTATCTGTTCTGCTCTGCTCTACTCTACTCTACTCACAGAAGCATGTTTCTTACCAGTGAATGGGTCAACCTTAGGATGAGCAGTAAAAGAATGTGCCAGCCTTTTATCATAGTCTAGCAAGCCGATAGTTTGCAGATCTCCATCTTCCAAAACTTTAACAGCATCTGTACAAGATATGGAAAATATTAAAGCAAAAGAGGAATAAATGTAGACTATTTTAGGGTCTCTTTATCCTCATAATACAAGTAATCTCTCACAAGGATATCCACATGAAGAATGGAAAGCTTATACATGATGAGGTAAGTTCATATTCCAGTTTTATGATGAAATTGAAAGGCAAAAGGAGGAAAACCACACAAAATTGATAGGATCGTGAAATTCAAGTTAACTGAGAACATACATTTCTATAGAATAAAGATAAATGGCTTACATGGTTTATCTGCCTCACTAAGTGCCAAAAGCTTTCCATGGTGATATACCAGAGCAGTATTAGCTGGAACAGAAGTGCAACAATATATAATAAGCAATACAAAAACAGATATAAACAAAATAATTGAAATGGACATTTCTTAGATTTATTAAATTAATTATCTTAACTATGATTTAAAAACTTGAAAAAGTCAAAAGACGGAAACAGTGTTTTGGTGTGAAAGCAAACTTGATTGACCTGCCTGTACCATATCAATGGGAAACTATGTTATAGGTATGTCTCTGACTGAGCTCATAATTACTAATAAATATATGTATAGTAGTTTTCCAATCTTTTCAGTTGACTCTAATTAAAATATAGGGGGTAGGGTGTAAGAAATGCAAAGACAAATTCATAGTGGGAAAGCATTCATGACTGACCCACCTGTACCATTTCCATAGGACATATCTAATACTTTCAGTTTTGCTCTGAGCATTTGCATGTTAACCATGAGCAATCCAAACATCCCTTTCAGGTCTCCAATCTGCAAATAATGTCCCCAGGATGACGTACCACAAAGGAAGAAATATAAAATGATATAGGAATGTATTTATTAAGCAGACAATCAAATTTGCTCAAATAAAAACAAAAGGAGAACTATCAAATGATGGTTAATTTTGAGGCATGTCCAACTCTCTCATTTTTTCAAATAAAAGGACAGGATGTAAAAGAGAACAATCAAATGCTTGTTAATTCTGATACATGTCCAACTTTGTTCAGTCAAAAATAAACTTCAGGTTACTCCCAGGTACATTCTGATATCCTCTCTCAATTATATGTTAATTCTTTCATCAACACACACTTTCTGAGATTTTTATGCAGGGTGAGTTTTCATTTCAAGTTATCCTAAATGAGGGTTGATTACTGATTCTGCTGATTTGAGTGAGTAAATCAACTTGATTTAAGTTTCATTTAAGGCATTGACTAGGCATATTAATAGTTGATTGAACTGAATCTCTTCTTTTTTTTTTTTTTTTTTTTTTTTTTAGAAATGAGTTTCTTCATTGGTGTTTTGTTTCACAGAACTTTGATGGGCTTTCAGTTGCTGAGAAGTGTGGCTATATGTATAGCATTGCCACAGTAGCGTCTTCACACTTTCATTCGGCATAAGAAAGCATGATTGACTTTGAGGAGATGTCTATTCTTCCATTCAGCCACTTGGTTTCATTGTGGAGTATTAATACATGACAAGTGATGTACAATGCTTTCACAGGTCAAGTAACTTGTCAAGTCCTTATTAAAATGGGAAGTAGGAAAATGTCTTTCCAACATCAAGTGAAGTGTAGTAACCTCCCAGTTCTCATGCATCTGGTCCTTTTTAAACTGTTGTTTGATGTCTCAATTCAGCACTTCAATTTCCCTTGGTTTTTAGAGAGAGACCAAGACCAATCCATTAAAAAAATTTCATTCAATTCGGATATAGCAAAGAGTAGGATAATCAGAGTAAATAGCCACCTATATGCTAGAAGATCCTCGTGCAGTTGTGTCGGTAGGTTTAGGTACTTCAGAAATGTTGGACAAAGGTGGATGAGATGAAAAGAGAATAAGATGAAGATTAACAACGTTTGATAACAAGACTAGCAATTGCCAATGAGACTGAAGGAAAACAAGCACCCAAAGTGAAAAAAAAAAACGACAATAAAAACCATGAAAGGAATTAATAGCAAAGAAAACTAAACAGCAATGAGGCCTAGGACTTGAAATTGACTACAATGAAGACCGTCAAGAACAAACAACAATGAAGGATGTCAGAAATCCCAAAGAACTTAGTATGGCTCTGATAACATGTGAACATTTAGGGAAGATTGAAACCTGATTCTTATCCATGAAGAAGTTACAAAGATGAGTATAATATAAGAATTGACTTGTAGAAAGCTAAACACTAAATCATCCTATCATCCTAGAAAGAAAGGAAATAATCAGGAAATATCACACTCCATGTGAACAGCCTACGTGCAGAAAGAAATAAAAGCCAATTATTCTAACACGCCCAAACTAAATGCAGAAGTTTCTAAGAAACATCAATTGTAACAATAATAATAGAAAGACAATATATTTAACTGAAGAAATTTATAGACAAATTTGGGAATTGTAGTTAGATGAAAGAAAAAGAGAGATGAAAGAAGCCATGATGGCTGTTATGTTAATGCAATAAATACCTTCATAAACATAGCTCTGCCAAAAAACTCCTCTTGTTTAAGGCGAGATGTCTTCACATAACGTGAGACATATGTCGCTTTCCCATCTTTTATGCGCATACCATGAATCATTCTGCAGAAATATGCCCATTTTTTAATGTTCATAATCAACCATTATATGATTGTTCCAACAATTGAACTCATTGAATTTTAAATAAGTTGAAACGAAAAAACGCAAAACAGAGACTACCAGCATATAGCATTATTGAAAGGAAAAATATAAGCAGAATATCAAACACACAAAGGTCAAATCCTTAAAAATGAGATGCCGATGAAACAAAACTTAATGCTCAAATGGAAATGAAGGTAAATTAGAAGAATGTAAGAACATGAGTTAGACTGAAACTGCATGTATATAAGTGCTATCATGCATATACAGTAAGGAGGCTTATCTACCAGGATAAAATAAGTATAAATTCCTACAGAACATATAGGGCACAGATTCATTTAGTAATTTACCTTGTTTTAAAATAAATTGAAAAGGTTGAGAAGGGTGCAATCCTAGTAATTAAAACATTAAACACATTTCTTAAATGAATTGGATGTCGTCATTTCATTCAGGAAAAAAAAAGTGAGGATAAAAACAGGTGGTAAAACAAACTTTCATCAACTATGATAGTAAGCTCAGAAAGATATGAAAATGCCGAATAACTGAAATTTGACAAGAATTTGTCACCTTCACGATCAGTAATTATAACTGTTGGGAACATATGTTTATTAAAACTTGAAATAATCTGGGTTCTACAAAATATCAAGACCCAAACCTGAAAGATTTTGGGAATGAAAACATTAAAAATGAGCAACATATTTTTTCTTAGTTTTTATTATTGGCCCTCTTCTTTATGTTTATTTTTGACATAATAGAAAACAACATTCTGGGTTCTAACCTCCAGACAGCACAGTTTGGATTCAGACGACTTTTTCTTTAAATAAAGGCGTTCTCATTCAGCACATTTCAAGAATCTAATAATTTCATGTAATCTGTTGTGTATACTGTAGATCAAACAATATCATGCAAAAAGGAAAGCATATCCTGGATGCCAATGCTGTATTGCTTTACAAAACATGGGAATAGGTTCTTCTAGGCTAACAATAAAAAATATTGCAATCTTATGTCAAAAGTTTTGACACACACAAGGACATTTAAGCTATTTGGAGGGGAAGAATGTTAGAAAAAAGTAAATTTAAACACGTTATCCCATGTGATGAACCATAGATGAGAGGTACACACCCATCTCCATCAAACCTGCAGAGAGAAATAAACAAGTACGAGGTTAGACAAATTTGTCTATCAAAAGATTAGTAGTAGTAATTCCCACTCACAATAGCAAACAGAAATCAGAGCATAAGAAATTGAAAAGCTGTGTGCAAAATGATGTTCAATTTTAGGCATGCCAGGGGATTAACATCTCAAAAGAAATGACAAGGAAGACCATTTGAGGCTCTAAAGAAAACATTTCAAGAAAGATAAAGGATATACCAATGATAACCAGCAACTGGAGCAAACTTGGGGTTAGGACCAACCCTCACAAATTCACCATTCAGACAATCCTGCAGTGGAAAGCCTTTCACAACATTAGATTGTCACCAGCCAAAGCACTAATAGCTAAACAGTGGAACTCTGCATTTTTATGAGGCTCAATGATTTATCATGTCAAAAGAAGTACAATTATGTAAGTTAGATGTTATCATTATGGTATATGAGACAGACAATTGACCTCACACGTTCTATAACTTGCTCATTTTTAATGTTTTCATTATATGTTATCATTTTGTCTAGGCATGAGGCTGTGTTTTGCTAGCAAAAGGGCGAGGGCAGGGAAAGCAGTTCACCATTATAATCCCAAATATGTTCTTATTCTATGCATTGTTCTGTAGCACAAGGAGAAATGGTGAAAGAGAAAGAGTGCCCTTGGAAATTTTCTTGACTCGTGATGTATATCAGTTGAATATTTTCCTTTTGAGTTGCATTACCTAACTCCACCTGTGTTTTTCTTGAATCTATCTCCTTTGGCTTTTTTCAGACTTCCCACATCGTTTTTGTACCCAATCACAGAGTAAACCACATGATATCCTGTTAAAAGCAGACTTTTGTGCTCGAAACATTGTCTTCATAAATCATATTTCCTTCGATTATTCCAATGAATAATAGTTGGAATAAAAAATACTTGTACCCAATTAATTCCAGGCTTCAACTAAAACATGTATACCCTAGTTCAGGTGAATTGCTTCATCTGTGTAACTATTGAAGTGATAAATTATGTACAAACATAAGAAAATCAATTATCTATGCAAAACCGGTTCTTGTTTCCTTTTTCTTGATCCTATCGCCAAATGAAATTATAATTTCTTGGAATACAGCAGACCATTAGTCTAGAGGCACTGGAGGTTAGAACTATACCAAAGGGACAAAGTTATAGAAAAGAAATCCCACAAATTCATAAAGCACTTAAATAAACTCCATCAACTTGATCGAAGTAATACGCCTATAGTCATTAAGAACATCAAAATTGGACTAACAGGGAGGTGCCCTATAACAGGAAGGTCCTTAAGAGGAGGAGTCTCATCAACTGGAGCAAAATTCCCAGAAAGATAATGGAGAGGCTGTTTGGAGTCGTGCATAACTTTCACAAACAACCATTCCAACCAGTCTATGGCCTTGGAAGTGAGTCCTTTACTGGGTTTCGGCTTTACCGCCACCACATCCTCAGTCCGCTGCGCATCCTCTCCTTGCAGCCCCATCTCTTGGTTCTGAATTGAACTCTCCCAAGTAGAAGATTTTAGTGAATGCGTGTAGACAAAGTGTGTGCGTCTGTGTGATTGTGGCTTGTTTGAATTGAGATGTCACAATCTTATATTGTCTAGTTGACGTGGTTGGATGAGCAGCCGGCTACGTAGTGAGCTATGAATTTTCGTATGTTTGTGCTTTGAAAGTTTGTTGCCACTCGGTTTTGATTAAGATCCTCGAAGCCTCAAGATTTCTCCTGTTAACTGCCAACTTAATTCATTTTAATTTTGCTTATTTTTGAAAATTTTGTGACTTGTGATTCTCAAATTGATAATTGATGATCAATAATAGTTTCGTGCAATTGTTACGTTCATAATTGAAAGGTCTTATCCATTGATCCTATCAGGATCACAAGATTACTAATTTAACCAATGGGTCATCGATTAAATCGACATATCAAAGCCAGATTGAATCAATATAACTATTTCGAAAGAAAAATGAGCATAATTATGGCCATAAAGTTAATTGTGAAACTTATCCTAGGTTATAAATGCATTAATAATTAAAATATTATAAATTGTTGTAAAATTAAAAGAAGAAGAAAGAAATATAAAAGAGTTAAAAAGTGAGTTTTTATTTTATTATAACGATAAACCATATATATATATAAGATTTCGTTTAGATTTACAAAGTGATCAAGATATTGACTCCTAAAGTAGGTAGGATAATGCTACATGTACACCCTCTTTTTTATCTAATTATTTACCTACACTCACAATAGGGTGTGTGAACCATATATTTGAAAGTTTTTTATTCATATGGGCCCCCACGCACATATGAGAGAGTGTAACATTTTCGGTATAAATAGAATTATCCAAATGGGTAAGACTTATCTGCTAAGTATCTTAAAAAGACTAAATAATGATAAATAATTATCTATAATTTAACTACAATTTAACTACACTCAGTCTTTGTTGAATACTAGTCAGAGCTTGCACGTGCCGTAGTATAGTTGGCTACATAATGTCGTTGACTGATTTTTAGTTATTTTTTGAGATATCACTAATTAAATCTTATTTAGCAAAACTTTTTCAGTAGAAAACCTTAAAGTTACAACGAAAAATAAACAAAGAAAAAAAAAAGAAGTTAGAAACAAAATAGGAAATAATTCATCATAAACAACCAATATAAATCAATTCAAATTTAAAAACGCACATACACTAGTAAACTACAAAGATATTGTTGTTACTTCTTTCTTCCTCAATTCTATTGAAATACAAACTTTTAGAGTACTTGCATATCACATTTTAAGTTTTTTTAGGGTGGGTAGAAAAGAAAAATTAACGATTATGATTTTACGTTTAATAATGTAAGATAATGTTTATATTTAAATTTAATTGACAATATATTTATTATTATTATTATCACATTTTAAGGTTTTTTTTAAATTTAAATCGATTTAAATGGATATTCATATCGTGAAATATCGAATCAAATGTTGTAGGAAAAATAAAGTTCGAAAAAAGAACATTGGAATGGGATTGAGATTGAAAAGAAACATAAACAATCACGATTTTACGTTTCACAATTAATGTAAAATTATTTTTGATATTTAGAATTTATTAACCATATATTTATCATGACTGCACTTTAACATTTTCAACAAATTTTAAATCCCTTAAAACTCATATTTGTAACTTAAAATACTGAATGAAACATAAAAAATAAAAATAAAAAAACATTGGTATGAGGTTGAGATTGAAAAGAAATATAAATAATCACGACTTTACGTTTCACAATTAATGTCAAATTATTTTTGATATTTAAAATTTATCGACCATATATTTATTATGGTCGCATTTCAACATTTTCA
Organism: Fraxinus excelsior; assembly: GCA_019097785.1. NCBI lineage: Eukaryota > Viridiplantae > Streptophyta > Magnoliopsida > Lamiales > Oleaceae > Fraxinus > Fraxinus excelsior. The sequence goes on from CM032633.1 coordinate 26,186,966, forward strand.
ACAAATTTTAAATCCCTTAAAACATATATTTGTAACTTAAAATACTAAATGAAACGTAAAAAAAAAAAGGCTTAATTTAAGATAAAAATAAAAACTGAAGAAAAATGAAATTGAGATAAATTAGTGTGAGTATGGGGGTTGAGAGTGGGTAGTAAAGAAAAATTAACGATTATGATTTTACGTTTAATAATTTAAAATAATTTTTATATTTAAACTTATTCGAAAAATTAATCGACAATATATTTATTATTATCACATTTTAAGTTTTTTTAAACAAAATTAAATCAATCCAAATTGATATTCATATCATGAAATATTGAATCAAACTGTTGTGGGAAAAATAAAAGCCGAAAAAGACGTTGAAATGAAGTTGAGATTGAAAATAAATTGAAAAGAAATATAAATAATTACGACTTTACGCTTCACAATTAATGTAAAATTATTTTTTATATTTAAAATTTATCGACCATATATTTATCATGGCCGCACTTCAACATTTCAAACAAAATTTAAATCGTTTAAAAAACATATTTGTAATTTAAAATACCGAATCAAGCGTTAAAAAAAAAATTCGGCTTGGTGGATTAGTCGAGCCCAGCCCAGCCAGAAAGCTATTCGACTCGGTTCCTGGATGTTGAAAAAAAACCCTGGCTTAGCAAAGCCGAGCCGAGCCAAAAAACCATTCGACTCGCGGCTTATGAATAGTAAAGAATGAAGTGTCTCTTTTATTTATGGTAGATATTTCCAATAACTTCCTCGCTAAATCTTTGTTTGACAAAAAATCATTAAGATAAAAGATTAAGTGAAGGAAAAAAGAATATAATTAATTATTAAAATACATGGCTTCATTAAGCCTATGTTTGACAACCATTAAAAAAAAAAAAGATTTTTGGGAAAAATGAGTTTTGAAATAGTTATTTTTTTAAGAATGTGTGGTTATAAAATAGGAAAAAGTTTTAGATTTACGTGTAGAATATTTTATTACGAGAATGTGTGGATGAATTTGAGAATTTTTTTTTTTTTTTAAATGATTGTCAAATAGGGCTAAAAGTCTTGTTATAAAAATTAATGGGGTAAAACTTTGACGAAAAAAAAAAGTATAGGTATTCTTGCTAATATTATATTGAAAATCTTTAAGTTGACGCATTCCAACATCATATATCAATTTTTTATTTTTTTTAATGTAGATGTTGACATTGTCACTGTTTAGTCCATGTTTCGTTTGTATTAAAATCTTAAGTCAAACTTAACAATTAATTTTAATTACACATTTTATGGGTTCAACAACTTTTCAACTACACATTTCATTAAATTTTATCAAATTCTATTAAAAATTTAATTTTAATCTCTACCAAATAGGGGCACATTATCATTTAAGGGAATTTATAGAGCATTGATGTCATCATTCTTTTGAATCTCACTTGTATAAAAGTATTTTGGAGAAATATATTTTGTCCTATTTCATTTGATATAGTTGAAAGCTTTGAGAATAACTAAGTAAGGGGGGTGTGAATTGGTTATTAAATTTAAAAAAAAAATTTAATTCAAGTTTAAGTAAATTAAGGATGAAATAAGTCAATCAAACAAAAATGCACAAATACGAAAGCAATAAGTAAAAGGGAAGAGAGTGTGCAAACAATATAATTATGGAGGTTCGATTCAAACAATGATCTAAGTCCTCCATTACCAAGCTCTCCATTATGAGCAATTCCTTTTCACTATATTTGATTGATTTATGGTGCAATCCAAATCCTTACAAAGCTTCCGGTGATTTACAAATAAGGAGTATCGATCCTTGTACAATATTAAACTTTACAAGGTTTCAATATAACCACAAATTTAAAGAGAGTTGATTTTTCAATTTGAAACTTCTCTCTTAATAAACGATATAATCAAATTAAGTATAAAGAGATAAATAACTTATCACTTTAATAAATAGCAACAAATGAAGGTCATGTGTTAGGTAAGAAAAACTTTGACAAGAAGAATGATTTTCAAAAGTTGATTCAATCAACAGTTTTTCAAAGTAAATAATTTGATAAAGATAAATAAAATGTGTAATCAATATATTTTAGATCAACAATATCTCACTTTAATGCTCTCAAAAGTGTTGTATTGAATGCGAAGTGAAATGATATTTATAGCAGTCAAAACGCCAAAAATTTTGATTAACCAAACGACCCATTTGGACGTCCGCATACTGAATAAACAAACTAGTCATTGTGCTTCAGAATTCAAAACAATTAAAAAATCAACCATTGGGCGAACCGAACATTAGCTTTGGCAGAAATTTCCTGGATTTTTCTTTCTTGATTATTTTGAAAAATGTAAGGGCATGTTATCTTTGCTGTTTTCAGGTCATTTTCCATTTTCGAAAACATTGAAAACAAGTTTACTTACCTATTTTCAAAAACGAATTTTCAAAAACGACTTTAAAATTTACAAAGAAAATAGAAAATGCCAATAAAATCATTTTGGCTGTTTTCAGTCAAAACTTCATTTTTTTAATTTTTGAAAATAATTTTTCAAAATGACAAAAAGAACGCGTTTTCAACAATCTCAAAATGGACACTCAAAACACAAAACCAAAAATGAATTCAAAACTCAAAATTGAAATACGAAAAGAACAACCCCTAAGCTTTTGAAGGACGTCTTAAATTAATTTTTTCAAGGTAAATAACATTGTAAAAAGTTTGAATATCAAGTTGAAATTCTTATATTTTGAAAAATAATTTTTATGCAAGCATGTTTATGAAATAATTTATCTTGTGCATAAAGATTCATTCTTTGAGCTTTTAACGATCTATTTTTAAGGATTAAGTATTTTACCTTTACATATGAATTCAAAACATCTAAATCTAATATCTTTGATATTTGATTGTTGAAGTTCTTGTCATACGTGAATGCTTGGCTTCCATCTCGATTTTTATTGATCGTCAATTGCGAGTCTTTTGATAACGATCTTTTTGTCTTCAATTGATCAACTTTGCAACAATAGCTATGAAGATTCGAATTCAATAGTTAGAGATAAAAAAAAAAAAAAAAACAATTTGTTTGTTATAATAAAACATGAAATCAACTATAGGTCAACAATAGTCTTGTTTCAAGTGTGCAATTCAAGCCGCATTATTTCATATAATATTGTTGGACAATCCTTTATTGAAGTTAATCGACATAATGTTTCAATATGATGAGTCATATTCCTAAATCATATATATTATTGACTTGTTACATGGCTTACAATAATCTCAAAATTATTTGAAAGTGTTGATGTCAAAGTTCATAGATCCACAAAATATATTTGTTCATGTAAACACATATCATGTTTGAGATTTAACTTTATGTGGATTGGAGATATAACATGCATCTGTAAATTCCACTAAAAATCTCAATTTTTTTTAATATCTCATCTCAATAGTACTTTTCAGGTAACTTAGAATATGTTTAACATCACTCAAACGTCTCTGAGTTGGTGCAAGTTATATCTTGCAAGAGATTTATAGAAAAAGTTGAGTTTGATCGTGGTACAATTTGAAAGATAAATTAATGTTCCAATTGCACTTAGTTATAGTATTTCAACCTTTTTTCCCTCTTCAAATAAACGAAATAAATCCTTTTTTACATTAAGTGGTCGAACAATTGTAGACAATATGACCTTTATCAATATAATAACATTTTAATATTTTTGTATATGAAGAATGACAAACAAATATTCTTTCTTGAAAACGTTCAATTTGCGAATTACAAACACGTATTTTGATTTTTCTCGTCTTTCATCTAAGATTCATTTTTCAAATAATTTACAGTTTTATTGAGCTTTTCAAGAATTTGTATTAGATCTAAATCATCAACATAAACTGTCACAATTGTAAATTTTATATTTGATTTTTTTATGAAAACACGAGTAAATGTCTTCATTTTAATAACCCTCTTTTACTAAGGAGATTATACTTTATACGCCCAAGTTATTTTAATCCATACAATAATTTACAAATACACTAAGAATATAGTTTTGATCATATAAGGTTGTTTGATATACAATTTTTCAAATCAAAAATAATTTTTTTGGAGAACGTATGGTTGAAAAGTAGGAAAGTTGTAGGTTCATAAGATGTGCGGAAAATGATTTTGGAAAAAAAAAATTGTAGAAAAATCCTGCCAAACAAGCCTTAAATCCTTCATAGATTTTCATGTATATGTCATTCTAAGAGACTTTACAGGTAGATAGTTACTACATTCATAAGGCGCACATTGAGCATTGGTGATACCATCAAACTAATTAAAAATCTAAATATGATGGTATCTATTATAAGAGAATATGTTTTCTCGCAATTGATCTCAGGTCTATGTGAAAATTTTTGTGCTACTAGTCAGACTTTATATCTTTTAATTGCATTGTCCTCATTCTTCTTTCTTACAAAGATCGAGTTCTATCCAAAGGAATTACTCTTTTAAGTGCTCGAACTATATGTTTAAATACTTTACGTTTATCAAGAATTTATCTTTGCCTACAAGAATACTTTTTCATTTTTGGCCAATAATCGACACTCTTCGATGAATTTCCTTCAATATGCTTGCTTTCAATCAAAATAATAAGCGCTATATTGTTTGTTCATGTTATCAATTATTAATTCTTTTCAGTTCTCTCCATTCCCATAGGAACGTGACATTATTGAGATGTCTTTTATTTTCACTAACCTTGACCTCTTCTGAGGTTATTTGATTAGTTATGTCTCAAGGGCTTCATGAGTGCAACCTCTTTAATAAGACCTTATTGATTATTAGTTCAACAATTTGTATCGAAACTAATTTTTAATTTTAGAATGATTTTTCTAATATGCTTCAGGCATGCTTTATATTTACTAATTTAAATAATAGTGGTCAGTGGATTATCCTACTGAGACATCGATATTTCAAGTTTGAAAAATATTTGTCCTTTTATATTGAACTTCTGGTTCAAATTATGTTGCGCAAATAACGACAATGCATTTCTATATTTTCTCATCCAGTTATTTAATATATCTGGCAATTATGAAATAACTGTCCCATAAATAGTGACGACAGCAAATCGCCAGGTAACATATCACCAGTCAAGGTAGAAGCCCAATTGAAACTCAATTTATATTCTCAACCTTCATAGCAAAAGTGATTTTTGATGGGGACAATGCATAAAAAGATTTTGACATATTGATTTTGTTATCCAAAGTTACTTGAATATATGCTTTATCTCTATCCAATGTTCTAATTCTGAGTTAGATTGATATAAACTCACTATCTCAACAAATAGTAAATATTCGGTCTTCTGCATAGCATGACATATATGAGAATGCCTATCGATACTTAGGACATTCATCTCATACGCTTAAATCTTTTTCATCAGATGTACCTTTTACACGCGGATGACTTCTCATACATATCGAAGAATACTTTCATCAAATTCGTCTTGGTTTTCTCCATCGCCACGTTGTGGCCAACATACTTCAATGATATCAATTCACCCAATACCTGAACATCAAGTAGTTTTCATGCATCATTCTTCATTCCTTCCGATTTTTCATTCAAAAAAGTATGGTATAGTTTTTTACTGTAAAGATAATCCTCGATTTGTATCATCCAGAACGAAAAATCCAAACCATCAAACTTACAAGTTTCCAGTGATGTTCCTTCTTTGCCGTCATTGCTCTTAATCAAACTAGAGCTCTGATACCAATTGTTGATAATTATAAACCTTAATTCTAGTCTACCGAGAACAATCAACTCGAAGAAATGAAAATAAACACCCAAGAACATGCAAGATTTATAGATATCCGCTTCAATGAGAGACTACGTCCTCTCTTGCATCAACAGTAATTCACTATGAAAAAAGGTTTATAAGAAAAAATCGCACTCCTATTATCTTCTCTAATTTCTCTCTCTTTTTTATGATAACTAGTGAGGCGTACGTGCGTTGCACGTTAGTTGGTTAAAGCAACAATTGTACTACAAATGTTCTAATATTGAAATATTAAAAAGGAAAAATTTTATAATTAAGAGGTTAAGTTTCACCCATTTCAAATTTAAAAGATAATGTTTAAAATTTCAAATTTCAGATTCTTTAAGGTTTAAAATTTCAATTTTTTTTTAAATTTTAATTATAAATTAATTAATTAAACATATGTTTTATTAATTAAATAGATTAAGGTATCAATTCCATATAATTTGGTCACAAATTCTATATAATTGGTCACAAATCACAAATTATTTTATGGTTCATCGGTCACAAATAAAAAATTGAAATGTCACAAATTATTTTACGGTCACAATTCAAAAACTTTATAAGTCATAAATTATTTTACAGTTACAAATCAGAAATCTTATGTCACAAATTAGAAACTTTATATGTCACAATTTGTTCATCGATCACAAATCACAATTAATTATCCAATTATCGATCACATTTATTTGTCTAAAATTATCAAATTTTAAGGTCACATTTTAATAGTTAGTCACAATAAATCAGATATTGGTCACATATACCCATCCCCATCTCGATCCACCATCGATACTTGGTCATAAATCAACCAAATAATTGGTCATAGACACTATCCTCGTCCCCGCCACAACACCACCAACAACAAAGTCACCACCACTAGATCCAATACACTCCCAACAAAAAATTATCACAACCACTCGTGCTATCGCCTCCACCAGCAACACCACCGCACATACCACTAGTCACCACTGCCAAAACAACACCACGTACCACCACTGCAAACAACCATAGGTCACCATCCCCGCCACCACCATCATCAACCGTCACCCCCACTGTCATGACCTCCACTTGTACCACTAACAAAAATCTCAACTCATCGCTATACTGACAGTCCCCAGATCGACCACACCACCACGCTCATCATCTCCAAATCCACCATCACTACCAGCACCTCTACTGCACAACCAACAAAAACCCTCAAAATCACCCAAAGCACCACTACCACCACCACAAACAGCATCAACACCACCACCACACCCCCAAGCATATTCACCATCATCGCCAAAATCTCACCACCGCAGCACCTCATCACCGCCACAACGACTACATAAAAACCACTACAAGCATATTTGATCAGAGCCGGAGTTGACATCGCTACTGCTGAAAACCACCCACTGCTCTCGGATCTTCTTACACGAGGCTGCAGTTGTCACCCATGTCACTGTCGTGTCATGTTGTAGTCCGTCCAACACCTGTGTCTTCGACGGTGAAAGAATACAAGAGAGAAGGGAGAGAGGTGTAGTGAGAGACATGGACGAAAATATAATTTTAATTAGGATTTGGGTGGGTGGAGGTGGAGGTGGGGGTGGGGGTGGGGGTGGGGGTGGGGTGGGTATATAGATTAATTTAGTTTTAAAAATATTATTATTAATATTCAAATGTTTAATTATATATTATTTTTGTATAATTAAAGTTTATATCTGAAATTTCAAATGTTAACTTGAAAATTCTGGTTCCATGTAATCTCCACTATTAAAAATTATATCATATTGATTCTTCAATAAGAAAGAGAGAAATCCTTATCTAGTACATACTGTACCAGCCTCCCAATTTCCTTAAACTTGTGCTCAATCTTCTTCTGTTTTAGCCAAACAACCCCTGTGTCCTTCACATACCCACATTCTTCTATGTCCTCCAATGGCAGAAGGCCATTTGGCAACCCAACTTCTGTCAGCAAAAACTTGGATTTTACTTTGCAGATATCATTTCCAGTGTAGAACTCTGTTGCTGAGGATCAAATCTCATCTGTGATTAGAGACATTTTTTATTGTTCATTTTGCTTTGTTTTTTTGCTGAAGAAATATTTGTGTTTGAGAGGGGAGGAGGGGCAAGTGGTGCTAATAGATAGTAGGGATCTTTTGGAATTTACCCTTGGCTTTGTAGAAGAATTGCTAAAATTCCTTTATTTAATTCTTGGATAATGTCTAGGGATACGTGGACTAACACATTGTATTCAATGTTTAAAAATTCCGCTCGAGCACTAAAAAGAGAAAATGGCTATACGATTTTTATATATGTTACACTTATAGTTATTCAACTTCAGCTGAAATATCAATTAAGTCAATCAACTTCAATATGTTATAATCAAATCGATCAACTTTAATCTTAGTCCACAATTCATTATTTAGCCTTATTTAGTAATACTAACGTTAGATTCCCGTAAACATAATTATTCAAGTATGATTTCCTCGTACTTATGGCTGAAGTTCCTTTAAAAAATATTTATACTTTGCCCCTCCACTTGAATCATGTCACCGCCCCTACAAAGCTTGATGCATCTCAAGTCATTTTGTAATATGGTTTAGGAGGGGCAATCAAGCTGCACTCTGCTCTACAAATTTAAGACAGCAGTTATTGCACATTAAGGTGAAATTGAAAGTAGGGATAGAGGTAGTTGGAAGGTGAGCTAATAACTAACTATGGTTGAGAGCTAGGTCAAATATTATGTGGAGGTGAAGAAGACGAGTCAATTTAAAATCAACTGATCACATCTTTTTAGCAATCTATTTCGAAGAGTTTGACTTATTATATGTGTGTCGCACCGCACTATCATTATATATTTCTGCTTGTCAAGTCATAATCTCTAAATTGCCTGCAACATTTTTGGTGGTTGTGGACATAGGTGTAGGTGGTTCGAGTAAATACGGTAAAAAATGCACCTTAAATTCGTACTATGAATGGTAGATTCGAGACTTAATTCAAATAATCCAAATGTGGTTTTAGCCATTTAATGTTGCTATATTATTCACCAAAGGTAAATTTGCAGTAGATATCACAAGCCTTTCTAACATATACAATGCAGTTTCAAATCTTTAAATCCTAGAAATTATGTACCATACTTTTCAATAAATATGCGCTTGAAGGACATTTGGACGATTTATGCCCGAAAGACGGTTAGTTCATCAAAAGTCAAGCATTTAACCTATTTAAAAAGGATAAAATGATAACTCAACAATTTTCAGGTAAAAGAAATAAATAAACGTATTTCTTCATCTTTCTCATCCACCCCAACCCTAATCCACCACTAATCTCCGTCAGTCCTTCATTAGTCTAACCAACCAGATAAATTTTGAATGGAGGTTAAATACACCAAGTTCTACTTCCCAGGAAAACAAAATATTTTTTTGTTAGAAACGGGACGAGGTAAATGACACGATATGAAGTATTGATCGCAAGCAATAAAGAAGCTAGAATTTAATAGCTATAATGGAATTGGAGATTTTATTAACCTATAACGGAGAAAGAAATAACAACAATATTGTGTCACTCACAATAATTCTAATTACCTCAATCCACGGTAGTATCTTTCTAGTATTATTGATTGTAAAATTCTTAATACGGTGATATCCAATGCGCTAAATGCACATTGAGAACCTTAATTGAACTTAAATTTTTTGAATTTTTCTGATATTCAAGCTGGTGAGATCTCGACCACTGCTCAACCCCCTCTACTTTGTGGCCCTTTGTGACCCACTATCACCAGATAGAAGGACAAAAGATAGATCTTTGTTTTCTGTGTGTGGCCAGCCACTGATCTAAAGGGAATGGAGGAGATGAGAGTGAGAGAACCATCGTTTTGTTGTTTGGATGCGTATATAAAGTCAAGAATTAGTGCGTTGGAGCCACTAGGATAATGCATAGAAGAAACTAAGTGTCATTACGCTACATTTTAGACATCGTTAATTACATGTTTATTCAACCCTTCAGCATAACAATTCCTTGGCTAATCTTCCACAAGGAAAAATTATACGAATAACTAGAAATGAGAGGAAACTTGCATATCTGGACTTGTTAAAAAAAGGAAGTTCGTGGAGATTCTTGTTGAGCATAAAACGAGTGGAATGAAATCAGAAAAAGTTCCTCAACGCCCTTGTAGCATAGATACTGTTGACACACTAAAAATGCAGCCCAAAATCAAAAGGAAGTCCAATTGAGAAACCCAAGATGAAGACAAAATAGAAATCAATTAAAAGGCCCAAGAAGAAAAGCTCAATCTGGAAACTTGAGAAAAGGCCTGAATATTGGAAGCCTGAGAGCAAAGGAGTATCATCGCCTAAGATCATTGGATGCCCAGAGGCTGAACGACCCGAGAGCGACGAAGTATCATCGCCCAAGACCGTAGGACGCCCAGAGGCTGAACGAATGTAGTACTGCACAATCGCCCAGAGCAATAGCCTCATTATCGCTCAAATCCTCAAGTTGCCCAAAATCAGACAAGTCTAAAAGGTATAGTTTATCCAATTCAGCAGTTACGGAAGCAGTTGTCAAGTAAACCCGACACGCCCCCACGATCCAGAAACAGCAAGAGTAGTGGCAATAGTTACTAAGTAACTTCTCCCCAAACAAGCAGTTTCTCATTAAAGAAGTGGATAGTTACGAAGATAATGGAGCAGTTCCAAGCAAGTTTCTACAACCAAGAGATGCCCAGAAAGTATAAAAGGAAGCAAAGTCGTAGAAGAAAGCCCGAATCAAAAACTCTCGACAAGAGAATATGTAATTTCTATTTCCTTAGTTTAAATTTAATCCTTTCTCAGTACTCGTGTGATTGCGCCCCTTGGAGGCGTTTTGTCTACTTTCCAATTGTAACTCTTCACTAGTAAACGCACCCATTTTTGGGACTTTGTCTCAAGAGGTTTGTTCTTACACAATCGTCTGATCCTTTTCTTGTAATTGTTGGCGGGTTGGAAAACGCGCGAAAACATATACTGTCAACTCATTGTTGGAGAACAAACCCGGTTGATTAGAGGATGGGCGCTTTCTCATTACAAAAGCTTGTTGATTTGGAATTGGAAGAACTGGAATTTCTCAACTAAGCATGAAAACTACATTCGACATGGTGGGGCGCTTACTGGGGTCTTCTTCTACACACAACAGCCCAACATTTATGCACTCGTTAACTTCAAATTTCTCACAAGATTCAAGCAGTATTGGGTCAACTATATCCAATGCCTTTTTTCACACCTTAAATTGGCTAAAATGTTGTATATAAATGGAGGAATTTAGCTACTTACATAACCCAAAAGATTCAAGTCTTTTGTAGTTTGGAAAAATCCAATGTTTCCCTTTCCAGTGACTATCTCGAGTACAACAGCTCCAAAACTAAATACATATGCTTTTATTGAGAATAGTCCATCCGATGCATACTCCAGAGACATATAACCATTGGACCAAGATACTACAAGTTAGTATGTACATAGCATAGATATATGACACAATATGATCTTGTGTATATTAGGTGTTTATATACATATGCATAACTTAATAGAAATTTGTCATTGTTATTATTGCAATTGGCACATAGGAGCCAAGAACTGAATGACCAAAATCTGGAGTTAGTATGGATAAGATCTCTTAAATGCCACTTACTAGGTTCCTATGACTTTGTTGGTGCTTGCTTCTGTTCTTTTGCCCTCAACAATTCTTGCCAAATCGAAGTCAGAAGTTTTGGGGTTCATCTCTTCGTCTAATAGAATGTTGCTTGTTTTCAAATCTCTATGAATGATCCTCAACTTTGAATCTTGAAAAAAAAAAAAAAAACCCCTCTTGCTATCCCCAAGATGATGTCAAACCACTTCTTCCTATCTAATAACATGCATATATTTTTATCTAGCACTAGTCTCTACCCCTGCAATGCACGGGTTGACATATTTTTAAGCCATTGTTAACATGTTCAATATTAAGGATTGACTGGAGATATGTGCGTTGATTGAACATAAATATTGTTCTTCATAGAAGAATATAATATAAAATTTAAGTTACCTAGCTGCAAAAGCAAAAAAATGAATGGTCTAACCCAGAATATCCACTGCATATTATTAGAGCAAGATGAGAGTCATGAGAACAAAATGTAGCCAATCTTATCATCCCATACGCCAATTTTTTTTTTTTTTTAAAAAATCAGTCATCTGAAAATATATAAAGGAGGGTTGTGGTGTGTGAGTGTGAACGACATAAAAATTTGGCATTAGTAGTAGAGAAAACAGTTTACAAACAGTGTAAACGAGCACAGAGTAACCTACAATTTCAGCACCTAAGGCATCATCCTTGGTGTAACCATGGGCTACTACATTAGCACCACCACCCTTAGTTATTTACATGTCTTTCTGAATTCCTTAACCACACCAGCACTACATATGGCTCTCATAGAACTATAGAATTTTATAATTGTATGAAATAATAGATAGAGTTTCTCTATCCCTAATGATAAAAAGAAATTAAAAGCAACTAAGTGTCGTTTCTGAAGTCATACACCTTCAACATGGGATAATTCAGAGCATGAGGCAAACAATGTTGCTTAACATTCTCAACCTGTAAACACAAATAGTTAATAAAATATGATCAATTAATCAGTTAGCCGATATTGCGAAAGTTTGGTATTTGATAATTAAACCGTAGTGGAGAATAGAATAGACAAGAAAAAAGCTTTAGCTAAACCGAGCTAGGTTTGAACAACAATGATCCTTAACAACTACAACAGCGCACGTTTTGTTTTACCCCCTCCCTTTTGTGACTTGTTCTACAGAGATCACATCATTCATCTACATGGGAGCCTCTTTAGGTCTACGTAAAACACGTCCCCAACCACCTAAGTGTATCTTTCCCTTAATTTATCCTCATTGACGCCAGCTCCATTGCAAGAGTATGTTCTTGTTTCTTATCAATTTTAGTACGACCAGACATCCATTTAACATCCTCATCTATGCTATATTTGTCTTTAGTATATAGCATGTCTAATCACTATCTTGTAGATGTGCTGGTTTTAAAACACATCTGATATTCTTAGTTCCTACTTAATCTTTACTTCTGTAATGTCTTCTTTTTTTCAAAACATAATTCAAATATAAAGCTGGCCTTTCATGAAAAGGGAAACATACAAAGGCTCATCAATGCCACTGCCGGACTTAGGATTTGATGTTCTTTTGTTAAACACTGATACTTAGAAAGATTAAAATCAAGGTGCAAATATTAGTAGATTCCATGACCGGCATTTAAAGCCAAACTTTTTCAAGCATAATTGCAAAGAAATATGTCCATCAAAGGAGTACCTTTCTTTGATATCAGCTATGACAAAGGAAGACCGAACAATTTCTGTGAAAATCGTTGTTCTGTATTGCCATGTTTATTGTGTATATATATTGTACAATCATTGAATATACAAGGAAAGTAAATAAATCTAATTCCTAAAAATATGCTTTATTCCCAAATACGAATCCAACCATATATGGTAACATCCAACCATATATGGTAACATCCCCCCTCAAATTGAAGCGGGGAGATCAACCAGCAGCAATTTGCCAACAAGGAATTGATGTCGCAATCGAGTCATGGCTTTCGTGAAAATATCGGCCACCTGAAGATCAGAAGAAATGTAGGGAAGGGATATTACTTGATCTATCAAAGTGTCACGAATAAAGGGACAGTCAACCTCAATATGTTTGGTGCGTTCATGAAAGACGGGATTGCCGGCAATTTGAATAGCACTAGTGTTATCCACATGGAGAGGAGTATGAGAAGTTTGAGGAAACCCAAGCTCCCCCAGAAGACCACGTAACCAAATAATCTCTGAGCAAGCAGTAGACATGGCACGATACTCAGCCTCAGTGGACGATTTAGAAACACGATCTTGTTTCTTACACTTCCAAGAGATCAATGCACCACCTAAAAACATACACCAACCCGTAGTAGAACGACGTGTATCCGGACAACCAGCCCAATCAGCATCACTGTAGGCTAAGAGCTGAAGAGAAGACCCTTTAGGAAAGAACAACCCACGAGTAGGTGATCCACGTAGATAGCGAACAATACGACGAACAGCCGCAAGATGAAGATGCCGAGGAGAAGACATAAACTGGCTGACCTGATGGACGGCATAAGAGATATCTGGGCGAGTGGTGGTCAAATAGATAAGACTCCCAACTAGACTACGATATAGAGTAGGGTCTTCTAGAAGATCCCCTTCATCTTTCCTGTACTTTACATTGACTTCCATAGGGGTATCAACTGAAGAAGAATCCTCCAAACCAGCCAAAGCAATAAGATCTTGAACATATTTATGCTGGTTTAAGAAAAGACCTTGATCTCGATGATGAACTTCGAGGCCCAAGAAGTATGTGAGCTGGCCAAGATCCTTCATGTGAAAAGTGGCATGCAATAACTGTTGAAGCTCAGAAATGAAACGAAAGTCTGTGCCAGTAATGATAATGTCATCCACGTAAACCAACAGAAGTACAATACCCAAGGCAGATTTGTGGAGGAAGAGAGAAAAATCATACTGACTTTGTGTAAAACCAAAGGTAATGAGCGTGCTACGAAACTTCTCAAACCAAGCCCGAGGAGCCTGCTTGAGCCCATACAGAGAACGTCGCAGGCGACAGACGTCACGAGGAGAAGTAGTAGTCATACCCGATGGAAGTTTCATATAAATTTCTTCGTGAAGATCACCATGAAGAAAGGCGTTCTTCACATCCAACTGATGGAGCTTCCAAGATTGGGAGGCAGCAATAGCTAAGACTGTCCGCACTGTGGTCATTTTGGCGACAGGAGCAAATGTCTCCTCATAATCAACCCCATATTCCTGTCTATTACCCAGAGCTACAAGGCGAGCTTTATATCGATCCAAGGAGCCATCAGAACGAAGTTTTATAGAGAAAACCCACTTACTCCCAATAGGTTTCACTGTAGGAGGACAAGGGACAACGTCCCAAGTATGATTCTCCTCAAGTGCCTGAAGTTCTGCTGTCATTGCATTCCGCCAACACTCATGTTCCATGGCCTGTTTATAAGAAGAAGGGATGGAAATAGCAGATAAAGTAGCGACAAGAGAGACTGGAGAGGAGAAACCATACCTATCAGGTGGTCGAGAAGGACGTGCAGACCTACGAAGACAGGAGGGAACCGTAGCAGGATCAGGTGCCGGGGGAAGATCGGGAGGGGGCACATAAGGAGCAGCACCAGACTCACGATTACGTCGTTCATAGACAAGCCCAGGCTTAAACCGTACCACGGTAGTAGGAGAATCAGAGAAGTTAGGCAGGACAGAGAGAGATGCAGATGGCAGCGCAATATGAGACTGAAAAAAATATTGGTTTTCAAGGAAAACCACATTCCTAGATATACGGATGCGTTGAGCATGAGGATCATAACAAACAAAACCCTTTTGAGAGACAGCATAACCAAGGAAAGCACACTGAACAGATTGAGCAGTAAGCTTATGACGCTCATGAGCAGGAAGATGAACGAAACAAACACAACCAAATGTACGCAGATCAGAGTATGATGGTGAATGTCCATACAACCTAAAGAATGGAGAAACGTGATTTAAAGTGGGAGAGGGTAAACGATTAATTAAATGAACTGAAGTGGAAAGTGCTTCACACCAAAATCGAGAAGGGACAGAAGATTCAAGTAAAAGGGTTCGCACCATATCAAGAAGGTGACGATTCTTTCTCTCAGCGACACCGTTTTGTTGCGGCGTCGAAGGGCACGAACGCTGGGAGATGATACCCTTAGTTTGGAGAAAGTTCTGAAACGCATTTGACATATATTCCCCCCCAGAATCAGAACGCAAGATCTTTATGCCACTAGAAAATTGAGTCTCAAGAAAAACAAGAAAACGTTGAAATACCGAGAAGACATCGGCTTTGGCCCTCAAGAAATAAACCCAAGTAAAGCGACTGAAATCATCAATAAACGTAACAAAGTACTTGTAACGGGCATGAGAAATAATAGGTGAAATCCCCCAAACATCACTATGTATAATATCGAAACATTGGGAGGCGCGGGATCCATGAGAGGGAAAAGGGAGAACTTTACTTTTACCAATTTTGCATGCAACACAATCAAAAGAAAAATCGGAAGAACATGTTTTATTACCCAATAGATTGGAATGAAATAAAGTACGAAGTACATCTGAGTTTGGGTGGCCTAAACGTTTATGCCACAACTTATTATCAGCACTAATAGCATTACATGCAAATGAAAGTAAAGGAGAACGAGGTAAAGGAGAAATATCCAAGGGAAAGAGTCGTCCTACTTTAGGCCCCGTCGCGATCATCTTCCCGGACACTGGATCCTGCACAACACAACCAGAACGAGAGAAATGGACATCATAATTACTATCAACTAATTGACCAACCGAAATTAAATTTGTAGAGAGATTACGAGATACAAAAACATTGGTTAAAGAAGAGGAAAGATCACCAACAGCGCTAATAGGCAGAGAACTGCCATTAGCGGTGTGTATTTCTAGATTACCACGATATGTTTTGACATTGGAAAGGGGAATATCTGAGTTGGTCATATGATTAGAGGCTCCGGAATCAAAGAACCATGGCTTAAAAGAGGTTGCATGAGTACCTGAGAGGCCAAAAGCAGAGAAAGCAGAAGTGATCATTTGTTGTACCATTTCAGGGGTGAGAGTGGACACAGAAGCAGGAGTAGGAACAGCATGCGAGGCAGCAGGCAATGTCGCAAAACTCGAGGCACCAGTGGAGGCATGATAGGCAGCAGTCTGTTTCCTTGCAGGTCGAACGGGACAAACAGTGATGTGATGACCTGGTTCCTCGCAATAATGACAGACTTTCTTAAGACAATTCCGAGCAATGTGACCAAAAGCTCTACAGTTATGGCACTGGATAGCACGCATGTCTCGACTCTTATTCCTCCCATGTGCTGCATAAGCCACAGTAACAGGACCACTAACAGTATCCCTATGTTCCATGGTAGCCTGGGTAATGATACGTTGCTCCTCACGAAGAAGTTCACCCACACAAGTATCCAGAGATGGAACAGGATGACGATTCATCAAATTAGATCGCACAGCCTCAAAATCGGGACGTAGCTTCATCAAGAATTGGTCCCTCTTACTTGTTTCATGCACCGATTGAACAGCAGATAGAGCTGTAGCTGGAACATCAGCATAAACAATATCCGAATATTCAGCCCAAAGATTTTGAAAACCTGAAAAATATTCTTCAATCGACAGACTTCCTTGTGTAAAGTGAGCCATTTCATACTCCAACTGAAAACGTCTAGCGGTATTGTTTTGTTTGTAAACCTTGCCAAGATAAGCCCACATATCAGCAGCAGATTTGTAAAGCCTTAGATTGAGAATGAGTTGAGGTTCGACCGAACTAAGGATCCAAGTCATAACCCGAGCATCCTTGATTTCCCACTTCGATAAAGCATCGACATCTGTTGGAGCCGGATCACTACCATCGAGATGACCCCATAACTCTTTCCCTTTGACAAATAATTGGAATTGGAACTCCCAAGCTGAATAATTTTTGCCATTAAACCGAACAAGAAATGAATCTAACTTGTCGAATGGCATGATTGAAAATTGGTAACCCAATAGGAGAATGAACCCAATAAACAAGAAATCACAACCAAATATGAGCCTACTAAGAAAGCCCAACAAGCTGTCCACCAATAGAAGAAAGAGGCCCACGAAGGAGAGGCCCAACCCAACGCAACAGTTAAACAAGCCTCAGCCCACAAATACACTAAAACGCACAACAGAGAGAACCCTGAGATGCCGACGAGGATTCACCGATAAATTCCCGACACCGAACTCACAACCCAGAGGCACCGAACTCAGAACCCGTCGACGAAGACAAGCAAACTGAAAAAAAATGGCAATCGAACACCACCACTGGCGCACGAAAAAGGCCCAGCGAAAAATGGCAAGAGAAGGCGCAGAACCAGCGACAAACAGAAGAACAATCAAAGGCGCAGAGCCCGGCGAAAACTTCGAGAGGGAGCACTCGCCGGAGATTCCGAGAAGAGAGGTCGAAATGAAGACCCTAACAAACGGTGACAGCGATTTCCGGGAATGGAACCAGAAGAAGAGCCGACGGTAAAAAATTTCCGGCAGAGAGGTAAGAATTTAGAACCCTAGCTCTGATACCATGACAAAGGAAGACCGAACAATTTCTGTGAAAATCGTTGTTCTGTATTGCCATGTTTATTGTGTATATATATTGTACAATCATTGAATATACAAGGAAAGTAAATAAATCTAATTCCTAAAAATATGCTTTATTCCCAAATACGAATCCAACCATATATGGTAACATCCAACCATATATGGTAACAAGCTAAGACACCTTCCGCTTCAAATTCAATTTCTTTCACTTTTGTAAGCTTTTCATAAGCCTCTGGACTTAGGGCTCGGAGGGATTGCTCAAGATTTCCGTTTTTCTCTTCCAGAGGTTTTTTATGGATTCCCTGCATTAAATATAGCTACTTAAGTATTGTTTGCATCATGTTTTTGGCAAAACTTCACTACAAAGTTTAGATTATCGGCATGTTTGGTAGCAAATGTTGGAAAGCACCTGTCAGTATTATGGAAGATTAGTTAATTGTACAGTTGGTATAGTTTCGTCCAGTTCAGTACTCCACAGCAAACATGCACTAAATGTTCGTTCTTTACAGGTTATAATGTCGCAATGATTAAGAAGGATCAAATTGGAACCAGATACAAAAGAACTTAGCATATTGTTTTACTTGTTTGGTTAGGAAAAAAATAATCCTATTGAATATGAAAGGATTGCCAATACCTTACCATAGGGACTCAAATTCCGCGAGCTTCTGTCTTTTTGTTTCTGTTTGTGACATCGGACAGAACTGTGATTACTCTGTAGGCTGAAATCAATTGACAAATACAGTGAATAATGCAAGAGAGACACCAATAGAAACTATAAAATTCTTTATTATTCAACAACTGAATGAAAAATAACCCACAATCCGGGTTATATAGTTAAATATTCGAAATTAGTGGAATTTTACCAAAAATGGTAAATTCTAATTTTCATACTAAAATAAAATACTTAATAAGAGAAATAATATCCCTGAAATCCGGCTCAAATCGAGCTCTTATTCTATGTCAAAAGGCAACCGAAATATTACTATAAATGGCAAAAAATAACTGAAATGATTCGGAAAGGAAAACAATTGAATTTGGGTTCGAAATCGGTGAACAAAGCTTGGTGACCACGTTGTGCGCGCCAAAAAAACCTTTTCGAATTGAGGTAATGGGCGTAATTCTGACAACCGTAGCAAAAGTTATAGTCAAAATATCGAAACATGTCCAAAGATGACCCCAATTAGGAAATATCCAATTATTTGCCAATTTTGCGTTGATCAACCAACTCATGGTCTCTTAGCCGACAACTCGACCTCGTCTAACTTGGATCCTCCTGCATCAGTCGCCCCGGGTTGGAAAGAACTCGTCCTCGAGTTCACTTGAGTGTCTGCAGGATCCCCAAAATAAGGACTGAGATGCTTCACATTAAAGACATCAGAAGTCTTCAAATGGTTGGAGAGGCGTAGTCGGTAAGCATTGTCGTTGATCTTCTGTAGAACCTCACAAGTACCAATCTTTCGCTCCTTCAGTTTATTATACTTCCCAACAGGAAAACGATCATGAGTTAACACGGCCCACACAAAATCACCAACTTCGAATATGACTTGACGACGATGACTGTCGGCCAGAACCTTGTACTTGGCATTACTCTCTTGAATGGCTAACTTCACATGTTCATGGATACCCGGAAGATGTTTCACCATCTCATCTGCTTTATGACTTATACGACCCACACGCGGAATGGGGGCTAAATCAAGTACCCCAGATGGATCCTACCCATAGACTATTGCAAATGGACTCATCCCTGTAGTTCTATTCTTCGAACTTTTATAAGCAAATTTTACCTTAGGTAACGCCAAATCCCACTGCTTCGGCTTAGTACCAGCCAGACTCCTTAACAGATTGCCCAAGCTTCGATTCACCACCTCGGTCTGACCATCCGTTTGGGGGTGGTAGGCACTGTTAAAATTTAATCGCGTTCCCAGTTCTCCCACAAGCTTTTCCAGAAATGACTCATGAACTTAGTGTCACGATCAAAAGTAATTGAATGAGGCACACCATACAAACGCACAATTTCTTTGAAGTAAAGATGGGCAATCCGTGTAGCATCCATTGTCTTCCAACATGCTATGAAATGGGCCATCTTTGAAAACTTGTCAACCACAACAAAAATAAAATCCGAGGCCCGTTGGGTACGGGACAGTCCCAATACAAAATCCATACATCAACCTAAGGTGCTTCAGGCACTGGCAAAGGTGCGTAAAGACCCGCGTTAGTAAGAGCCCCTTTGGACCGTTGGCACACATAACAACGCCCAACGTGATGAGCCACGTCACCACTCAATTTGGGCCAATAATAGGTAGATGAAACCAAAGCTGGTGTCTTATCTCACCCAAAATGTCCCATATTATGAAGTTCACTAATAATATGCTACCGTAGTGAATAATCTGGAACACACAACTGTAATCCACGAAATAGGTAACCATTATGCAAAACAAAATCATGTCGCTGATTGTTATTTACCTCCTGAATTATCTTCCCGAAGGAAGGATCCCCATCATACATATTCGAAAAAGTCTCAAATCCCACGACATTGGTACTCACGATGGTAAGAAGTGATGTACGATGACTCAATGCATCTGCAACACAATTCAGGCTCCCAGCTTGGTGCCTTAGTGAAAATGTGAACTCCTTCAAGAATGCCACCCACTTGGCATGCCGTCTACTCAATTTATGCTGACCATTGATGTACTTTAGGGCCTCATGATCAGTGATAAGAATAAACTCTGTCTGTATCAGGTAATGACGCAAATGCTTCAAAGACTTAACTATAGCATAGAATTCGAGGTTATAGGTAGAATATTTCCTCTTTGATCCTGATAGCTTCTCGCTAAAAAATGCTATTGGACGTCCTTCCTGGCTCAAAATACCACCAATGCCCACTTCAGATGCATCACAATTGACCTCAAACACCTTATCAAAATCTGGAAGTGTCAACACTGGAGCCTCTGTCATTCGCTGCTTGACTAACTGAAAGCTGATTTCTGCTTTTTCAGATCACTGGAAAGAATGTCCCTTGAGGCACTCTGTGATTGGGACAATCAAAGTGCTAAAGTTCTTGATGAATCGACGGTAGAAGATGCCAATCCATGGAAGCTTCTGACATCGTGCAAGGTTTTGGGCTTGGCCACTCCAAGATTGCGTCTATTTTAGATTGATCTGCAAGAACACCATTAGTAGACACAACAAAACCCAGAAAGGTAACAGAAGTAGTGAAGAAAAAGCACTTATTCTGATTAACGAACATGCACTCTTTCCTTAACACATCAAAAACTGCACGAAGGTAATCAAAGTAAAATGCCCACGTCGAGCTATAGATGAGGATATCATCAAAGTAGACCACTACAAACTTCCCCATGAAAGGCCGTAACACATGATGCATAAACCTCATAAAAGTGTTGGGTGCATTGGACAGCCCAAAAGGCATGACCATCCACTAATAGAAACCATGCTGCGTCTTAAACGTCGTATTCCACTCATCTCTCGGTCGTATTCTGATCTGGTGAGACCCACTCTTAAGATCAATTTTTGAGAAGACCTTAGAACCAGACAACTGATCCAACATATCATCCAAATGGAGAATCGAAAACCTATACTTCACTGTAATCCTGTTGATTGCTCTGCTATCAACACACATACACCAAGAACCATCCTTCTTTGGCACTAGTAGAGCAGGAACTGTACATGGGCTCATGCTCTCACGAATGTACCCGCTCTCCAACAACTCCACCACTTGTCGCTACAATTCCTCAGCTTCCTTGGGATTGAGGCGATAAATAGGTCGATTAGGCAGACTCGACCCTGGAACAAGGTCAATCTGATGTTGAATATCCCTCATAGGTGGCAACCCTGGAGGGAAATCTTCAGGCATCAAATCAGAAAACTTCATTAGCATCTATTATACTTCTACTGGTATAACTGGATTCTCGTCTGCTGTATTATCCTCACGAGGTAGTAGAGCATAGATCACATCTTCACGCTCAATCTCTCCTAAAAACCTAGACATAGAAAATAGGTTGGCATTATTGACTACCGGGGTAGGAGTGATTTCTTCCTTACGTGGTGCCAACACGACCTTCTTCTCTTTGGTACTAAGAGAATAGGTATTTTTCCGCCCATCATGAATGACACTGCAATCAAACTGCCAAGGGCGACCCAACAATATGTGACAAACATCCATTGCCACAACATCACACCACGCATTATCAAGATATTTTCTGCCGATCGAAAAAGACACTAGACATCGCTTTTCGACTGATACTTCACTGCCCTTACTCAACTAGGACAACTTATATAGCCTAGGATGCCGATCTATCTTCAACTGTAATTTCTGAACAGTTTCTTCGGACACTACATTTTCACAGCTTTCATTATCATTGATCAATTTGCAAACCTTATTTGCTACTGTGCAGGTTGTGTGAAAGATGTTGGTTCTCAACCAGTCATCCCCTGACTCATCTTTGGGAATCAATAGGCTCTTGCGCAAGACTATAGTCTCATGAGCATCTCCATACAGTACACCCCTCTCTTCATCATCGTCATATACAGGTTCTTCTACCTCCTCAGTCTCGTCAATTATCTCTTTATCAATTAGGAAATTTTTACCTGTCTCACTAACTGGTTTCCTACAATCAATTGCCCGGTGTCCCTGTTCACCGCATCTGAAACATCTAATACTCGAACTAGGATTACCCCGCGGTGGCTATTGAACGGGACGAGGTGTTTGTTGAGGGCGGTTTGACTGATTCCCTTCGTTTCTAATTACTAGCATCCTGTTCTGCTGCTTTTCCAGAACCAGTGCACGCTGGTATGCTTCAGAAACAGTCCACAACGAGTGAAAGCATAGGACATCCTACATGAGCTACCTTAACCCCCACTCCCCCCCCCAAATACCGTGCTACCATCTATTCTTCCGTCTCAGACAGATCATTTCGAGCGATCAGTTGATAAAAATCTTCAGTATATTCATCAACAAACCTCGTACCTTGCCTCATAGAATGAAGCCGTTAAAACAAGGTTTGGGTGAGCCAAAAGGAAGGAAGTGACCTTTCATCTTCTTCTTTATCTTCTCCCAATCTGTGATTTTAGCCTTATCTTGCCCACTTCGTGAATGCCTCAACTGTTCCCACCATGCAGATGCTCTGCCCTTGAGTTTGATGGCGAACAACCTTACTTTAATACGATCTGGAACCTCTTTATACTCAAAAATATGTTCTACTTCATTCAACCAATCAACAAAAACTTCAACCTGTAACATACCAGAAAACTTGGGCAAGTCCACTCGAAAGCCGAAGTTTACATGACGATCATCCCGGCCACGGTACGCCCTACCTTGATGCTGATTGTGATACACGTTTTCAAAACTGGTATCGGAATCGTGACCATCCAGTTCACGATCACCGAAATCCTGCTGCGCCACTAGATGCTGAGTTAACTCCGCAATTTGCCTCTGTAAGTCTTCAATCGTCAAATCCTGAACATTACGATCTCAGTGTGGGACTTCCTCATTCGAAACCTACCCTCGATGACCATGACCACCAACCATAATAGGACTGATGAAATCTTTCACCCAAGAAGATGCTGAAGCTTTGATACCAACTAACGTCGGACAGAATAGTGATTATTTTGCAGGTTGAAATCAATTGACAAATACATGGAATAATGCAAGAGAAACTCCAAAAGAAACTATAAAATTCTTTATTATTCAACAACTGAATGAGAAATAACCCACAAGCCGGGTTATATAGCTAAATATTCGAAATTAGTAAAATTTTACCAAAAATGGTAAATTCTAATATTCATACTAAAATAAAATACTTAATAAGGGAAATAATATCCCTAAAATCCGGCTCAAATCAAGCTCTTATTCTATGTAAAAAGGCAACCAAAATATTACTATAAATGGCAAAAAATAACTTAAATTTATGATTCGGAAAGGAAAACAGCTGAATTTGGGTTCGAAATCGGTGAGCAAAGATTGGTGACCACATCCTGCGCGTCGAAAAGACATTTTCAGATTGGGGTCATGGGCATGATTCTGACAACCGTAGCAAAAGTTATGACTAAAATACCAAAACATGCCCAAAGATAGCCCCAATTAGGAAATATCCAACTATTTGCCAATTTTGCGCTAATCCGTCAACTCGTGGTATCTCATCGCCATTAACGTACTATCAGACAACTCGGCCTCGTCTGACTCGGATCCACCTGCATCGGTTTGGTCATTGAGCTGTTCAATGTAAAAACTGAATAGTATGTTGGTCATCAAATATCATTTCTGCTTCTGCTTTCAACAACTCAAACTCCTCTTCAAGATGTAGTAATTCTGATGACTTTGTAGACAACTATGACTTCAAAAGTCCACTATGACTTCATCTTACATTATCAAAGTTCACAATGAACTTATTTCAATGACGATTATTCCTAAAGATGTATGTCTTCAAAATACTTGGTCATGGATTGCAGTAGAACTATCACTGGATTGAAGAAGATTTTACAGGCATTGCAGCTCAAAAGTTAAAGAAAGCATCATAACAATAGATTCATGTGCTCATAAATTGCAAGCATTGTCAACAATGAGAAGCTGTGGTTTTTACCATAGGTGTTGCTGATTAGCGGGATATATCTAACCTTCACCGTTGAGAGAACAAGCTTCCCATGCTTTTCTTGCCATTCATTGAGATCCTGACGGACATTTGAAACCATAGCACCATCAAACATCTCTGAGTCGTCTGCACATAAAAATTACTGGTCCAAATGAGTTCTTGTAGCAAAGGGTGAAATGAACATAAAGAAAATAAAAGCATAAAGAGAAAAAGACAGGGAACGGGCAAAAAGTTGCCAACATCTTCCAAAGTAATATTAAATTCTGCCATGGAGTTTTCTTTCCTTTCTCTTAATTGTTAAAACTCCAACAGTAAAACAGTAAATGGAACTATGGAAGCAAAAGAAAACATGAATAATTTTACCATAGAAATATAAAAGCATAGGAAATAAAACACACCATAACAAGATCGCCGATCAATCACTTTAAACATTTTTCTTCTTCGTGAGATCCAAAAAATAGAGAGGTAGATAAAAGTTGACCAAGAAAAAAGTGTAAGAAAAAGCAGAAATGAACAACTTCTATTATGATTTTATAATCCATGTGAAACGAATCCAGAAAAGCATTGTGCATCTTTCTGAAGTACAAACCCACATAATCACCACAGACAATTAGGAAACATAAATAACGTCCAGCTTGAATTCTTTAAACATTGAATCTGTTGAATTCATATAGGCTTAAACCATGCTCTTCCATATATTACAAAATTCATTTTGATCAATCAAGAGCTTAGTGCTAAAATCACAGGGTACTCACATGTTTAATAACCGTGCAAAAGCTGCAGTTAGCATTTCTTGAGATTCTGACAACTGTTACATGGACTACTAATTGACGACAATTTATTTTATTGCTATTTTATTCACGCTCTTGACAGAATAAAACAAACTAAAAATAAGATCAAATTCCTGAAATCTGTAAATGAGTATTGCGTAAATAAAGGCATCTGAACAACCACTAATAGGAAAATATTAACCCACACTTCCTAGTCATAAAGTCAACAAAACAATAGTTTAACAATCTTTAAAAACATTAACATAAACCAAAAATCCAGATTCCCAACTCTAGAATCTAGTCGAGGTCAATCCTTCCATCGCCAATCGCAATCCATACGAACTGAATATTAAATGCAATCAAACCCATAAGAAATCTAAAAAGAAAAATAAATTTCAATTTAGATTTGTGCAAGAACAAGCGCGGTTAGAGAGGTTACCTCAGATTTAGAGAGAGAGTTTTCGTATGGAGATTAGCGTGAAATGTAGACCGCAATAACTATGTTAAAAAAAATCAGACATGATGTCTCCACGCTATGCGGAGACACGATGTGTCTTGTGTCCGGAGCACGAGCTCCGAATTATACGATGCGGAGTGACACTCCGCAGAATGCGGAGTGTTCTCCTCATCACTCCGCACTGCAGAGCAATGCTCCGGATATGGTTTTTTATTTTTTTTTACATTCTTTTTTTTAAGAATGCACTCTTTAATCATTCTTGAAACTCAATAATAAATTTATACAACTATATATTCCTTTATTTGCTAGAAAAAAATATGCAATTAACGAAACTCAAAATGAACATAAAATTAAAAAACAAATAGCTAAACAATGTACAGTTTAAAGGTTTAGTCCAAGAAGGAAAATCAAGCTGAAAAAAGTGTATCTTATTAACCACCATCATGTTTCTAAGAATTCAGGGACTCCTAAAGATGCTGGTAATCGTTATATACTGGAGAAAAACTGCAGGTTGAAAAAAGCTCCATCCAGCATGCTGGGTAGTTTCAACAGAGTTATCAAAAGTCATCCTGTAAATAATGATTCATCACCAAATCATGCTAAACAAATATACAAATGAAAAATTATTTATGTCAATTCTTGGTGTAAATACTCACTCCTAAATGATAAAACCATTACAATTACTACATAAACCTTACTTGATGGAGATTGTTTTGCAACTTCAAGGCGAGAGAGAAATAGTGAGAAGTCAGAAGATTTGAGAGGAAGAATAAATTAGAAGATATACTAGGAATTTGTTTGCCTCTCCAGTACGTGATATTTATAAAACATCTACTGCAATTGACGTTTCTCCTCACTGAGTCAGTTTGCAGTTTTTTTTTTTTTTTTTGATAAAGTCAACATAGACGGCCCATTTTTTTATTTTTTATTTTTTTCCACATATGGACAGTAATCTGTGAGTGAAAAATGCAAATAAATAGTGATCCTAAAGCATATCTTTCAAGAGATCTCTTTTAAGAGAGGGTAGAAGAGATATGTGAAAGAATTATTATTGATTGAAATTAAATGAAAATACCAATATAGAACACATCATTTTCCTTGAACTAACCAAATATATGTTAGTAGGATATAATTACTGGGATGATATCTGTAATTAGTGTATATTCCATACATAGCTAGCAAGAATTATGTAATGACTGATTTTTACATCCTTATTATTAGCAATATTTTCAGCTATTTAATGAGAGCAACTCTCAAAAAGAGGCATTCAAACTGAAATTTTTGTCATGGTATCAGAGCCCTTGATCTAAGAGGACTCTTCTGGGTAGCAATTTTATTGGGCTTGTACAGTAAGGCTCAATTTCTTAGTTTTGGATCTCACCTGGCGAATCACTTCATTATGGTAGCCCTCAATTTCTGTGGAGTCTCTGTGTTGGCGAGCATTGTGGTAAACCCGACGTGAATATGTCTCTATGTCACGGGTACTGTTATCGGTGTTCATTATTGTATTTGTCGAACTTGAACCTCTCTCTGTGTGTTACTGAGTCTGCTACTACTGTTCATTGTTGTCAGCATCTTCATAGAATTGGCAGATTCCGGAGTTCTCGGTGTCGGGAACCTCTCGCTTCGCGATAGTCGGTGAGTGGATCGCGAGCTTGAGAAATTACGATAACTGGGCTGCAAAATTGGTTGGGTCTATCTGTG
This sequence comes from Fraxinus excelsior, assembly GCA_019097785.1. Taxonomy (NCBI): domain Eukaryota; kingdom Viridiplantae; phylum Streptophyta; class Magnoliopsida; order Lamiales; family Oleaceae; genus Fraxinus; species Fraxinus excelsior. The sequence continues at coordinate 26,214,459 of CM032633.1, forward strand.
TTGGAATATAATTGGAACTGTGTTGGTTAATATATTTGGGCCATGTGTTGGTTAATATATTGTAGAAATTACACAAAACACTACTTTTCAAAATTCATATTCAAAAATCAATTGACAAGTTTAACTTTTCAAAAATCAGATATTTTATATTTAATTAAATATTAATTATAAAACTTCCATCCCAGACCAAACCCTAAATTCATTTCCATATGCCCGCCTTTTCTCTTCTTTCCATCTCCATCTCTCTCCTCGATCTCTCTACCTTCCCTCTGGCGCCACACCTACCACTCATCTGGCGTCGGAACCCTTACCGACGTTGTACCTATTGTAGTAGTGGTGTCGAACAGCATTGTCCGACGGTGCAACGCGCAGGAGGGTGGCTCGCGTAGCCGTTCATAGGATCGTCGCATTATCAACAACGGTGTTACTCTACCCACCCATCGACAATCTCCACCAACGACGTCACTGCCCGTAGCAGACTATCACCAGCAACGTCAATATTCAATAAATTCCCACTAGCCAAAAGTTGTGGTCGTATATAATCCCTCATTTGATTCTTTCCTCCCTCGCACCATAGCCACTCACAGCGTCGCCCGCCAGAAGGAAATGGCAGCGCTGTAAACGCTGCTGCCTGTGGTTGTGCTTGTTTTTTTTTTTTATTATTATTGGTGGTTTGCTAGGTTGAGTGGTGGATCTGGCGGTTTAAGGTAGGTTTTATTTAATTTGGTGGTGGTAAGGAGTGATTTTGTGGTGGCGATGGTTGCTGGAGGTCACGATGAGTTGGTGTGGGACTGTGGCCGTGGCGATAGCGGTAGTGCTGGTGTGGGTTCAGATCTGGGTGGTGGTGGCAAGATCTAGTTTGGATCTGATTTGTTGTTGGAAATAGTTGGTGGTGGTAGTGGTGAGGTGGTGATGTTGATGGTCGTGGTGATAGTGGTTGTGGTGAGTTGTCGGTTGTGGTAGCGACGACAGAGTAGGGTTAGGGTATGTGAGACGATGGTGGTGGTGAGGTGGTGTTATACAGTCTTTCTGACCAATAAATTGGTTAATTGTGACCGTAAAGTACATTGTGACATGTGACCGAAAAATAATACTTGACTTATTATTTTAATAAGTTGTGACTTATTAAATATGTAATTTGTGACCAAAAATAATGTATGACCAATTAATTTGAAAATGTCACCAATAAGATAAATGAGTTGTGACCAATAAAATTTTCGATTCGTCATCGATGAATAATATGTGACTTAAAAATTGTGATTGTGACTCGCAATTTTTTAAGTTGTAATCGAGTTGTGACAAATAATAATTTTGATTTTGTAATTGATGAATAATCTGTAACTTATAAAATTTTCTATTCGTGATCAAGAAATAACATGTGATATAAAATTCTTGATTTGTGACCAAAAAATAAGTTTTGCCTAATAATTTGATAAATTGCGATCGATTTGCAATGAATAAATGAGTTGTTAAGGTCACAGTTCACTAGTTACATGTTTGAGTTCACAAGTCACAGTCATTTTGTATATGCCACAAATTAATATAAACGGGTCACAGATCAATATAATCACTTAATTTGATAGTTGTGATCATATTGTATAGAACTGTGACCAATTAATTAGTCGTAAATGTCACAATTCACTGGTCATAGGTTTGAGTTCACAAGTCACAATCATTTTTTATAGGTCACAGATCAATATTAACAACCTACATGTCGTTTTGTAGAGTCACGGTTCAAATTTATAGGTCACAGATCAACATTAACAGGTCACAGGTAATAATTGCCGGAATCGGAGTAATCGCCGGAATAAAGAGGTAGCGGAACGGTCACCAGGATAGTTATCGAAAAAGTCACCGAAATAATTATCGGAATCGGATCAGTTGCCGAAAAAGTCGTCGAAAAAGTCATCGGAAAGTTGACATAAAAATTCACTGAAACGATCGTTTGAAAATTCGCTGGAACGGTATCTGGAGTATAACGGTGATCAGAACAGTCGCCGGAATAGTTCCCGAAGCGGTAGGGGTGGTGGAAGTGGGGTGAGTTAATTATATTATATTAGAATTAAATATTTAATAAATTGATTTAATAGTTTATTATTATATAAATAAAAATAAAAAGAAATCAGATTTTTGAAATTTGAAACCTATTTTCTTATTTTTGAAATGGCATAAACTAAACATCTTAGTTATGAATTCTTCTCATATATATTTAGCCTTGATTGGGCCTATTCTTTTTATTGGGCCCGAAAAAAGCTCGGTTCATTTTACTCGAGTCGAGCCCGAACCTTGAGTTTCGACTCGCAAGACTAAAAGAAGATGTATTGGAGGCTTTAATATGCTTGAAAGACTAGGAATGTGCGGAATTATGTACTCAAGAACAAATTAGCAATATAATGGCCGAAGAGTTGCAGTAGATCCAAACATAAGATATTGTAAGTTTTTAAATTGATTAATTTCAAAAAATACGTAATTTTTAAATTTATTTGTTTCAAAAAAATTGTACACAAAATATTTTATTCGTGTACAATTTTAACTCCACCTACGTTGATGGTAGCCGGTCCCAAACCTGAAAAAAGAAGGGTTGTAACTTTTATTTAATTTATAATTCGTATAAATTACACAATTTTTTTTTTTTTTAAATGTTAGAATTGTCACGAATTTACCAAAAAAAAAAAGAGCCGGCTCGGCTCGACAAAGCTGTCGAGCCTGAATTTTTTAGTTTGGCTTGGTTCAGCTCGGGCACAAAAAAAGCTCGATTCATTTTACTCAATCCAAGCCCGAACCTTGAGTTTCGACTCACAAGCCATCTCAAATCCCAGAAACATAAGGCTAAGTTTCTTAGTCTTCATTCACTAGAACATCCCCCCTAGCATGAAAATTGTAATTGTCTTGTTTTGCATAAGGACTTTGGGTGGTGCAATGCAGGCCACTTGCGGGTCCGCAAAGGGACGATCATGTCCAGGTCAAACATAGAAGACAAAAAGCTTTTTAAGTTTCTAACAAAAAAACTTTAAGAAAAGTCCTCCAGACAAGCCAAATATACAACTCTAGTCAAGTGGAATCTAGGATTTTTGTTAAAGATGGTTTAAATTTTAAAAAAAAAATCAATTAAATTAAATGTATATATAAATAAGGCACAAGGCAACAACAATTCAATAAGTTTATTTAAATATAAACTATTATCAATAGTAGTTACCAAATAAATAAAAATTTGATGACAAACGAAGTTCCTACGAATTGTTGTTGACAAACTATTATCAATAGAATATAATGAAAGAGTTAAAATTTTAGATTTTTATTTTTTTATTATTATGTGAGAATAAATTCAGAAAATCAAAAAATACTACTTTTTTTTTTTTTTTTTAAATTACACCCCTTCAAAGAAAAATAAGATTCTATATCTTTCTTATTGTCTATCCAATCAATGGTAACAATCAACTTTAGCATATCCATCTGTCAATATTATTCACCCTTAGTAAATATATATAGAAACAATTACCAAAATAATATTCGCGATGTATTATCTCTTTTTAGTGTTATTTTCCTATAAATTTGATTGCTTAACCATAAAACTATGATGATTTTCTTTATAAATTTTCAATTCAATAATTAAAATTTAAACACGATAAGAATACTTTTATTTGAGTCAAATTCTAACAGCGTGCAATCTTGTTGCACTTGGCCAACCTTCAACCAAATACTAGTGAAACGAGATAACATACTATGCTTTGTTTGTTTGTGATTAAAATTTAGATTATAATCTAAATTAAAGTCAACAATTAATTTCAACTACTAATGGAAGGAAATAAGCGAATTCTTCATCTCCCATCTGGAGCAGACATTGTCGCTTCATTGGAAATTGAATCCGGTTTATTTGAGGACGAGGACGATGTGCTAAAAACACGTTTTCGCATTACAAAAGCCGGTTGATTGGGAACTGGAACGATTGTAGTTTCGCCACTAAGCATGAGGACTACATTTGACATAGTGGGGCGATCACCGGGATCTTCTTCCACACACAATAGCCCAACATTAATGCACTTTATAACTTCAGATTTATCACAAGATTCAAGCAGTATTGGGTCCACCAAATCGAGTGCCTTGTTTTCACTCCACAATCTCCATACCTGCATGAATAGCTTCAAAATATTTTAGACTGTGAATTGGATAAAATCTTGCATATAAATGGAGGAATTTATCTACTTACATAACCCAAGAGATTCAAGTCTTCTGAGGATTGGTAAAACCCCGTGTTTTTCTTTCCTGTGACTATCTCGAGTACAACAACTCCAAAACTAAATACATCTGACTTTATAGAGAACAGTCCATCCGATGCATACTCCGGAGACATATAACCACTGGATCAAGGTAACTAGAAGTTAGTGTGTGTGTGTGTGTGCGCGCATAATACATATGCATAGCTTAATAGAAATTTGTCATTGTTGATATCATTGCACATGGCACAGAGGAGCCAAGAACTGATTTGCCGATCTAGGCCAAAATACGGAGATTGTATGTACAAGATCATTATAATCAGATAAGATAATGAAATGTTTCAGTTTTTCGTGCTTTCAATAGTCTCAGTGTAAGTATATCATTTTAATCGACACTTACTAGGTTCCTGTGACTTTACTGGTGCTTGCTTGTGTTCCTGTGCCCTCAACAATTCTTGCCAAACCGAAGTCTGAAATTTTGGGGATCATCTCTTCGTCTAACAAAATGTTGCTTGTTTTCAAATCTCTATGAATTATCCTCAACCTTGAATCTTGATGAAGATAAAGAACCCCTCTTGCTATCCCCAAAATGATGTCAAACCGCTTCTTCCAGTTCAGTAACATGCATAATTTTTTATCTAGTATTTGCGAAAAAAATTATTAATAGTAGAAATGAAAATTGTAAATATAAATCATATCATTTTCCATGAACTAACCAAATATAAAGGCATCCAAACTTTTGTTGGGCATGTATTCATAGAGTAAGATCTTTTCATTCCCTTTCATGCAATAGCCCAAAAGGCGAACGAGGTTTCTGTGTTGAAGCTTTGCAATCAATACAATTTCGTTTTGAAATTCGTTAAAGCCTTGCAAAGAACAACTTGACAACCTTTTCACTGCAATTTCTTGCCCTCCGGGAAATATTCCCTGCAAGAGTTGTTTGCTAGAATCAATACAAAAGGAAGCACAAACTTTGTTGTAGCAAACAATTATGGAGAGAAATAGTTAAACCTTGTAAACAGGACCAAATCCCCCACGTCCAAGTTTATGTATGTCTGAGAAGTTCTCGGTAGCAGCTATAATACTTTCCCAACTGCAGAAAGGAACACCGATACCACTCTTGTTGTCTCCCTTTTTGGTTTCAATTTGTAATGTCCTTGTCCCTAAATGCTAACGATGATTCCTCAACTGCTTTTGTAGTCCCAGATTTATGCCTGTGACATATGCATATCACGACAGTGGCCAATAGAACCATAACAACCACAACAGAACCCACAACAGAGCCGATTACAAGTACTTTCCTTTTTTTATTATTTGAAAACTGAGGTGCAGAGGCGGAAAGTCTGATGTTGATCATTCTTTTACTGCTATTATTTTTTGTGGGTTGTTGTAAATCGATTAGTTCCCCATTCCAAACCAAGCATGCATTGTCTTCATAAGAGTAAGCTGTACAAGAGCAATTACTCAAGCAGATAGAATTACACTCTCGAGCACTCCCTGCCATCACTGATTGTGAATTTGGAGGTAAACTAACAATTTTATTCGCCAGAAACTTGTCTTTTCTGTCACTCGTACAGTTCAAAATTATATCTCTCAAACAGCCACCCGAATAATCCTTCAAACTCCAATCATATTCCGACCTTTGCTTAAATCCGGGCAAACAATAACATGAATTCTGACTGCAGGTACCAAATGCCCCACAATAAGCATACACATCACATTGCTGTATAGGTTGATGCCAAATCAAAAGCCGACTCTTCTGATACCACAATATCAGCTTAAGCTGCCCGGAAACATCCATCACATATCCAGACTTAAGGGAAGGATTATTAAGAGAATATGAGAGGTAACTCTCATTAACGTTGTCAACATAAACATGATTATAAATACCGTTCATACTCATTTCGGGGACTGAACTGAAAAAAAACCCATTCCAAGGTCCACTAGTCCAGTACCACTCAGTCATATTCCATCTTAAGATTACCTGCCTCCCATTTGGATCTAATTCAAGGGAGAAAAGCCCAGGTGCAGGATCCACAAAGCTTTTCCAAGAAGTGAGAACTTTCTTTGTTTTTGTACGGTTATCATAGGTAAGCCTGTTACCAGGCAACAAGGTATCTGTTGGATTATCAAAACTTTGCCAAAATCCTTCACTTGTCCTAGGTTCTGACTCATCTGTCAAAACTAAATTTCCATTATCACCTAGAGTTGCCACTACAGAATTTGAGGTTGTCAAGTTTACATTTGTCGACCAAATTGAAACCTGGGACTCATTCATAAGCACCAAATTCCCATCTAAAATCTTAAGTTCTGCAGAGTTCATGTCTGAAATGGGTGTCTCCCTATTTGCTACCCAAACTAGGGTCATTGGACTACTATTTTTGTACCAAATTCCAATATAATACCTGGAAGAATTACCTGGTTTGAAGAATCCCAGTTCAAAACTTCCACGAGAAGACACGATTGTCTGTTTTCCAGAGAGAGATTGGTTTGCTCTAATGCTGTCACCTCCTAGTGAAAGATTGATGTTAATATTGAAACATAGGAAAAACAACAGAGAGAGAATGAAACAACAAGTGTTCTTTGGGATCATTGCTGCAGAAGATGTGTGTACGGACAAGGGAGGAGAGAGAGAAAGAAAGTATGAAACGAAGTGTTTTTTTTTTTTTTTTCAATCGCTTGCTAATTACAAGAAGGAAAGTCGTTTACTAAGCCTCTATTTGAAACCCCTTTTTTGTCCAAAAATTCATTATACTACCGTATTCATTGTTTTCAAAGAACGTTGGACCCATGTAGAGTTTCTATCAAGGAAAAAGCCATAGGGACAGGCTCAATAGCAGGGTCTTCTATCAATTTCATGTCAGACATTGGGCACTCTTAAATCAATTTTAATGGTTGTTTCCAAAATTGCCCTTGCATCTGTGTGTATATGTTACACAAATAGGTAGGGTGAAAAGGTTGAGGCTATTTGTGGAAATTTTCTTGTACAATACGAGGGCAAAACCGAAAGATTTCCCAACAGGAATATGGGCAATTAATTGGTTGTCTGGCACAATAGCAATGGGTGTCTGCATCTACTGTAGTAGAATGAAATTTTCTTCAAAAAAACGGGTTTCAAAGTCAAATGATGCTGGCCTGATTTTTACTCCATCAAAGTGAAATACATTACATGGGTGATGAGGGTTTTTTATTTTTGGATTTTGTAAACAAAAATAAAATGTATTTTCTCTTCTTTTTTTTTTCAATTATCTTTTAACTTCAAATATATATTTTGTAAAGATTAAAATTAGAAATAGTAATTGAAAAAAAATCGTTAATTATTAGCCTACAAATATGTTACCTATTTTTGTAGGCAAAATATATATTTTTTTCCGTCAATTGTTTTGTCGGGAGAATGTACATATTTTCGTGGGCACAAGTCCTAATATTGGAAAAAAAAATTGAAGTAAATCATAGCCCTACAAAACATCGGTTTTGTGGGGAAATTTTGTAGGGAAAAGATGAATTTTTTGTAGTGCCTACAAAATATTTTTTTTGTGGGGAAAAGTGAATTCCGCATACAAATTTGAATTTGTCTCTCACAATTTTGTAGGCTAAACATAAATTTCTTGTAGTGTAACATCAGTGATGAATCTAATTATTTAAAAAGTCTACTATTTATATGGGGTATATGTTGCCCAAAAGATGGAAACTAGGTCAATGTGTGGAATAAACAAAATAAAGAACATCCAAACGACAGTGGTGTTTGAGTGTCAGGCGAGCGTCAGGCTCTCCAGTCAAGTGCCAGTCGAGCGGTAGGCGGACAACAGGTCTTCTGTTGAAAATTTTGTGTCGTCGCTCCAGTGTCCAACTAGCGGAAGGCTCAATACACTAAACCACGTAAACTCTAAATGAATTTAGGTCACTAACCCAATATTTTAAATTCACGTGTGATTATGCCCATTTAAGCATATCTATCTATGCCCATTTCAGTTCACAATTTTCTAATGAGTCATTTTAACTCGTGGTCTGAAGCTAATTTGATGAATAGCTGGGCCTATTTTATCCACCATAAATGAGGTTGGATGGGGGAGAGTTTGAACAAGTCAATTTTGTAATATGGTTTAAACGGAGGGACAAACAAGCTGCATTCCGCTATACAAATGTAAGACATCAGTTGTTGCTCATTTAAGGTGGGATTGGAAGTAGGGATAGAGGTGGTTGGAAGGTGAGCTAATAACTAACTATGGTTGAGAGGTTGATCAAAATTTATGACGAGGTGAAGAAGACGAGTCAATTTAAAATCAACCAATCACATCTCTTCGTCAATCTATTTGAAAAGTTTGATTTATTGCATGTGTATTGTGATGTGTGTGTGTGTGTGTGTATTTTGTTGATGTATAAAAATGTGGGCCAGTTAAATGGTCCAAGAAGTGAAGCCCCAAATAGGATATTCGAAGGACAGGCCTAAAGGAAACCTTACAAAAGGCCCAAGACAGAGTTGTGCAATGGAGGCCCATCATCGCCCAATTCTACAAGACGCCCAAGCTCAGGGCGAGTACAACGTTTTATTAATATTCAGGGGCGACGATGCCATTTATCGCTCAAGCTTTCGAACGCTCAGGACTCAAATGCATTGTTATTTCAAGTGACGGTTACTTAAGCAATTAAGGAACGATCTCATTGTGTCCTACGATCCAGGAAACCTCGATTACAAGCAGCTCAATGATACCACTAATGACAACGGTTAAAACAGCAGTTCCATGACAAGTCAGCCATGATAGAAAATGTGGGTAGTTAAAAGAAGACAAGCAGTTTGAGATAGTTTCACAACAACAACCGACGAAGGAGTATAAAAGAGAAAAAAAGACATAGAACAAAAGACCCCGAATCAAACACTCTCAAACAGAGAATGTGTAATTTTCATCGCATCTTACTTTTCTTGTTCTGTGTGCTTGCGCCCCTTGGAGGCATTTCGTTTCTCACTCATTGTACATCTTCATAAATAAAAACACTAATTTTTGGGACTTTGTTTCAAGAGATTTGTTCCTTACACAATTGTCTAATCTTCTCTTAATTCTTAATGGCCCGACTCAACTGCGCGAAACAATTTGGCACGCTCAATAGGACAATTGGTGTTTGAAGTCTGAAGATAAAAAAAAAAAGTGAAGTAATATGCCTCATAAAAACTCTGATAACGAGCCAGCAAGCCAAGGAATAGTTCAGTCTGTGATTGAACGATATAAGGAGCATCAAGGTACTCCAGGAACAGATGGACAGAGTCAAAGTCGTTACGAGCCAATGACAGAATTGAGTCCGCGAACCATGCATGCATTACTTGGCGAACTCACACAAGATGTCGTTGACCAAGTAAATTTACATAATGCTCATAACATGGAAAAGTTTATTCAAAACGAAAATGTGCATTACGATAACATGGCCAAACCTTTCAATGAAATTATGAATAAGTTAGTAGGCCAAATATATCAAGCAGTCATGCCGAACATAGGGAATCACTTTCAATCCATGACGGTTGTAGGATATAATTCCCCGATCTTAAGTCCGAATCAAGGAATAGAACCACCATTTAGACCATCTACTTCAAACCATAGGGGGAGTGGCATGGCTAATTTAAATATTGGTAATTGAGCATTAAACTTAGGGGGTAACCCGAATGCAAGAGACAATGTCCAAACTAATGGACAAAACACTCTACGCGTTAATGATGAAGGGAATACTCAAGTTAATGGTAATAATGGTTTGAATAACAGCGTCCCTGCTACAAACCAAGCGTCAAACATTAGGCCTCAAGCAACTCCACCAATAAATCAACTGGTGTGCTGTCGTAGGCACCCAAAAATAGTCCTTAAACCTCTAAAACTAATGTAGCAATGGAAGTAAGGGTCGGTCCCACGAAGAGTGTGCAATTCAACAATTTATGCTTCATATAACGATTTGGGGGGTTTTGTTTATAACGAAATCAATCTTATAACAAATAACAATGTAAATTAACGAGTTGTATTAAATCAATGAAACGAGTCTTGATCAAAGTCAACTTTCACCATTGGAGATTTATAACCATTCATCAATCCACAAAAAATAATCAATTCATATTCACAATATTCATCGTTGGAATAAATTCTTATTTCTCCTTAATTTTAGTTAATCAGAAACTAGCATTCTAATTAACCCTAATTATCAAATAATCTCAGACCAGCGCTAAAGATTCAATTTAATAACAGTTTTAAATAATAGAGAAATCGATGAACTAGATAACATAAACACCAGCTGTTGCATTCAATCTATTTAAACATTCTTCTTAAGATTAATAACCTCTATCGCATAAAATTATCAAATCCTAGTGCTTCACAAGTTAAATGATTCAAACAATTATGAATTTGAGATTTAACTTAGCTATAGATTGCGATATGTGAAAAACTAATAGATCTCTTAACAATCAAACATGACAATCATAAAATTATGCATAGAAGAATATTCAATACTGAAAATATAAATTAAACAATGAAAATAGGTGGATCTCATAGTTATAAGGTTTTCCAAGGCTTCAGTATCCTTTAATCAAGCACCAAGAATTAGTTACACATGATAGATCTAAGAAAAATAGAGAGAAAATAGGTTTGAGGCGTTCTGGTACGTTCTGGGTTGTATTTGGGGTTGAAAAGTCGTGCAAGATATGTTACCAAAGGAGTTTGAGTTGTAAAAGGAAAGTGAAAATTCGAGCTTCGAAGTGTATCATGAGGTCGCAAGGAACAATTGAAATGTACCATTTTATTCCCTGAATTGCGTTGTGTGACCGCAAGGAATTAAAGCCTTGCGATCGCATGGCTTTACAAACATTTCTCCAGATAGCTTTTAGTATTTTGGTCATATCTTTCTCGTCTAATGTCTGATTGAGCTAATTCAACTTGCCTTGGAAAGCTAACTTAAAGGGCTACAACTTTAATTTAGAGATTATCTTTAAATTAGATCGGTTTCCATATCCAAAATTGGTCTCAATATAAGACTGAAATTCGATGCATAACTTTTTCGCCTGAAAGTTGATATTTGATAATACTTTGATTGTATTTCATCTATTTGACTTCTTTCTTCATCCAATTGGCCTCCAACACTATCAAGTCTTCATCATGAGGTTCGATACAACTTTGGAATATTTGCACTCTAGTTCCCGAACTTTCGCTTTCTTTCATTTTGGTCATTTTCCCTTTATTTCTTCAAAATTACGCTATATCCATCGAATTGCCACCTAAACCAAAATATGAGAATACTAATTATATTTAGGCATAAAATAGTCATATGAGTGTATTAAATAAGGATAAAAAAATATGCATTTTACATTCCTATCATCAATCCATAGGAGTCCCATATGAACCCAATGCTATGCTGAGGAATCAGATTGCGGAGATAGTGTAGGATCAAATGGCTTTTGGAACGTGTCCTTTTACTAGGTCGACTTACACAAAGCCATACCCTGATTGGGTAGATCAAGCATATCCGTGGCCTAGATGGTGCAAGTACCAGAATTCTCATTATTTACTCGCTTAGGAGAAATTTCTACTGCGGAACATATAGGGCGATTCACACTACAATGTGGCGAAGTGACTGACTACCATAAGATGAGGATGTTCCCTAGTTCATTAATGGGAGTAGCTTTCTCGTGGTTCATCAATTTTCTAGGAAATTCCATCCAAACATGGCAACAATTGGAACAACTGTTCTACGCTCAGTTTTACAAAACTGAGTCTGGAGTAACTTTGGCCAATTTGGTGAATTTATGTCAATTGCCAAACGAATGGGCATAAAGATTCCTCCAAAGGTTCAAGATAGCTAGGAGTAAGTGCTTTGTGCCTTTGTCTGAAAAAGAATTTGTTAGAATCGCCCAGAGCTGTTTAAGCTTTGACTTAAAAAAATTTCAAAGACAAGGAATTCCGTGACCTCTTCCAATTGAGTGCTAACGTCATTAGGTATAAATGTTTAGTGAGAGAAGAAGAACAAATGAAGAACTCTAGTAAAGAGACTTATTATAGAGACCCTAATTTTGATGTTCATATTATTAATCACGAATATTACGATCAGACAGAAATGTGTCTGGCCGAATTGGTCAAGGGAGATGTTTATGCTTGTCCTATGATGGTCAAATTTAAAACGTCTGGAAAAAAATGAGCCTATAAAAGATGAAAATAAAAAGGTTAGGGTATTCTCGTTTGACGTAACCAAAGCTGACCTTATATTTGACAAATTACATAAGTTGAGCGATAAGCATAAGTTGTCAGACCCTGAACAAATCAAGGGTAAAAAATATTGCAAGTGGCACAATGCATGGTCGCACATGACTAACAATTGCCTGGTTTTTCATCATGTATTACGGGATGCCATCGAGTTAAGAGACTCACGTTCGAACCTAAGAAGAAAATGGCAGTGGATGAAGATCATTTCCCATAGCCACTTAGGGTGAATATGGTGACCTCTAGCTTTAACAATAAGTTGCCAAAATTCAAATTGGTCATAGATGATGGAGAAGAAGATTCTAGATCGCATTCCAGCATCTTTGAACGAATTGAAAAGAAAGAATCTAGAAGAGATGAAGGTGTGCTGGCCAGATGCAATGAAGAAATACATGGAAATGTAGAAAAACCAGGGATGTGGCGATATCACCGTCACCCTAATATTGCGCCAAGTCCCAAACCTGGCGGAAGACAGAATACGCCAATCTATGGGAAATCGCCATTTGAGAAACAGTCCAAGCCGATGAGCATTGGGGGAACATTCAAGCCGCAACATCGCCAATCAAATGTATGGCATTCGTTCCAGTATAATGCAGGGAGAGTCGTACCTTTTAATGAAATGACCAGAACCCAACAGAGGCGTTTCCAACGTAATTATGGACGAATGATGAGGCAACATCAAGGATCATCAGGTCCTAAAGTGTCTAAATTGCTCGAGATGGCTAACCAAAATATCTTCATGGGTGACAAAGAAGCTAGCACAGGTAAACCAATGGAGGAGTTGCCAGAAATCTCTTTTTGGAAGATCAAAATTTGAGCGTGGAAAGAAACCTGAAGATGAAGAGGATCCAGGGCAACACCTTGCTATCCAATTTGGCACATTGCCTCCTATTATGGCTAATAATTATTTATTGGCCAATGAGTTCAAGAGTAAAAAAAATGAAGAGAAGGTAAATGAGGAAGAAACATGCATGCTGGAATGCGAAGAAGGTCAAACATCTCAGGCAATACATGATGAGGAAGAGGATGATGGTATGACAGATATGGAAGAAGAGATTCACTTAGAAGAAGAGAGGAAAAGAAGATGAGTGTCACACAATACTCTGTTAAAGCAGCTTTATCAAGAAGTCGCCCGTGAAGTAGATTTGTTGGGTGAGCCGTGTGGGCATTCCTTTGATTTCTATGTACTATATAGAACACCAAAGAGAAAAGTAATGGTGCCTCGTGCAGAGAAATATGGGTCACCTTCAAGAATATTGCCTCATCCTACGGGTTGGACAACTGAAGAAGAGGTATTGGAAGAAAATAAGGAAGAGGCACAAGAAGCAGAAACTCAGAATGAAGTATTGCACGTAGACTTATCGCGCATGAACAAACCAACTGAGGATAAATAGGAAGTGAAAATAGGTGTAGTTGAGAAGGTTATTTTCAAAAGACCGAACATGAAATTGACCAAACTCTTGAGACCATTGTATGTAAAGGCCTTGGTCAATGGTATACTTGTGGAAAAGGTACTCATTGATAATGGAGTAGCCATCAACACTATTCCATTTAGAATGATGAAAAAATTCACAAAGATAGAAAGCGACATGATCCCAACAAAAGTTATCCTCACAAGCTTCAATGGAGGAGCGACTACAGCGAAAGGGATAATGCCATTAGACATAACAGTGGGAACAACTACCAGGATCACAGTTTTCTTTGCGATAGATGGTTTCACCAGTTACAACATGCTACTGGGAAGAGATTGGATTCATGGAAGTCGCTGTATACCTTCATCGCTTCATCAATGCCTGGTTTTCTGGAATAACAAAGGTGAAGCAGAAGTGGTGCAAGCAGACCATAAACCCTTCATTGCAGATGCAAACTCAGTGGAAAGGTTTATGTATGAAGGAGGTTATGGACCTGTCAGAATAGTTCAAGATGGAGAAGAGACTCAGATTGTCGCACGAAGCGAAGAGCCATTTTCGGTAGACTCACTTACTGAGAGCCAATAATTGGTAAAAGAATAGTCAATGAATTTTAAATGAGTTGTCTGTGGCAAGAAAATATGGCCGATATTCAGGCCTTCAAAGCCAAACTGATGACTTTCAATAAAGAATGTAAAAAGAAGACAAAAGAAGAAGCAGCACTAGAGACAGTAAGGAACAAGATAGAAGTGTTCAAATTGGAGCAAAATATTGACCGAAAAATCAATAAGGTAGACTGTTTAGAAGAGGAGGCGTCTGCAAAGCAACTAGATGAGGAAGTAACCAAGATCACCAAGTCTGGACACGCTCAAGAGCAAGACCCTTTGATAAAAGTGAAAATTGGTCATGAAGGAGAAGATCGTCCAACATTTGTCAGTCAGATGCTTAACCAAGAGGTCAGTAATAAATTAATCACTTTATTAAAGGAGTATAAAGATTGCTTTGCTTGGGAATATGATCACATTCCTGGCTTAGATAAGAGTCTAGTAGAACATAGGTTGCCAACTAAGCCAAACTTTAAGCCTCATAAACAACCTCCGAGGCACTTTGCCCCTAATGTATTACCTGAAGTAAAGAAAGAAATAGAACGATTATTGAAAGCAGGTTTTATTAGAACAACCAGATATGTTGAGTGATTGTCTAACGTTGTTCCAGTATTGAAAAAGAATGGTAGTATCAGGGTGTACATAGATTTCAGAAATTTAAATTTAGCAATACCCAATGACGAGTATCCAATGCCTACGGTGGATTCTCTAGTAGACTCAACTGCCGGCCACGTAATGTATTCTTTCATGGATGGATACTCAGGCTATAACCAAATCTACATAGCTGAAGAAGATGTGCATAAAACTGCCTTTAGATGCCATGAGTCTTTAGGATGCTTTGAATGGGTAGTTATGTCTTTTGGCCTAAAAACTGCAGGGGCAACTTGTAAAAGAGCCATAACTTAATTTTTCATGACATGATAGGCCAATTTGTTGAGGCATACGTAGATGACATAGTGGTCAAATCTATTAGAGATGAAGACCATTTTGAATAATTAAGATGCTCATTTGAGCGAATGAGGCAATACAGGCTAAAATTGAATCCTTTAAAGTGTGCATTCGATGTTAACGCAAGGAATTTCCTTAGGTTTTTAGTACACAAAAGAGGGATTAAGCTTGACAAAAACAAGGCAAATTCCATTCTAGAGGCCAAACCGCCTAGTAACAAAAAGGAACTGCAAAGGTTCATGGACTAAATAAACTTTTTGAGACGTTTTATCTCTAATTGTGCAGGGCGAACAAAAGCATTTTATCCTCTCTTAAAGCTAAAAAAACAGGACGAGTTCGTATGGAAAGAAGAACATCAAAAGGCTTTTGAAAGCCTGAAAACATATCTGTCAAGTCCACCAGTGTTAGTATCATCTATCTAGGGATGGCCAATGAAAGTGTATGTATCGGCTGAACAAGGATCAATATTCGGAATGTTCACGCAAGAAGATCAATTTGGTGAAGAAATGGCGATTTACTATTTGAGTAGACAGTTAACTAAATGTGAATGTAATTATTCCGCTGTGGAAAAACAATTATGTCTTGCTTTATATGTCACACGTACAAAACTAAGGGCTTACTTACTGCCGTAACTATTTACTTGGTTTCTAATGTCAATCTAGTTAAATATATGTTTTCTTGCCCTATTTTATATCAAATGATAGGCCTTTGGACTTTGGCATTGTCAGAATTTGAAATACAATATATACCCCAAAAAGCAGTTAAAAACCAAGTATTGACTAACTTTCTGGCTGATCATCCATGTCTTGACATGCCCAAAGAAATTGAATTGGAAGTAGATTCATTCGAGTTAAAACCTTGGGTTTTGTATTTTGATGGATCTAAGACTTTTGGAGGGGCAGAGGTACGAATAGTTATTATAAATCCTCTATGGGTTTATTATAAATTTGCTTTCACTTTGGATAGAATGTATACCAACAATCAAGCCGAATATGAAGCCTTGATTGTGGGACTAGAGCTGTTAATAGAATTGGGAGTAAAGAATGTAATCATTAAAGGCGATTCACAATTAGTAATTTACCAACTGACTGGTGATTTTAAATGCCAAAGTGATTCTGTTATAAACCAACGTGATATCGCCTAAGAATTATTGGAAGAATTTGATCAAGTGGAGCTGTAATACGTTAGTAGAATGTACAACGATTTGGCAAATGAATTAGCCCAAATGGCTTCGAGCTACTCAAGGATGATAAACGTAGAATCCACTTGTGAGTATAGGGTGATTTTGCCTGCAGCACAACGGAGGGCGAAAAGGATCAATGTCCGTTGTATACAAGACAGAGATGCAATAGATTGGAGGGAGGAAATGAGAATGTTTTTGAAAGAACATGGCAAAGAAGGTAATAGGAAAATGAGGTTACGCTCGCTGAATTACATGCTAATAGACGAAGAGTTATACAAGAAACGTTTGGATGGTATGTTGTTGAAATGCGTGAGTTTGCAAGAAGCCAAGGTAATCATGGTTGAAGTGCATGAAGGGATATGTGGAGCCCATCAAGCTGGCCGAGAATGAGATGGCTAATTATTAGGAGTGGATACTTTTGGCCCAAGATAGGAGAATCATGTGTTCAGTACGCGAAGAGTTGTCTAGCATGCCAGAAGCATGGCCCAGTACAAAGGGCACCAGCAAGGGAAATGACACCTATTATCAAACATTGGCCATTTAAAGGATGGGCGATAGATTTGATAGGGAAGATTTATCCCCCTTCGTCCAAGCAACATACATTCATAATAGTTGCAACAGATTTCTTCACAAATAGGTAGAAACAATGCCTTTGAAGGAGATCTCTCAAAAGAGTATTATAGACTTCATTCGTAACCACATCATTTATAGGTTTGGGATACCACAAACTCTAATGAAGGATCACAGAACTTCTTTAAATGGAGATCAAGTAAAGGAGTTCTTAAGCGAGTTTGGAGTCAAGTTAGTAAACTCCACGCCTTATTACGCTCAATCCAATGGACAAGCATAATCTTCTAATAAGATACTAAAAAACATCATAAGGAAGATAATAAATGCAAATGCCAGAAATTGGCATGAATGTTTAAATAAAGCTTTGTGGGCTTACAGGACATCACCACGCTCAAGTACCAAAATAACGCCTTTTCAACTTACTTATGGACAAGAAGCAGTGTTGCCTATGGAAATCAATGTATAGTCAATCAGAGTAAGGTTGCAAAATAATCTAAGTGATAGCGAGTATGCAGAATTACTAGTTCAAAATTTGCTAGAGTTGGACGAGTTAAAATTAAACGTCCTGGATAGATTGCAAGTCCAAAAACAAAAAGTGGCTAAGTTCTACAACTAAAAAGTGATAGCCAAATCTTTTAGCCTGAACGATTTGGTGTGGAAAACAATACTCCATTTAGATAACAAAGATCTGAAGTATGGCAAATGGTCGCCCAACTGGGAAGGACCGTATAGAGTGAAAAGCATAGTGCCTAATGGAGATTACCGCTTGGAGGATTTAGATGGTACTAAACATATAAGATTTATTAATGGTGAGTACTTAAAAATGTATGTTCCTTCCATATGGGAAAGTGAACAGATATAGGCACACACCATGTCAATAGAATGAAAGCAAATTGGACGATCACGTTCAAATCAACAAGAGCAAAATACTTTCGAATAAAAAGTTTCATTATCAACTGTTTCATTACAAATCAAGAGAGACAAAATAGTCAAAATACAATTTGTCGCAGTTTTAAGCAGGCTATAATTGTTTTCCTATTAACTACAACCTAAGAGGGTGAACTGTCCTTCATCGCCTTCCCAAGTGCATCCCTACAATGATGGGCCAAAAGGCTGAGAAACACTCTTAGCAAGCGATTGGGGCCAAGAAACGTCATCAACAGGCCATTGGTTTCACATTTAGATCTCCCACTCGAAATCATAAATGGAAATGGCGCTGAAAAGACCTTCATTGACCCCCAAAAACATTTTCTATACCTCTTATACAAAAGAACACCTCAAGAACAGATGGCGAAATCAGAAAACAGAGGAGTTATTTCAGTTGTAAAAGGAAGCAATGGATTTCCTGGACGTAGAAGACCCATTATTGGAAAACTGTAGAAGGTCCCAAATGAGAGATCTGCTGGAAAATAAAGACAAAGATGGTGAAGATATAATGGACACGTAGCTTTATAGAAGGTTAAATACGAAGGGACAGAATACGAATGGTCAGATGTGCAGTAATCAAGAGTGAAGGCACATATCCTGAAAAGACACCAGAAAGTCAAAAGTCTTAGTCTACGTGAAGGTGCACTAAAAGAAATGTATGAGTACGATGTTAGTAATTAAATTGTGGGGAATATTAACAATTACAGAATACGTTGATTATGTTGTTGCAAAAATTTATGCGAAGCATGGCATGCAATTGAACAAAAAATTACTCTATTAATGTTGCCAGCCATAATTACGAAGACAAGTTTCAGGACGAGATTGTCCTACAAAAGAACATTAAATGTCAAGTGTCCTAATTACAACTTTCCCCACATAGAGCGGATCTGCTCTCTAAACTTTCCCCACGCATCGCCCTGCTTATCAGAAGCATTGGACAACACTATTACAGAATCTTCATCAACCTCCAGCTTGGTATAACGTTCAACCAAGGGCTTGTTTCGCTCAATTGCTTGAGAAACAGCGCACGTTTTGGCAGCCAGCCTGGCCCTACAATCATCCATTCGTGCTTGGAGTTCCTTCATCTCCGTGGCCAGCTTTATCATCAAGGAATCTTCAATCATAACCTTAGAGGAGATTTCATTTAGTTCAGCCTTGGCCTTCTCAAGCTCTTGGAACAAAGCCTTTTTCTCATTTGTAGCACGAAGATACTGAGTCCATTCGGTTTTCAACTCAACATTTCTGGCCAACAAGAACTGATTTCTGAATGAATGATCTTCAATGCCAGTTTGAAATCAGATGAAATCTTGAGCGAAGGAAGTTCGAGTAATTGAGCAATCTTTGCACCTAATTGCTCAAACTTATCCTTCTGGCTGGAAGCACTTGCCCTATGGACATCCAGGTCCATGAAGGCAACATATTCAACAATGCTTGCCTGAGAGCCTCCATATTCTCTTCTGATGAGGTAGTAGATGAAACAAAAGGACGACTAGCTGAAGAGAACCAAGAAGTGACACTTGTTTTTGCATGTTCCCAAGAGGTAAGCAGATCTTGGATGGAGCATAAAATAGAATCAGCTTCTTGCAAAGAAAAAGGGCAAGCAGTTATGCTTCAGCAATCACACTATAGTCAACAAAGCGAAGATGAAATGCGGAGCAAATGATACCACATCAACGGCCTGAGAAACCGGCGGCTCATCACTAGACGATCCAACCACTTGGGGAGACTTCTCCTTATCTAAACCAGCAGTTTTCTCCACAACGGGTAGATCCACAGGGTTTTTTGCAAAAGAATTAAGCTATGATAAGTCACAATTCAATAATGGAGGCAAGGGTTATATAACTGATATTACTTTCTGGTTCAACGCGTAGGGGTTCAACGCCTTGAGGAAGTGGAGGTTCTCCAACTTGAATGGAAGCTACGGTCCCTTCCCCGTATGACTTGGATGAAGAAATATCAGTAGAATGTGGGAGAGCAAGGTCTGATAAAGGCAGACTTTTCAAAGGTGAAGATGAACTTTTCTGAAAATTTTAAACAATACGTTAACATACGAAAGATTGTCCACAAATGAACAAGCTCTGCATGAAGAAACAGGGTCAAATACATTTCTCTTGACGATGATAGGAACATCATCATCATCATCATCAGGCAGAATAGGCAAGGTGGAAGCTGGCCGTTTGTACTGGCAGGGATAGAGAATGAACCAGACGGAGTAGGATTTGTTGTAGTACGTTTGACACGAGCAGAGGGGGGTCTAGAAGGAGAAATATGGAACGAGCGGATATAGGAGCAGCAAAAATGGGAGCAGGAGTAGGAAAAATAGAAGAAGCCCTAAGCTTTCTAGCAAGTGAAAGGCACGGTTGACATCAGTTGCAAACAATCTATGTTTCACCGATGGCCAGAGGCGATAAAAAACAGGGTGATTAACGAATGTGGAGTTGAAAGGAGCCATGGAGAAGCCCTAAGTTAAGGCAGCATTGTGAGCATCAATGGCCTGCGCTTCAAATTTGGTAAAGATGTAGAAACGGTCTGTCAAATTATTAGAAAAGCATGGAGGAACAGGTCAAGTTTGGCCAAAACCCAGTTGACGGGCAAAAAACTGGGGAGCATATATCTTAACCCCAGCATTGGCATTGGTTCTAGTCAAGATGTCATGAATGAGTTCATTTGCAATCAAAAACTGAACCCAAGCGAGCAAAACAACACTCGCATTATTCATGGTAGAAGGAGACTGCACATAAATGGGAATTTGATTAACCAAGTTGTGGAAAATAGGCTCTCAACCACAATTGAGCAAGTCAAAGAGGCCCACTGCCAGTAGGAGATGTACCATTCCGCAATTGGGATTGGAGAGAAGCCATGCCTCTGTAGAAAGCAGTTAGGAAAAACGAACAAAGGTTCAAGGGTCTCCCATGTGCTAACTCGTGAGCTATGGGCAAATAAGACGTTGAGAGTTTCATGCTGGGCACACAAAGGATGTATTTACAAAGACAGACTTGGAGAAAGGTCACGCGCTCAGCATGAGTAGGTACGGCACTAGTGTTGTTATAAAGTGCTTGCATTGCCAAATAAGAGTCAGTAAGTTTTTTGTTAAACTTTGGGGCAATTCCAATGACCAAAATGTTAGGAGAGATGGTCTCACCCAGGGGTGGAAGATTGACCAAGGAACCGACATCCCTCAAAGTAATAGACATTGGGCCAAAAGGGAAAATGAAAGTATTATACTCAGAGGACTAAAAACTCAAAGCCATGGGGAAAAGCACGGAATCATAAGTTGGGGGACGAAGAGCAATTTTTGGTAAATCAGAAATTTTAGCGTGATCAAAAATTGATTTTGTAGGGCCATGTTTTACCACACGTGCATGCCAAAAGCGAAAAGTAGCATCATATTTGGGCCAAGTACGAATACCTAGCTCCTGAATTGGCTTTAATGGAAAAGGGTTCAGAAATGGAGGATCTTGAGTGCAGGGAAACAACTGGCCCACCGAGGCCTGGCCTTCAAAATCAGCATTATTGAATGATGGGCCCAGATAAAACTTATTAATGTCAGAGTTTGCTAACGAAAGGAAAGCTAGAGATACATGTGGTCTGGTGAGGAGTTCTTGATAATCTTCAAAACCAAAAGCGTTCTCTGACGTCACCATTTATCACAAGTTTCTCAAAGATATTAGAGTGCAAATGCTTAAGGGAAGAAGCGAGAAGATGAACAACAATCTTACGAAGGCGTAATAATGCAGAATGTGGGTATAATGGCGTGAAGAAGCGACGTGCCCTTGATTTATAAGAATGGCGTTATATTTCACTTATTGGAATGTATAAGGACACTGCCAGGCATAAATAATGACTGAGATTCTTCCACTTTCTTAGGAGTATTGTGGGAAGATACAAAGGATGAATATGACATAAGATTAATAATTGATATTAATTTTGCCATATTGGGAAGTAATTGTTGACGCATAAAAATATGGCACAATTAAATGGCCCAAGAAGTGAAGCCCCAAATAGGAGATTCGAATGACAGGCCTAAAGGAAACCATACAAAAGGCCCAAGACAGAGTTGTGTAATGGAAGCCCATCATCGCCCAAGTCTACAAGAAGCCCAAACTCGAGGCGAGTACATCGTTTTATTAATATTCAGGGTGACGATGCCATTTATCGCTCAAGCTTTCGAATGCCCAAGGTTCAGATGCATTGCTATTTCAAATGACAGTTACTAAGGCAATTAAGGAATGATCTCATCATGTCCCATGATCCAGGAAACCTCGATTACAAGCAGTTCAATGATACCACTAGTGATAGCGGTTAAAACAGTAGTTCCATGACAAGTCAGCCATGATAGAAAATGTGGGTAGTTACAAGAAGATAAGCAGTTTTAGGCAGTTCCACACACGATAACAGGCAGTTTCAGATGGTTTCACAACAACAATCGACGAATGAGTATAAAAGAAAAGAGAAGGCATAGAAGAAAAGACCTTGAATCAAACACTCTCAAACAGAGAATATGTAATTTTCATTATCTTTACTTTCATCGCATCTTACTTTCTTTGTTCTGTGTGCTTGCACCCATTATAGGCATTTCGTTTCTCACTCATTGTACGTCTTCATAAATAAAAGCACTCATTTTTGGGATTTTGTCTCAAGAGATTTGTTCATTAAACAATCGTTTGAACCTTCTCTTAATTGTTAGCGAGACCCGACTCAACCGCGCGAAACATATAGTAAATCAGATGCATCATTTTTGGTGGTTGCGAATGTAGGAGTAGGTGGTTCAAGTAAATACGGTGAAAAATGCACCTTAAATTCTTACCATGAATGGTAGATTCGAGACTTATTTCAAATAATCCAAATGTGGTTTTAGCCGTTTAATGTTGCTACATTATTCACCCAAGGAAAATTTGCAGTGAGGTCATAAAGCCTGATTCCAAATCTTTAAAGTCTAGAAGCTAAATCCCAATTTTTCAATAACTATGGGCTTGAAGGACATCTGGACGACTTTTGCCCAAATGACGGTTAGTTAATCAAAACTCAAGTGTTTAATCGTCTTTAAAATGATCAAATAGTAACTCTACATTTTCCACGAAAAATAAATAAAATCATTAAACAATAAAAAAAAATCTTCAAATTTCTTGCCCACCCAAAAGGATTGTCACTAGTCTCTGTCAATCCTCCATTACTCTATTGCGCCCGATATATTTTGAACGGATATTAAATACAACAGTTTCTACTTGTAATACAAAATATTTTTTTTTTAGAGAAGTTCTATGGGTACATCACATTTAACATAATGGTGTCCATATTGGACACCCGGCGCCCCACCAATAGGGGGCGCCGAGTGTCTATTATGGACACCCTTATGTCAAATGTGATGTACAACTAGAATAATCTTTTTTTTTAACTCAAGTGCGATTATGCCAATTTCAGCATATTTATTGTTACACAGACATTTCTTTATCTAAATATTTTCTTTTATGGTTTTTACCTTCAAATTTTGATTGAGTTATGTTATTTAGCACTGGTCGCATTTAGTAGTAGTCTAGGTGGCAATAGAGGTTCACCTAGACTTGTCGTGTAAGTTAAAAAGCATTTTAACTCCACTGAATTATTAAAAGTGGATCTTCACTATCATCTAGACCAGTGTAAACACCTATGACACTAATAACATTACTCATATGAATTTGTCTACATCTTCACCATCTTGCATCACCAAATTTAAGACTCGTTACAAACCCACCACCGAAACATACAAATGCCACGTTATTATGCCTTAAATTCACAGTTTGGCAAGAAGAAAAGCGGAACAATTGATTGATTGAATTAGCATTTAGGAGGCAATGTGTGGTACGATTCTAGTTGCCTGCATTTATGCACTCAAGAAATTGGTTAAGTACAAAGAATTCTTGCTCTCATGGCTACTTAGGACATCTTCAACCAATCCACCACACCAATTTGATGCAAAAATATTCACTCCAATCATACACAAATCTGGTGAAATGAATAGTATAAAACAGAGGTGGCAATGGGCCGAATTCAGCCCTCATGGCTCGTCGTAGTTAAGCCAAGTATATACTCAGCTTGTCTACCAAGGGCCGAGCTCAACTTGACTCGTGTGTTCACGAGCCGAACCCGTAAGCTTTTTATTTTCTTGTTAAAATGTTTATTTATTTATTTTTTAAAAAAAAAAAACCCTCCTCCTTTTATTCAAGCTTGGGACTGGCAATTTTTTTTGAGTATACGAAGTTAAAATTGTACATGAACTTATTACATGTACAATTTTTTTAGAATCAAAATATTACTAAGAAAATAACAAAGTTTGATTATATGACGAAATGAAATATCATTTACATGACATTGACAACATGCAATTTTAACGTATGTAAAAATATACGTTTAGTTTAGTTTTTGAGGTGGCGAAATCAATAGCTACACTTACTTTGAATCATGATATGGATTAATGGGTTGTAAATTTGGTAATAGAATTGTGGAGAATGGAAGAATTGTAGATTTTGTTGTGAGAAAAGAGAAGAGATTATAGAGAGTAGAAGAGAGATTGTAGATCTTGCCGTGAGAAAAATATTGTAGAATGAAGGGCCATTTATAAACGAAAAGCGAAAAAAAAAAAAAAAAAAAATATGCTCGTGGGCGATCCTACCACACGAGCAATCTCTTTGTCAATAGGGTGTCACATTATTGTATAATTTTTTACTACAATAATTCATGAGATGCTCAGCATCCCTCGCATCTTTGTAATTCTAAGTAGAATTGACTTCACATAAAAATTATCGACCCCAACATTATTATTTTATGGAAATTTTCTTGTATTATCAAAACCTAGCGCAACTAGGGAGTAGAATGTAAGAATTAAAGATAACAATTGAATGGAAATTTTCTTGTATTACTTTTATCGTAATTCCATTGACTTGGTTGACTTAGCTTTTATTAGATTTATATTTGAAAGTTATCAATTGAACTTTTCATTAGATAATTCTATTTAAAGTGGGGTTTTGCATAAAGGTAAAATGAAGAAAATTGGATTAGGGTTTGGGGGTGGGGGTTGGGTAGGTGCGGAAGATGAAGAAATATATCTTTTATTTATTTATTTTTTGGGTGAAGAATAGTAGAGTTACAATTTTCACATCTTAATAGTTCAAATGCTTGACTTTTGATCATTAGCTCATTTGGATACAAACAGTCCAAAAGGCCCTTAAAGAGCACATTTATTGAAAAGTTCGGGACATAACTACTATGATGTAAAAGTTTGAGATCGCATTGCACATTTTTTAAGGTTTGAAAGCAATTTTATATACTTGGTGTTGGAAAGTTGCCAATTACTTGTCAAAATTAAAGGTGCCAATTGTTCGGTAATGAGTTAATGCTAAATTTTGATTTGTTTGAACAAAAGATATCAAAAGTTAGTACAATTTTATTGTTATAACACTTTTGGGTTCATATTGATATATTTTCGCCTTGGGTAGTGATCGACGAAATCTCGCAGATAGATAGTATCGTATTCAAGTAAAGAATGAGTAAAATATCATTCACATAAAAACTAAGTACTTAATCTATTTTCTAATTAAAGCTAACTTTAATGGAATAGGAAAATTAGTGTATAGGTGAATTTTATATTAACAATCTAAATTATATACTAAATTAACTAACCTATAACTAATTGACGTAAAAGTATTATTAAAATTAAGTAATTGATAAATAATAGAATCAAGAATTCCCCCACTTTTATCCATTTTAATATCAATCCACGATTTATACACATATTTGAATATGTAGATCAATATTCCTAATTGTTGAGTAATCTCTCTCGAGTAAAACTAAACATATCCCTACATGTGACATTCTTATATCTCTATGAAAAATGTGAACATGCAAATATACATTACATTACAAGAACATCATACAAGATTATGCAAAGTATAACAGCGTATCTTTCGCGACTTTACAATGATTGTTATTGCGTATCAAATTTCTATTCCTTCTCTATGTAAATAGAAATCACATAACAATTCAATTAGTGATCGATTAGTTGAAAATTACTAACTCAATCCTGACAATCATTCAAACCAAAGCACATAACTTTATGTAAAAATATAGAATTAATATTAAAACTTTAAAACTAGGGTTTAACGGTATTCTGACATCTATAAATTAGACAAGCATCAAATTAATTATAAGAATAAAAAATAGTTGATACCACGTCACCCAAAATTATCCTACATCCTACATCTTATCCTACATTATTAAGGGTGTGTTTGTCATCCATTAGTTTTTCAAGAATAATGTAATGAATAGTATTTTTTGGAAAATATGTGGTTGAAATTTAAAGTAACTTTATTGGTTTGTATGTGGAATATTTTATTGGGTAAATGTGTGGTGGATATTGTTTACTGTAACAAACAGAATTCGATAAAATGGTAGACAAACAGGGGCTAAAAGAGGGAGTTTTCCATGCACAGTTCATAAGCCGAATGACCATCTCAACCGAGCCGAGTTGAGTTAGCACGGTAGCTGAGCCATTTTCACGATTTTTTTTATTACTTTCTCCATATTTACACGCAAACGGCCATACTCTTCACGCATATCCTTTCTTCTCTCGCCATTTCTCTCACTCTCCCATTTCATTTTCTCCCTATACACAGAGACGGACCTAGCACCCTGCCGAGGGGGCGGCTGCACGTGCTGGGCTCCGCCGGACCGCCAGGTGCCGGCAGCCTGGTTCGTCTTCTTCGTTGGTTCTTTTTTTTCTATTTTGATATGATTTTTAGAGTAATATGTGAATGTATATTGATATGAAACGCTAATGGTTTTTGCAGAGTTCATAGCTATCAAGTCATTTCAAAGCTTTTTTCATTGCGATTCCAGTCAAATATTGATAGAAGAATAACAAGTGGATTTATAATCAATAAGTTTTCTACAGTTCTTTTCTAGCAGTGATTTGATGATCTAGGGCTATATTAGTAGCTTGTTCTGAGTTAACTCAATTGAACTCGGTCTTCTCGAAGCTTCGTCGTCTTCTGTTGGTGATAAATTTGGTGGATTAATTTTAAGGTTTCTTTTGCTGGAAGATGAGTCACTCTGATTCGGGAGGCTCAATACCGAAAGAGAAGAGTCGACGACTTACTTCTCGAAGGCCTCGAAGCTTCTGTTGGAAAGTTCTAACATAATTGGGGCCACACGTAACGTATTAAAATGTGTGGTACTATTATTTAAAGTTTATTAGTCAATTAAAGTGATCTACCAAAGATGAAATTTGACTATTGGGTATTAGGTTTCATGGAATTAAAGTGTAGAGACCGAATGTTTGTTTCAAATTGATGAAGGGCTGATTTGAAGCAAATGAAAGATAATGACCATTCATTATCTTATTCCTATTAGAGGGGTCATGGTCCCCAATTGTTGGTGTTCTTCAAACTTCTCTACATCCCCATCAATGGAGAGCAAATTTGATAAGGAGATCACCAATCAATTGGAAGATCATAACCAATCCGATGAAGAATCAGACATTTATGGATCTATGGTTCAAGGTACGCTTCCGTTTTCATTTTGATATTTTCATTAATTTCAACATGAATGATTACAATGTTGGTTGTTGATTGTTTTAGATCAATAATCCTTAATATATTTTCTATCAGCTTCTGCTTACAAGAAACTATCCAATGAAAAATTCACTTGCCTTGTTTGCCCTCACAACCCCGTATTCGACACCCCGCTTTTACTCTTCGTAAAATTCCATACTCAAATTCTGAAATATGTTTTTTAATCACATTTTTATTACTTGAATTGTTTTTGTATTTGAATTGGGAATTTTAGTTGATTTTTGACATAGAGATACATGGCCAAAGATCCTAAGTTTTGAGTATGCCTTTTCTTTTATTTTTTATTTTTTATTTATTTTTTTACCACAGTTTTACTACTTGAAATTTTTGTTGTAACTGGAAATGAAACCTATTGGATTTTTGTTACAGATACATGGCAAAAGATCCTAAGTTTTGATTATACTTTTCTTAAACACATTTTTATTACTAGAAATTGTTACTCTAATCGAATTCAGGATTTTAGAAGACTGAAGTATAGTTGATTTTTAGGTACATGATCCTTAATTCTGAAATTTGTTTTTGAAATTTCATCACGATTTTATTAATTGAGATAGATTATTGCTATTGAATTGAAGATTGTGAGAAGAGTGAAGTAATTTTAGTTGATATTGGATTCAGATGCATGGCAAAGGACCACGCCATAAAACTGCAAAGACTCTGAATCATCAACAAATAAGCAAAGAATCGCTCCGTTCACAGCATTTTTTGCGATCATACTGCTTATAGTTATGGGATTTCATACAGGTCGGTGTTCATTGAATTGTTCATACTGGAGTGAATGATACGGGAGAAAAGCGAAAGTCGTTAGTATTTTTAATATTTTATAACTTATAAGTAGTGCTTGAGCAACCAACTCATAATTGGTGTTTTGGGGGAAAAAATAAAAGGAGTGTGTGGTTTGCTTTTAAATTTGGGCTATTATTTTGAGTTGATTCAATATGTATTAGTCATCCCACCAAGCTGAATAAAAATCCTATCACCAACAGGAAGGCAGGGTTGTCCACAACAGTATACTTTTGGGCATCTCCCAAACTCAGCATTCTTGTACAATATTTCATTTCAAACAATGTTTTGAAGATTTTTTCAAAAAATTATTTTTCATCAAACTTTAGTTAGTGCAAAACCAAAACTTTTAATTTCTATGATCATTAAGCTTAATTCGGATGTTGCAAGAGAAACTAATGGGACAACTTACTTTCTTGATTGAGTTGAACCATATTAGCATATAGTGCATTAGTTAGTGCTACTAGGTGTCTGGGTAGTGGGCATCAATTATTTTCTGGGTTAACTTTTGAAATTTAAGGCAATAGCCAATAGCGTCATCTTTTTAGGGTTCCGCATGTCTTTGTTAAATCTTCATAAACGACCTCGCTCTTATAGTGTTCCTCTGTTTTTCTTTGACCATCGGCGGTGGTTTAAAGTTGGGATGGAGGCGGAATTGACGAATCAAAGGTGGTGGAGAAGGGACTGGAGAGAGTCAACGTTTTTGACTGAATGAAAAAAAAAATTAGAGGGGGGTCAAACTTCTTGAATTAAAAAAAAACACAATTTCAAAGAGAGTGATTTTCTATATAGAATATAGCATGGTGTTCGATAAAATGTCAATATAAGACTGTAAACGTTTCATGCCTTCTTTTTAATGTGATTGATTAGATTTAATGTTATCCTAATTCTAATTTAGTCGGTTGATTTCTATCTAGGATGCCAAAGTTAACTTTGAACCCAAATTTGATGATTGTTTGTAAATGATACAAGCCTTTGAGTATTTGAAGTGCAGTGACAATGTTCAAGGAAAGCTGGCCATGGTGTAATAACATCCAAATTTGATCTAAAATTCCCTACCATATCCACTGGTAAGACCTGAAAAATACTTAAGACTACTTTCTCTGTGATTTTTTTTAATCTTTTTTTTTTTTCCTTTTCTGGACATCTTTCATTCTTTAGATTTACTTCAGCTTATTAATGTTGAATCCTATATATATATAATTACAGCTCCTTTCTAAGCTTAAGCTTTTTTCCGGGGTAGAGCAATCGTTTTTGTTATCTTTCAATTAGGCGTTACACCGGAATTTTCTTTCTATGTTTACGTCAATATTGGATCTGGGAATAATTTCCGACTTTCCCAGAAAAGGAAATATGCGCATGACTTTTTTTTTTATAGAATCATCGAATTCTGGTTACCAGTTCTAGACCTTGTTGAGGCAATCTCAAGTTAGAATTATGCTTTCCACTTTCCCATATCCTTATGTTTCAGATTGGTGAAAATGCAACCTATCATAGAGTAAGTCAGTAGTAACTTTTCTTTAAGCTTTTCTCTTGTTTTGGACCTTTCTTTCTTTTATTTATTATAAATGTGAAGTGTAATTAAATTTAAGCTGAAAAATCTATGTACTGTAAGATGGGAGGATGCGAAGAAACACCAGATAAATGCACGAACAAGACTTGCCATGGCCATGAAGTTGACATTATGCATTTCTCAATAGGAAATGCTATTCCTGGAAGGCTCTATGGGAAAATCCAGTTGACAAAAGAGAAGGAAATGGAGGTGACAAGTGATGTAGTGTGACAAACTATATTGCAGTAGGTAAATGAGTTTCATGCGTTATGTCACTCAGATATTTGTTTTGTATATTTTGGTATATTTTTTTGGCTCTCACACTATTAACAGTAATACTCCATTGGAGACGATGAAATTGGAGATTAATGTATTTTGATTTTTAAATAGTTCAAGATGCTTTGATTTTTTATACATGTTACTTTTTCATATTTTCTAAAATTATTAATATACAACAATTGATTAGTCATGATAGCTATTTTGGTATTTTGAATCAGTGTTTGGTGAAATTACTTTAAAAAACATACGTCTTAATTTATTTTTTTAATTGTCTGAATCTTTTGTTGAATGATACCATTGGGCTAATTCTCACAATCAAATGCATGGATTCATGAGCAAGATACTGGTTTTTTTTTTTTTTTTTTTTTTTTGTAGTTCTCAAGGAACTATGCTATTGCATATGTTCCAAAAGAGTAAAAAATTAAGGTAATTATCCTCGTTCAGTTCAATATTTATTAGGATTTTCAATTTCTACTATGAATTTTATTCTCAACTTTTCAAATGTAGATATTCCATGGTAAATGAACAAGTAAAACTTTTCTTGCTTAAATGAAAGAAGTTCTTCAATTTGTAATTTCTGTTTTCTCGCCATGTGCCTCTAATTTGAAGAATAAGTTCCTGAAGTCTTTCTATTATTTTGATTTACATGATATGCCCTAGAAAAGTTAGCATGAGCTTTATTTATAAATTGAATAATGCACTTATAGACATGTATGCAAAATATAGTTCGACGGAAAGGGCATTAGATGTCTTTCTTAAGATGCCTGAGAAGAATTCTAGATTTGCTTTGCCATTGTGGTAATATATTTCACTAGAAATTCTATCCACATCTAACATGCATTTATTTATTTATTTTTAGGGATGGCAAAAAAGCTCGACGGCTCGACTCGGAAAAAGCCCGAGCCGGGTCTGGCTCGGGCTCAGTTCGACCAAGCTTCATTTTGAGGAGTGCTGGCCCGGAGTAAAAAAAAAAAAACTTGCCCAACACTTTTTATTTTACACCATAAATTATTGGGGATGGATGGCTTAAATTAAGACAAACAATCACAATTTGCTTAACCAACTTATTCTTCTCATCATGAAACTAATAAACTAATTATAAGTGACAATTTTATCTCATAATTTATCAGCTAGATTATTTTGAAAAATGTGTGATATTTGTTTGTTTAATATTTATTGCATTATTACTATTTTATTTATCTAAATGCCTAAATATTTAAAGTAGGCATTTTTTCATTTACACACGTTTATTCTTCTATATTAACTATTAAGTGAAATTATTAGTGATCTATATTGCTTGATTACATTTAAAAATTGAACTAATTTCACCAATGGGCAATGGCCACTGAAATTTGTAAGAAATTTCAAATCGGTTATTAAAAAAGATTTCTCACTTTGTTATAATGGATAGTCACTCATTTAGTCATTTATAAATCTAACGTATTATTCGACATTAGGCTATAAGGTGCCACAAAAAAAAGACTCGACCTGCTAAGGCTCAGGCCTAGCCTCATTTTTTTTGGTCGGACCCGGCTCGGCTTAGGCCGAAAAAAGCTTGGTCCAAAAAAGCTCGGGCTTGGCTCGTTGACCTAGCTATTTATTTTTATAATGCAAAAGCTTGTAAACATGAAATCATAACTGATGTACAGTGCCAATTATATATCAAGTGCACCACGTACGCGATGGGAAAAGCTTTGCTACCCAGGGACGGACACAGGGGGAGTCCCGGGGGGCACGTGCCCCCCTAACTTTTGAGTTTTTTTTTTTTTTTTTTTTTTCGTGTGTTTGATATCGATTGAAATCTAAATTTTAATCTAAATCAAAGTTTACAATAAATTTTAATAATATATTTCATAGAATCCATAAATGTTTTAATTTTTATCAAAATTTACTACAAATTTGATTTTAATTTCCACCAAACAGGGACAAAATCATAATAAATTGAATTTCGATAACATGCTAATTTTAAAAATTTACCGACGATTGTATGCTAATCAAATTTACAAATTGCTTATGTAATCTCAAAGCTTATTTCGATAACTACATTATGGGTATATCGAATAGTCCAAATAGATATCGAAAATAGTTAAAAATATGTTAAACGTAAGTCTTAAAGAAAAACGTCTAATTCGCATTTTTTCAAAAAAAATCAATTATTTCATTAACATTTACTATTTTTGCGATACACTTCAATGTAATTTTCATCATTTTATTAGGAAACTTTATATGGAATATGACATAAAAAAATTTCGAAATTTTACATCCGAAAAAGTCATATCCCATGTAAATTTTCGGATGTAAAATTATATGGGATATGATTTTTTTTTTTTACGTAAATTTTCGAATGTAAAATTTATCTTAACTTCTTTGCAAGTTCAAGTGTGCCCCCCTAACAAAAATCTTCTGCGTCCGCCCCTGTTGCTACCTAAAGGGTACAGGCAATACAAAATGGGAACATTGTATTTACCTTGCTTGCTTCATTTGAGGTAGTGCTAGAAATTTAAAAGCAGAATTAACTCAACTTTCTGGCATCTTTACGAGTCAAATCTATATCTTGCACTAGAAATGAAATGAAATCCCATGCAGTTGCAGAGTCTATAATCTTTCTGTATTTTATTCCTGGTCACATGTATACAATATTCTAATACCCTTTCTTTTGTTATATGAAAATTAAAGGAGAATGGAGATATATAGAGTAAATTGTCAACCATAGAAACCTTATGGAAATTTTGTAAGAAGCAGTCCTGGACTTTTCTGCTTTAACTAATAAGTGTATAAATCAAGTAGTTGGGTCCCAAAATTTTTATTTTTTGGACATGAAATGAGCTGTGGTGATGTTGAAAATACGTGCATCTTTTGTAGCTATGATATTGTAGTTTCAAAGAGATTATAGGTTAAAAATTCTTTTTTTGATTAATTTGATTGCTCATTTTGTATTTATGTATCATACTGAGATTAGGGGCTGGCCTGGATGCATGGGTAGATGTCAGTTCAAGTAATCATATTGTCCTTCCTAACCCAGTGATCTTTAAATGTATTTTGTAAATAGAAGTTGAAGGGTTGAAGTGGCCAAAAAGGATTCATGTAAATGTCCCCAAATTTATTAGGTAATGGAATTCACTCTGCTCTTAGAATATGTAGAATACGAATTCTTCTGTTTACTTCCATTATTTCTATAATTTGAAGTGTTTCATTGAATATTTTATCTGAAAATTCAATGTAGGTATTGATTTCTTGGA
The DNA here is from genome assembly GCA_019097785.1 of Fraxinus excelsior. Classification (NCBI taxonomy): domain Eukaryota; kingdom Viridiplantae; phylum Streptophyta; class Magnoliopsida; order Lamiales; family Oleaceae; genus Fraxinus; species Fraxinus excelsior. Next base: position 26,247,995 of record CM032633.1, read on the forward strand.
ATTTAGCCCATTTGAATCAGCTGCAGAGAGGAAGGAAGAAAGAATTTTCCTTCTTCACGTGAACCGAACAAATTTTTTTGCCTGCCATTAAAAGCTTTCCATTCTGCATTGAAAATAAAAAACCACATACACAGCACGTGTCAACCCACTTCCAACCTCTGATGCTCGAACTCTTCGAAATGGATGAAGTACCCGTGTCGGACACGATACAACATGGGTATGGGTATGTGATATGTGTTGGATCCTCTAATTTTCAACTAGACACTTCACCCTTTTTGTTTTTTTTTTCCTTCCCCTTTCTTCTTCGACAACGGCACAAGGTTTTCCCTTTTTTTTCTTCTATCTTCTCTTTGCTTTTTCTTCTTTTTTTCGTTCTTTCCTCTCTGTAGTGATGGTTTAGGGTTTTCTTTATATGAATGGAAATGGGTTTCATATAGTACAACTTAGTATTCAATTAAGTTTAAATTGTAATCAAGTCTCTCATTTTTTATTTTATATATCATTTAGTAATTAACTTTTCATAATTGAAAACTAAACCCCAAAATTCTATTTTATTCTTTTTAACCTCTTATTCAATACTCATTTCATTATTTGTGAATGATTGATTTTGGTCTATTTAAAATGACATCTTGGGTTACTAAAAAAATGAAGTTTGAAAGACGTATCCATGTATCCGTATCCAAAATTTGGACTCTTTTTAATCATGTCTCCGTATCCTATATTTTAGAAAATAATGGATCCGACACTTAGATACATACCCGTACCCGATACTCGTATCCGAGTCCAAGCATCATAGCTTCCAACAGCCATTCCTTACAAACTTCTACCTATAATAATAATCAACAAAAATTCTTGCCTGCCACTTAACATTTTCTTCTTTGTATAATAGAAATCTAACTTTCTAACTACTCATTCTAAACATGAACCATCTCTTCCCACTACCACCTCATCTCTCAACATACAATACACCAAATTAAACCTTCCCCCAGTTTACCTTCTTCAACTTCATTTGCTCACTGTTAACTTCAATTAGGTAATTTCCTCTTTCACCCAACATCATACATTAACAGCAAACATTTTGAAATACATCTTCTCATATATTCTTCAATATTCATGTTTCATTTTAACTCTTCTATTTGTACATTCTCATCTACTAATGAGATAAAATCTCAGAAGCACCGACACGCTGCTGGTGACAGCGTATCGGTGTCCGATACATATCGAACACCGATACGCCTCCGACACATCGTCAACGCGTGTCGGAGATGGTGGGTTGATTCGTGTTTTTCCTTTTCGAGTTATTTGCGTAGGGAAACTGAACATACCTTCTTGTTTTGATCTGATTTCAGCTCTGTTTTCGACTTTTGAAGCACCCCTTTAAGTGAAGATAACTCGACTTGCGGTTCTTCTCCATCGGTGTCTGAATAGTTGAGCAACGGCTTGGGAAATGAGAAAGAAGAAAGAGATTGAAAGACAGAGAAAAGAAAAGACGAAGGAGATGTGTGGTACTGTTGCCGTGTATGGGAAATGAGAAATGACATAGGAGTAGCTGAAAATTTTGAAAAGTCTTTTCATTTTATTAATAAAAAATTTAAAATGGTAGGGCAAAACTATGAAGAAGCCATTTAGTCTTTTCCTATTGACGTCAATAGCTGTATTCTTTTTTATAAAATTGATGTTTTGATTGAATTAATTTGTACAGTTTTACCCTTCAACAAACAATAAAACTTGTATAAAAACTCTCACTATTCTTCATCAATGTTAATGGCCAAAAATCTTCATAAAATGTCAGGAAAAAAAATTCATTTGAAGAATCATTTGCAAGATCAAGAAGAAGATATTTTTGTCAAATTTCGGGTAATATCACTCATATCTTATTTAAGTATTTGAAATTATTTTTCTTTTGAAGTTATGAGTGGTAATGCTATGGATGATGATTTGTCTAAACTTCTTTGGAAATATGTTACAAAACTTGATAAATTTAATGAAAATTGTGGTAATATTTTTTGGCAATGCAATTTTTGTAATGCAACTAAGACAAGTTCATACACAAGAGTGAGGGCACATTTGTTAAAATTACAAGGATGTGGAATTGGGGCTTGTGGAAAAGTAACTATGAAAGATATATGTAAAATGCAAAAGATTGAAGGTGAAGCCAAGTAGAGAATGCAAACTAAATTGGGGAAAAGAGTGTCACTGTCATCGGATAATATGTGTTCTAAGGATTGTTATGTTTTGGAGGAAAGGAAAAGAAAGAATAGTGCAATAGAAAATGCTTTTAATTTGACAACGCGTGACCAATTGGATTCCGAAATTGCTAGAATGTTTTATTCAAGTGGTTTGCCTTTTAATCTTGCAAGAAATCCTTAGTTCTTATACTCTTGCTTCCAATAGTCGAATTTCGAGGTATTTGCCTCCTGGTTATAACAAGTTGAGAACTACTTTTCTTCAAAAAGAGAGAAAAAATGTGGAAAGGTTATTAAATCCTATTAAGGGCACATGAGTGGAAAAAAGAGTTACCATTGTAAGTGATGGATGAAGTGATTCACAAAGAAGGCCACTAATTAATTTTATGGCGGTGACCAAGAGTGGACCAATGTTTTTAAAAGCAGTTGATTATTCCGGTGAAACAAAAGATAAGTATTTTATTGCTAACTTGATGAAGGAGGTTATAAACGAAATTGGTCATGAAAAAGTGGTTCAAGTAATAACCGATAATGCTCCAAATTGCAAAGGTGCCGGCAAATAATTGAATTGGAGTATCCTCATATTTTTTGGACACCATGTGTTGTACACACACTAAATCTTGCTTTGAAGAACATTTGTGCCGCAAAGAATGTTGAAAACAATTTGATCACATATGAGGAATGCAATTGGATTACTAATCTTCATGATGATGTAATGATTATAATTTTTTTTTATCATGAACCATTCCATGAGACTAGCAATGTTTAATGAATTTGTGCCTTTGAAGTTGCTTTCCGTAGCGGAGACACGATTTGCTTCTATTATTGTTATGTTAAAAAGATTGAAGCTTATCCAACGTGGTCTTCAAGGATTAGTTATTAGTGAAAAATGGTCACTTTATTGAGAAGATGACATGACGAAGGCAAGTTTTGTAAAATTGAAAGTGCTTGATGATCTTTGGTGGGACTCTATAAGTTATGTTCTTTCATTCACTTCTCCCATTTATGACATGCTTAGATTTTGTTATACGGATAAACCTTGTCTTGACTTGGTTTACGACATGTGGGATACAATGATTGAGAAAATGAGAGGAATAATCTATAGGCATGAGAAAAAAGTTCAAGAAGAGGAATCATCATTCTACAATGTTGTTCATCGGATACTTGTAGATCGTTGGAACAAAAATAATACTCCACTTCATTGCTTGTCTCATTCTCTAAATCCAAGGTAATTTTTAAATTCATTCATACAATTATTATTTATTTACATTTTCATAATATTTAATATTTTTAGTTATTGAATGAATTGTCATTTTTTTTTTTTTTGCTCGTTTAAATACTATAGCGAGGAATGGCTTAATGAGGATCCCACTCGCCTTGCTCCACATAGAGATGTAGAGATTTCAAGAGAGAGAATAAAATGCTTTAAGAGGTACTTATCAAATGAAGAGCGTAATATGGTGAACAAGGAGTATGCCAAATTCTCATCTATGGAAGATGACTTTGGTGATTTTGAATCCACTCATGATCGTTACCGCTTGGACCCAAAGACTTGGTGGGTTATTTATGGTGCTTGCACACCTATGCTTCAAAGTTATGCCTTGAAATTATTGGGGCAACCATCTTCTTCATCGTGTTGTGAGTGAAATTGGAGTACTTATTCCTTTTTGCACTCTCTTAAACGAAATAAGCTAACTCCAAAACATGTGGAATATTTGGTTTTTGTCCATAGCAATCTTCGTCTCTTGTCAAGGAAGAGTGCGCAATACTCATAAGGAGAGACTAAAATGTGGGATATCGGTGGAGATGCATTTGAAGATGTTGGTGTGCTTGAAGTCGCTAATTTATCTCTAGACGAACCGGAATTGGAGGCGATAGTATTTACGGATGAAGATGAAGATATTGAAGAGATTCAAGATGAATGATGTAATTAATTTCGTTTTTACTTTTTGAACTTGTGTTATTAAGAAACATTTATGAATTTAATTTCAAGTTTGATTTCTATTTATTATATATATATGATTTAATAAGTATAAAAAATTATTACTTTAGACTAAGAAATTAAAATAACCTAAAAAAAAAAAAGATTGTAATCAACGTGTCGGCAACGTATAGTGTCGGGACTTTTTTTAAAAATTGTGTGTCGACGTGTCGGACACGTATCGTGTCGACACTCGTGTCCGTGTCGGTGCTTCTTAGGATAAAATTCATTGCAGCTACAAATGGCCACAGAATACAAACTCATACCTAATATCAAACCAGGAGAGAGTGGCTGGACTGTGAAGGCAATAGTTTCAGGAAAATGCTCTCCCAACAAAGCTCGAAACAGCCCACCAAAATACCAACACATTTGGTTAATGGATCCTCAGGTAAATCTTCTCATATAGTTTAAGTTCCTTTATTTGAAATACCGCCCTCTAATTTCCAAGTCATGCACATACAGAAGCAATGTTATATTTAGGGTAATTAGCGCAAAACGTCCTTACCTTTACACGATTTTGTGCAAAACGTCCCTACCTTTCATTTCTTAGTGCATAACGTCCTTTTTGACCATTTTATCCTTCTATTGAAATAAAACAAATACAAAAGAAAATAAAAATAAAGAATAATTTTCAATCTTACTCTTAAACTTCTAAAAAATGCAAATTAATCCAAAACTTATAAAAATATTAAAAATAACAAAAAAATCTCTTTTGCTCCATTTTAGCCGAATACATGGGCTCATTTTTCCGACGACTCCCAACCGTCCAAACCGTCAGATATTGGTTCCAGCATGTCCTCATTACACTCTACAACTACATACCAAGAAATCCCCATAACTCGTTGTAATTTGGCCGAAAATCAAATTCAAAAATTGCAGCCTGAAAATCAATTAAACACCCACAACTCGCTGTTCGGCCACCCAGCCTGCCGAAATCCACCACTGGTCGACTCCCCTCATAAAGTCGAAGCTACTTATGTAAACAATTTCCTCCAACAAGCAACCAACAACCACCAATTTCAAAGAAAAACAGTCAAATTGCTACGCTCGCGAGTTCGCACCAGTGAACATTTCAAACCCAAATTGAAGATGATTGGAGCCAATTGAAGGAGACCCATGGCTGAGCTAGGTGCGCAAGGTGATGGAGCACCCAACCCAGGTGGTCCGTCACCATAGGTCATCACGGTGGCTTCAGAATTGGAGGAAAACTAGTGCAGTGTCGTGATAGTCGCGACGGGCAGCTTTAAATTTGAAATTCAGATCTTATCCTTGCTGTTTGAGCTAAATTATTTGCATGGTCGAGGCCGTCTTGAGTATGGGAGTTGGCTGGTGGTATGTTTCGGCCAGAAAGGTGGCCGGATAGCGTGATTCCAACATTTGACCGCATTTCATGCGGTGAAGTTTGTAGCTCGATTCCGATCAAATATGTTTGAGTAAGGGCTGGTGGTTGGGTGGGTTGTGATGAGGGCAATGAGGGCTTTAAGATGGTATGTTGATCCCACGGCCAAGGTGATCGGAGGTTGGAGATTTTGCCTTCAAATGTGGCAGTTTAGAGGTTGATGATTTTTTCATATTTGCGACTAATTTGCACATTTTTAAAAGTTTGAACCCATAATTGTAATTTATTCTTTATTTTTCCTTTCTTTTGTGTTTGTTTTATTTCAATAGAAGGGTAAAATGGTCAAAATGACGTTTCACACCAAAAATTGGAAAGGTAAGGACGTTCTGCACCAAGAAACGAAAGGTAGGGACGTTTTGCGCTAATTACCCTTATATTTACCATTGTACTGTTGATTTAGATATTTGAAAGTTATCACATGCTCTCATCTTTGGTGAGACCTTTGTTATGCAAATGATTCTATGTAATACCAGATTAAATATCTATATATCAGAAATTAGTATTGTCATTTGTATTGTGAATATTATTATTTTCAATGTTCTCTTCTTCCATTTGGTTGGTTTTTAATGTTATTTCTCAGTATGCGGGGTCTGTCCACTCTCCTGATTTGGGACCTATAGCATAGTGTGCAAGATAAAAGCTAGGGTTGTAAACCTCCTCTATTAATATTTTCCTACTTTGTAATAGAAAAAAACTTACATTTCAAAGACCAAAAGAAAGTAGCAATTGCCCTTTTGTTCTCTCTTCTTTACATTTTTCATTGCTTCCCTTTTATCCTCTCTATTTTTCTCTCCATCTTCCAAGTTCTCTACTTTTATGTCATTTCTTTTAGTGTTCTCCTATTGTTTTCCTTGCTTTCAGTTTGGTATCACAAATAGTTGAACTCCCATCTTATTAGCTTAAGGTGTCCCAATTTTAAGGTTATATTGCAAGAAGTACGTTGCTCTTTGAAGTGTGCCTCACATGAGGCATTCATTAAATGGCTCAAATCTTGACAAAATGATAGATCACAAAGATTACAATTAAATCTAACAGAAAATTTTTGTGGATATGCCTCTCGTGATAGTGATCACTCAGCCAGAAGGAAGTTGACTAATTTACCAATAGCTCCAATTCCCTGCTTCATTGCTGAAATGGTCCTTTCATCATTTTGTTTCAATCATCAGTACTATTCTGTACTCAAATTCAGTACATACTGTTTCTCATCAATAAGTTCTTATTTTTGTATCTGTCCAAATAATAGAATGTTCACAAAAGCAAGCCATATTTAGTCAGATGAATCTACATGCCACCGGAGAATAAGCAGCAATGATACAATGAATATTTGTCTTTAGACGCGAGCACGAAGTTAACATGAAATTGCCAATTATCAGCTCATAGGTGTTTCCATAATTCTATTTATTCAATTAGAATATGAAAAATTCTTAGTTGTTATCTGCCTTAACCAAGATTTTTTTAGTGTACAGACTTATTTTTCCTTTAACTGATGTTCTCAACACTGAACTGTTTGCTGCAAGTTTGCACTATTATTATCAACTTATTATCTTTCCTCTCTTACAAAATCTGACCATAACATCTTTCAGCTTCATTTTCTTGCAGGGGAACAAAGTTCAGGCTACACTATTTGACAATGCCATCACAGCTTTTGAAGACACCTTACTACCACAAAAAAACATACCTCATCTCAAATACACAAGTTAAAGAAACTGATAAAAACTAAGCCGCCCAACTTGGTGACATCCGATGGACAATCAATGTGAAAAACTAGTCCTTTTTCTTCACTTATCGCTTGATTCAAGAAATCTAATTTCAATCATTTCAACACAGGGTTTATAAAGATGCTGATGGCAGAGTAACTGAAGTCGGAGAGGTATGGGATTTTTTTTTTCGTCCATTTGAATAATCTTTTTCCTCTTTGTCTTTGGGTGAACTGTATGGCAATTACTCCATCTGACTCGATCTAAGATGAACTCAGTCATCAATAATTGATTATTTTATATGCTCCATGTTGTTCAATATATTTTGAATTTTTCTTATCTTTAAACATAATTAAGGAGTTAAATTACGTGCTGATTAGATTACGTAAACACCAACCTTTTTTTTTTAACCTCCAGATTATTAGCCTAAGTGCGTCTACAAACAAGTTGTCGACCATTCAGAATCAAGCCGATGAATATGCAAGATTGATCATGAAGAACTCGACCCCAATGAGCATGGATACATTATGGTATTACGATGCTATATAAATAATGTTCCAAGAAATTATTAATAATCCATTAAAAATGAATGTTTATTCGGAAATTTCATTCTTGGCATACTGTACATGGATGATGAAATCTGTCTTCCGGTGCTTCATTGATGTTTGTTTCATTAAGCTTTTACAATCATGCTATTAAGTAGCCAACTACGCCGGTAGCACGTGCAATCTCTGACTAGTAATTGAAAAAAAAAATGGAAAATAGTCTTGAATCTCTTCAATAGCTTCTTAATCTCATCTCATTTGATTCTTCTTCTTCAATTCAAGGAACACATGTATTAAGATATGTTTGGATGTGCTTTATAACAAGCTTCTATAAAGTTTTCAATGGATATATGGAATTATAAAACAAAACTTCCTCTTCATCTCTTTCTTTCTTACAAGAATAATTGTCTTTCTAACCTAAATAGCCTCTCCTGACTTGAATAATTTGTGTTTATGAGTCCCTCCAGCATCCCTTAATTGTTGGACTGAGATACGTATTTATAGAGTAAGATTTAAATCGAAACCTCGGTTTCAATTGGTTTTCGAAAGGAGTTTGAGAAGGAAAAATAATAATAATTCCCTTTTTCAATTTGAGTCTTTTTCTCAAGCAATTTAAGTCCTTCATATTTTAATCTTCACAACTAAGTCCTCTTCATCATAAAATCATCAATAACAATGTTAGTCCTGAAAGTTTGTAATTCAGTCCTCAAACTTTCTAAATTTCGAATTTAACTCTCAAAACATATCATTTTTATTGAATGCTCCATTAATACTTCAAATTAATCAATTGCAATCCGACTGATCTTCAAGTGATTTGAATAAACTCCAATTATATTTCAATTTCACATATTTCACACCAATTTCATCCATGTGCATCCAAATTGAAATTTTTCTTGCAATTAACATATTTTACACAAATTTAATAGATATCCATTCAATTAGCCCTAAATAATTAAGTAAAGAAGCCCATAAGGTCAATTGCTCGTTTTAAATTTATTCCACAGTTATTTTCTTTTGGGTACGTGACTCGGAAGTTTTGAGAGGAAAAATATTAGCCTAGCATGCTGGTATTTTTTTATTCTCTCTGTGGGTTGTTTAAAGAGTAAAAATTGATGTGTAATAAAAACTTATGATATTTTTCTATGATACTTGGAGATTTGGTGAGTTGGAGAGTCCATATGATTGTAACAATTTTTTATTAAGTGAAATTTAGACTTTTCGTAATTTTTTTCATCTATTTTAATATTTTATTATTTTTCTCTAAGTAAGGATTCTATGAAAAAATTAGAGGGAATTGACCTAAATTCCCAACACTAGATAGTTTATCAACTCATTAATCATTTCCTTGTAGGAAAGTAAAACTTTTTAGACTGACAATTTTAAAATAAAAATATTGTAAAAAATGTAACACGTTGAGTATATCCTATGCATATATCATAATTTTTTACTGGATGTGACATTGGATACATACATTTTTTTCGTCATAAATTTTCGGCCTATTAAACTTATGAGTGAATCATATATTTAGATACTAGACAAATCAATTAGAGTCCGTTTGATAGAAAGATGGAAAATGGGTGGAAAGAAAATGTTTTATAGGGAAAAGATTTTCCTAGAAATTGTTTTGCTGAGAATTGTAATTAATTGTGTTTGATTAGTATAATTTTTCATGGAATATATTGAAAGTTTGGTGTCCGTTTGACTTCATTTTTTATGAAAATTGTCCATTAAAGTGATAATGTTTTCTACCATTAGATCTAGAATTTGTTCCAATTGCGAAAAAAATTGAAAAAAAAAAATCATATTAAATATAATTCGTTTGGCTTTGTTTTACATGAAAATTGTCAATAAAAGTGAATGTTTTTTTTACCATTATGTCTAGAATTTTTTCCAATTGAAAAGTTGGAAAATATTTTCTCACCAAAACATCAAGAATTTATTTCCTCAAAAAGGTGGAAAATTTAGGAAGTTGGAAAATATTTTCCCGGGAAAATTTCGTCAATCAAACACTACAAAAGTTGGAAAAGGAAAAATATTTTCCTACTTCCCTAGAAAACTTTGCCAATCAAACGGGGCCCTAGTGATTAGTATTCATCTACTTGCAGTTTGATTTATGAGTAGGGATGGCAACGGTTCGATTCGGGGTTGGTTCAGCCAAAACCATAACCGCACCACCAAATTTTTGGTCATACCATAACCGTACCATAACCATGTAAATTGGTTCGGTTCGGTTCGGTTTGGTTCATATCTCGGTTCGGTTCGGTTAATAACCACGAAAATAAATTATTTTTTATAAGTCCAAATTCCAAATGTCAAATTGAGAAAAATTATGAAGAAAAGTCAATAAAAACAATACTAAGCAAATTTAACAAACAACATCCCAAAAGAAAATGCAAACATCCCAACTTCTTATAGGAAAAATTCGAATTTAACAAACAACATCATCAACATTTACTCTCAATCTATTACACAAGTTACGAATGAACTTAAATAAAATTGACACAATCTTATTAAATTAAAGTGTTCATCTTTATTTACCAATCATGAACTTAAATGTATGGATAGAACATCATAGTCTAGAAGCCATCTAAAATTGCATGAAGAAATTAACAACTAGTTAAGCTACATAAAGAAGTGAACAGAAACTAAAGTCTAATCTAGGCAAAATTGTTTGTTCTCATTCTCACTTTGAATTCAAGAAACCTATTAATTGTTTGCTACAAGGAGAGCAACTATGAAAATCGGTTCATCAAATCATATCTTTGACACAAGGAAAAAAAAGCATGATTCGTGATAGAATTAATCAAAAAGCAACAAAATAACATGAAAAACAGAAAACAATTCAAATGGCTTGAAGCAAAGTTGAGCTCTACTCAGTCACTCAGATAAAAAAAAATATGAAAGTCAAGCTGGAATGTTGGACAGCTAATACATATATAAAAACATTCCTAATAAAACCTTTGCGGCATTAAATTTCACAGTTATATATAATCATCCCTAATAAAACCTTTCCGGCATTAAAATAATAATCAAGCACTCATTTTTCTTTTTTGGAATTATAATATGTACATTAAAAAAATCAACAATAATCCAATTATAATCTGAACAAAAAAAATCAGCAATAAAAATCAAACACCTGTTTAATCTGAATAAAAAACAACGACGAAACCTTTTGTACAAGAGCATCGACTGAGTCTTCTACCATTTCTTTCTCGGACAACTCAGGTCAAGAAATGGTGGCGGAACTGGCGAGTTCGACCATCGGCGACGAATTTGGGTGGAAGATTAGGGATTGGTCTTCTCTTCTTATTTAATTAGCTTGGTTGGATAATGGACCAAGGCAAGAGTTTTAAATTTTAATTAATAATACGGACAGTAGGACAATTTGACATTGAATTGGCCAATTGGGTAGGGTCTTGCTTATTGGGTTAAGTTTTAGTTAATATTAATTGGGCTAGAATTTTGGGAAGCCAAAAAAATAAATAAAAAAAATTGCCCAATTAATTTTGAGAAATAATAATGGAAAGTCCATTTGTCCAATTTTTTTTAACGGGTAATCGGTTCTATTCGGTGCACCATAACTAAATATCCTACTCGTCCCTAAATGAAGCGGTTCATTAAAATCAAAACCATAACCGCCCCATTGCACCATCGGTTCGGGTTTTTCGTTCCATTCGGTTCGGTTAACCACGGTTTTCGATTTTCACAGTTCAAATTACCATCCCTATTTATGAGAGATGGTCAAAATATTTTGATTTCTTATATTTTTGCAACCACAATCCTACCTTACACATAGCAGACATGTTAGTTCGAAATAATTTCAGAATAATTTTTTAGGTGTACAAGGTCATGATATGTTTCAACGACTGTGATTTGATCATAGATAACTAATTTTTTTAAGTGTCGTAAGTTTTTTAACCAACCAAATTATACTATATTAAGCCATTTCAAAAAAATTAAAAAAATTAGACCAGATTAAGCACGTACCAATGCGCCAACCAACACATGAAATGCTATTAATTACTATTATTTGGTGATTAATATTTTTAACCTACTTATTAAATACTCTGCTTTTCCTCAAATTTAATATTTAAAATTTTAAATACTAAGTCCAACCTCTGAAGAGATGCCAAAAATTGTTCCATTGTACTGATTTTTTGTGATTCCATCGGAACCGTCCAAAAGTAGATAGTTTTTGTAGGTAAACTTTAAACAGTTAACTGAATTAGAAGAATTAACAAACATATTGCAATGGACAGAAAATAAAATATTGCAGCGACTGAAAATGAAATTGGTGTCTTTGGAGCCGGGTCCTATGTTCAACACAGTGTCCTTAAAGCAATATTTGCCCCCTCACCGAAGTAATGCAAGCGCTTGCTTCCCAAGATACAGCGGCATGAATTGCAGTTTGCGCAGTCGAACTGAATGAGTGTGCCGGAACAGAATCACCAAGTTGGTGAAAGAAGACAAGAATTCGAACAGGAAACAGAGAGATTTTGTGCTTGTTGTGGTGTGTTTGAACTAAAGAGATTGTTCAGTATATATAGGCAAGGAGGAGCATTTGCCTCTTAATGCAGCCATAACTCCTACCATTACACAGCAATGTTAATTCTGACGTTTTGGAGTTACAACATAAATGAAAAATCGTTTTCAAGTTATGTTTAAATAGAAAAACGTAAAAGAAAAATTTCAAAATGTGGCTTGCACTTCGTGGCCAATTTTTGACTCATTCGGTCCGACATTCGTGTACGCAAGTCGCGCCCGCACACAAGTTCAATGCTCGAAGGCCAAGTCGATCCAAGATTTGCCCCCCCGCGTAGGTCATGGAAGACTCTCTACGCAACAAATGGTTATACCTTACAAATTGTTAACCATATATAAATTGGTTCACAAACTTATTCTTATCCTATGTGGGATAACTATTTAAGTTTTCCCACTTGCCACATTTCTTTTTCTTTTTCCAATGTGGGATGGTACTATTTAAAGTCCCCAATATTCCTACTTTTCCATTTCTAACCAATGTGGGATTGTAATCTCTTTTGAGGCTCCTCTTCAAATCCCAACTTTCAATCAATGTGGGATTAATTTCACATATACAAGTGAAAATTCATTTGCCAAACAATATATTTTCCAACAATCCCTCACATGAATGGAAATTAATAGAGACACGGAATACTTGGTGACAAAGTTCCACAGTCGAAACCTGCATAGGATAGGTAGGTGTTACCCTTTGAACCTTCCCTTATGAAAATACATTTACTTTACTAGCTGAACAGTAGACGTGATGTTTTCGAACTGTTTTGCGTTTTGTGTAAACGATGATGTACCTCACACGGGATTCTTCCTAACACAATTCAGTTCTCATGGTTATGTTCGTTTGTGGCCATGAACATATGTCTGGTTCAGTGAGAATTATTAAGAATTGAGCCTCACAATTCCCTTCGAAGCGGCCTCACTTCTCTCTCACATAGGTGATTTCTTAATTAAGAGTAACTCGCATTACTCCGCTCAAATTTCCGACGCATAAGAATCATTAAAAGCCTATTGCTTATCCTCTTCTCACGGGCATCACTGTTATTATAAGAATGGATAGGAGATAATCCCCACAGTGATATTGTTAAGTATTTGCAATTAGGTTTTCTCATTGAACCTAGATCTTGGGATCTCCAGTCAGCTAGGTTGAGCTTTCAATACAATAACTTATTCTTTTAGAGGCTTAAGCCCATTCCTCTTGATGACTTTGCAACTAACTCTCTATTTAACCCTTTGATTAGCGGATCCGCAATATTATCTTTAGACTTTACATAGTCAATAGAGATAACTCCAGTTGAGAGTAACTCTCTTATGGTATTATGTCTACGACGTATGTGTCTAGACTTACTATTATACATGGTGCTTTGTGCCCTTCCAATCGCAGATTGAGTATCACAATGTATGCAAATTGCTGGCATAGGTTTTGACCATCTTGGAATATCCTCTAAGAAATTACGTAGTCATTCAGCCTCTTCACCACATTTATCTAGAGCTATAAACTCAGATTCCATGGTAGACCTCGCAATAACTGTTTGTTTAGAGAATTTCCATGATATGATTGCACCTCCCAAAGTGAACACAATCCACTAGTAGACTTCGAGTCTTTAATGTCAGATATCCAATTCGCATCAATATATCCTTCAATAACTGCAGGATATCGGTATAGTGCAGTCCATAATTACGAGTATATCTCAAGTATCTTAGTACTCTTACTATTCCTTTCCAGTGGTTAGACCCTAGATTACTAGTATATCTACTCAGCTTATTAACTGCGTAAGCTATATCTGGTCTTGTACAACTCATTAGGTACATAAGACTTCCGATTATTCTAGAGTACTCTACTTGAGAAATACCATCGCTTCTATTTTTCGATAGATGTTGACTTATATCTATCGGTGTTCTAGCCACGCCAGTATCATCATTATTGAATTTTTCCAAGATTTTGTCGACATAATGTGACTGACTTAGAACGAGTCCATCTGATATTCTTGAAATTTTAACTCCAAGAATCACATCAGCTAAACCCATATCCTTCATGTCGAATCTTGAATTCAACATATTTTTAGTAGATTTAATCATCTTATCGTTGCTACCAACGATGAGCATGTCGTCAACATAAAGACATAAAATGACATAACTATTTCATGTGTCTTTGATGTAAACGTATTTGTCACATTCATTGATTTTAAATCCACTTTCCATCATGGTATTGTCAAATTTTTCATGCTACTGTTTTGGTGCTTGTTTTAAACCATATAATGACTTTACCAATTTACATATCTTGTTTTCTTGTCCTGGTGCAGAAAACTCCTCAGGTTGTTTCATGTAAATTTCTTCTTCTAAATCTCCATTTAGAAAAGCAGTTTTGACATTCATTTGATGTAATTCGAGATTGTACAAAGATGCAATCAATAATATCATTCGAATGGAAGTTATTCTCGTTATCGGAGAATAAGTGTCAAAGTAGTCAATGTCTTCTCGTTGCTTATAACCTTTAATTACAAGTCTGGCCTTGTACTTATCAACAGTTCCATCTGCTTTCATTTTCCTTTTGAAAATCCATTTGTAGCCTAGTGGTTTGCTTTCCGGGGAAAGATTAACCAGCTCACATATATGGTTTTGTAGAACGGAATCTATTTCACTTTTAATGGCATCTTTCTATTGAGGACCTTCTGAAGAGTTTACAGCTTCTTTGAAGCTTTGAGGTTCAGTTTCTAGCATATAAGTCAGAAAATCATGACCATAAGATTTTTCTATCCTTTCTCGTTTGCTACGTCTTGGTTCAACCTCAATTTCCTATTCTACTTCTTTGTCTTGACTATTCTCAATCATAGTCTCATATGTCCGTTTAGAAGAGTTTGCTTCTTCTTTGGACTTACATGGAAATACATGTTCAAAGAATGAAGCATTTATTGATTCCATTATCATGTTTTTGTATATATTGAAAATTTTAGAATCAAACACAAGAAACCGATAAACACTACTGTTATGTGCATATCCGATAAATATGCAATCAACAGTTTGTGGTCATATTTTCACCTTATTTAGTGTAGGTACAGCCACTTTGGAAAGACACTCCCACACTCCTAATTATTTGTAGGAAGGCTTCCTTCCTTTCAATAACTCGTAAGGGCTATTTTCTTCTTTCTTTCGGGGTACCTTATTTAAAAGGTAATTAGCTGATAACACAGCTTCCCCCCGCATGTTCTGAGGTAACCCAAAACTTAATAACATTGCATTCATCATTTCTTTCGATGTTCTATTTTTTCGTTCAGCAACACCATGTTGTTATGGTGAATAAGGTGCTGTTGTTTCATGTTTAATTCCTTGTTGTGCACAGAATTTAGCAAATGGTGATTCATATTCACCACCTCTATCACTTCTCAACACTTTGATCTTCTTGTTGAGTTGATTTTCAATTTCATTTTTATAGAGAACAAATTTCTCTATAGCTTCGTCTTTACTTTTAAGTAAATACACAAAATAATATTTTGTGATGTCGTCAATAAAAGTAATAAAATATTTGTTACCTCCCCTTGTTTGTATAGATTTTAAATCACATACATCGGTGTGAATTAAATCAAGAGGTTCAGTTTTTCTTTCAACGAATTGAAATGATGACATTGTCAATTTTGTTTCAACACAAGTTTCACACTTTTGTTTATTATCAATTTGGAATGTCGGTATGCAATTTAAGTTAATTAGTCTACGCAAAGTGTCGTAATTAACATGTCCTAACCGACCATGCCACAAATTGGAAGACTCAAGCAAGTAAACAGAAGAGTTGTTCATTTTATTAATTTTTGGCTTAATAGCCATTACATTGAGCTCAAAAACCCCATCACTTACATAACCCTCTCCTACAACCACTCCAGACTTAGACAAAATAACTTTGTATGACTCAAACACCATACGGAAGCCATGCTTGTTCAACAGCCAGCCGAAAACCAAATTCTTGCGAATCTCCGGCACATAAAGCACGTTGTTTAGAGTCAGCTCTTTCCCAGAAGTCATCTTTAGAACCACCTTTCCATGGCCCTTGATTTCGGAGGTCGCTAAATTTCCCATATACAACTTCTCCCCATCCGCTGCTTCAAACCCATTAAACATCTCCTTATCATAGCAAACGTGTCGGGTGGTGCCGGTGTCTATCCACCATTCTCTCGAATTTGAACCCACCAGATTCACTTCAGAAATGACAGCTGCAAAGTTGATGTCAGATACATCTTCAACCATATTTGCTTCTTTTTTCTTCTTCGGTAAACGACAATCAGTAGATTTGTGACCAATCTTGTTACAATTGAAGCATTTCCCTTGGAACTTCTTCTTGGAAATTCCACTTTTTGGTCCCAACTTGGGCCTTTTGCCACCAGATGGCCCAAACTTGTTCTTATTGGTCTTGGAGCTTTGGCCATGCTCCACAACATTAGCCACAACCGGATTGAACCCTCTTTTAGAACTTTTGTTGTCTTCTTCAATTCGAAGTCTAACAATTAGTTCTTCAACGTTCATTTCCTTTCGCTTGTGTTTTAAGTAGTTTTTGAAATTCTTCCATGCAGGAGGTAGCTTTTCAATTATGCAAGCCACTTGGAAGGATTCATTCACAACCATTCCCTCGGAATGAATTTCATGCAAGTTCACTTGTAATTCTTGTACTTCACTGATTATAGATTTGGAGTCCACCATTTTGTATTCCAAGCATCCACTACACTGATTGCTTGAATTCTCCTTGACCCTCTTGGAACACTGGAGTGTTTTCAGTCAAGAATCTCACAAGATTCAAGGTCGTGGGGTAAAACAGCATTTTTTGTTGCCACCTCTTGAAATTCGAACCATTGAACTTCTCCGGCTTTTCCCCGTGATTAACCGAGACTGTCACAGTTGGACCAGTAGCCAGACTTAACATGGGAGCCACAGTCTTAGTTCCACTTGGACTAGCAGCTAGACTTGGCATATTAGCCACAGTCTGTGTTACTGGAGCCACCACTTGAGCCACATCAGAACTGGCGTAGCCACAGTTTGAGCCACATGAGGCACGGTTTCATTTCCAGATCCCACAACGTTATTGGTAGGTGTATTTTCCATTTTCTGAAACACAATTAGAATATCAGTACCAAAATATTGCTTTAAGATTATAGGTAAACTTTAAATAGTTAACTGAATTAGAAGAAATAACAAACAAATTGTAGTGGACAGAAAATAAAATATTGCAGTGGCAGAAAATGAAATTGGTGTCTTTGAAGCAGGGGCATGTGTTCAACACAGTGTCCTTAAAGCAATATCCGTCCCCTCACCGAAATAATGCGAGCACTTGCATCCCAAGATATAGCGGCATGAACTACAATTTGCGCAGTCAAACTGAACAAGTGTGCCAGAACGAAATCACCGAGTGATTGGAAGAAGACATGAATTCGAACAGAAAGCAGATAGATTTCATGCTTCTTGTGGTATGTTTGAACTAAAGAGATTGTTCAGTATATATAGGCAAGGAGGAGCCTTTGCCTCTTAATGCAGCCATAACTCCTACCTTTACACAACAATGTTAATTCTGACGTTTTGGAGTTACAACATAAATGAAAAATCGTTTTCAAGTTATGTTTAAATAGAAAAACGTAAAAGAAAAATTTCAAAATGTGGCTTGCACTTCGTGGCCAATTTTTGACTCATTCGGTCCGACATTCGTGTACACAGGTCGCGCCCGCACACAAGTTCAATGCTCGAAGGTCAAGTCGGTCCAAGATTTGCACCCTCTGTAGGCGCGTAGGCCATGGAGGAGACTCTATGCAACAAATGGTTGCACCTTACAAATTATTAACCATATATAAATTGGTCCGCAAACTTATTCTTATCCTATGTGGGATAGCTATTTAAGTTTTCCCACTTGCCACATTTCTTTTTCTTTTTTCAATGTAGGATGATACTATTTATAGTCCCCATATATTCCTACTTTTCCATTTCTAACTAATGTGGGATTGTAATCCCTTTTAAGGCTTCTCTTCAAATTCCAACTTTCAATCAATGTGGGATTAATTTCACATACACAAGTGAAAATTCATTTGCCAAACAATATATTTTCCAACAGTTTTTTCTCTCATGCTTTTCTTTGTTGATTCTATGTTATTTTTATATTATGGATAATTGCAGCTTTGTTTTGGACTTCGAAAAGCCCAGAAAAAACTCCAAATTTGGGGAGAATGTGTAGGGGAGTATAAAGAGAAGATTGGAGAAAATTTTGGGGGTTCTACACATTGAAATAACAAAGATACGACTAGAGATTAAGAGCACAATTCAAAGGAGGAAAACATCAAGGAATTCAAGATTTGAAACATTGATTGGAAGAAGAAGATCTTGGTGCAAGCTTTATTTCTTTTTCTACATCTATATTCAAAATCCGGTGATGTACTCAATATCAACTCTTTGTTTATATTAGGGTGAACGATATAATCTACTTGAAACCCTTTATATCTTTTATTCAAGATTCTTGGTATTTTATCGTTCATGTGTTGATTTTACTATGAGTTTAATGCATTAAATTACTTTATCACTAATTTGATGACTTTGTGAATCTTTTGGTGAGTTTGAGATTTAGACCATATATAAAATCTGGTAATTTAGTATAACGTGTAGAGATACATATACTAAATATTGCGATCATACATGAATTCTTAGAACTAATATTTCGTTTAACTAAGGTAGATTCGCATAGAGATATGAGATTGAAATAGTTAAATATGCTCAATGAGAACTCGAAAGGGGTAAATTAAATACCATAGAAGAATTCGATTGAACACTATATTAGGCTCTTGAATCTTGAATTAGGACTTAAAATGATCAATATGTGAAATTGTTCGTCCCTAATTTCCATCCATTATTTTGAAATCTCAACCGATCTTTATCTGCATTTTAATTAAGTTAAACTGTTTAAATAAATAAAAAATCACATTAACACATAAACCTTTGTTTACTTTCATCAAATTGGAGTTAGAAAAGTCTAATTAAGATCTAAAGTAAAGTCCTTGTGGAAACGATAATCTGAACTCAAAGGTCCACTATATTACTTGTTACAATATCGTACACTTGCGATAGAAAAAAATACAACAACCATCATGTTGTATCGACGTCCTGAAAAATGCGGTCGCGCCCAATGTTCAATTCCCATTTTTGTTCGATACTCCCTTGTCGGAAATAATTTAATTCCTATTTCTACCATACTCTTCAACATTATAAGCTTCGGGCTCTCCTGAATAATGAAACGATATCTTTACCCCGATACTGAGTCTTCAGGTTCTCTTGTATATGGTACATGTAATACCCATGATGTGTCTCTAGAAAAATTTCAGCAATACCATTTATTATAGATGGTCCACAATCGGTTACAAAGGCAAGGTCATTGACTTCCGCGATTACTTTTCTCAACTTTGTGAAGAACTAAAGCATTGACGATCATTCTCACTATCGACTATGCCAAATGCAAGAGGGTAAATTTGGATGTTGACATCTTGACATGTAGCAATAATTAACTTACCTTCGTATCTAGCTTCCAAAGTTGTACCATCGACTAAAATTAGGGGTCACGTCACATTTCAAAATCCCTGAATGAATTGTCCAAGAGCCATGAAAAAAAACTTAAAGCAATTCTTGCTCTATCTCAATAAAAAATATAGAGCCAGAATTAGTTGTACCCATGTTATGGCAATACCTAGCCAATTTTGCATAGTTTTCCTCGGTCGAGCTCATTAAGTCCTACAACACACATTCTTTGGTCTTCCAAGCCTTCTGGTAGCTCAGACCATTCCATACTCTCGACGGACGTCGTTAATGATGTTCGAAGGTCTGTAGATCATTCGTGGGTCCTGATACATGTGCATTATCTGCCCACCAATAAACCATACTCGGGTTTGCTTGTGATCATTTCAACAAATTCTCACTTCGCAAGTATGTTCCCTTGTATACTTGTAAACTACAAATAACACATTCGTGTCCATCTTCATCGCTCGTAAATGCCAACGACAACTATCATCGATACAAATAATCGTCAACAATGACTTGTTTGATTTCGTCACTTTGAACTCAAAGTTGTGTTTCATTGGAATTTGGTACGCTGCTTTTCGCAAATATTTCTTTGTTTCAAATAGTTGCTCGACATACAAATCCTCATTATTAGGAACCACGCATGAAGAATTAGATAATGGTCCACTCGATCCAGCCCTTGAACTCCCGCTCCACTCATGTTTCTAACGGGATAAAGCAATCAAATCCTTATTTATAAATTCATTATCATTCTCGTTGTTATGAACTGTCGACAAAATTTTGTGTGTAACAGCGAGTTCACGATGGAGCAACTTTTACACTATTTGGTGTTAATATAGATTATCATTGGAGATGCCCTTAAAAGTTAATTTTTTACTTATGAAATTCTTAAATCTTATTTATTTGTAAGTAAATTTATGTAGTTCAATTTAACAAATGTTTCTTAATACATAAATAGAAGAACAAATAGTACGGTCTTAACCCACCACTACATAGCGTAATAATTTCATATAGTTGAATAAAGGAGGATAAGCACCCTAGATTAATTTAATTTGGATACTAATTACACTAAACTCAAAATAAGAAATAGATCGAATTATTTTAATTCTTATCCAATCTAATACAAGTGCGAATGCATGACAAGAAAATCAAAGAACTGGACAAAATCAGGTAGTACACGGTATGCTATTTCTTGTAATGTTAGTGTTAAATGATAGTATGATGGTGCAAGTTAGTACTCAGATTCTCAACTACTTGCAAAGCATACAAAAACATAGGGGAGAATCTATCATCTTTCATCGAATTCGTATGATTTTCAAATCCTAAAAATAACTTTTCGTACCTCTATAAATGCTGTAAATGTAAAAAATTCACATGTTACATCTGTTTGAAAATAGTGCCTTGTATGGAGTGACCAGCAATATCGGGAAGTATACCAAATTACCTTTAATAATTCTGTAGAAAATTCGGCAGAATAACGTTATGAAATGGACTCCAAATGAATCTTCAAAAGTATAGAAAAACAGCAATAAAACAAAGTCGAGGCACATGTTTAACACTTTGTCCTTAAGTCGAATTTGCCCCACAATGGTGCCTACGGTGAATGACAATCAACTCCCAAGATACAACGACTATCTTCTTGTATGAGTAGCACTCCAACACACAAGAAACGGTGAACCAGAACTTGGTTTATGAACTCCGAAATGAAAAATAAAGAAACTAAAAGTTATGCAACAAGAATGCAAGAGTTTTGGTATAGAAAGAAAAGAAAATGAATGCTATATGATTTCATATCATTGGTGTGAAGTTTGGGACGTCCCTAGGGTCCTATATATAGGAGATGAAGGGTTGTGAATGAAATGTCGCGCCCTGGGCTCAACAACTCTTGCCAAAGGTCGCACCCTTCACTTTTCTCTAGCCTGTCGCCTTCGCTTCTCTCGAGCAAAACAAGCAGAGACTTCGTCGCTAGCTTTCGCTGGCCTTTCGCTTGAGCGGAATGGCCCGTTACTCGAGCGAACTGGAGCAGACAAGTTTCTTTCCCAACTTTAAACCTCAATTTCTCATTCATTCGGAATCGGTTTTGAGACTTCCAATATACCAAAACGATCTACTAGACGACTTGAACAAGTTGGTCTATTTACTTTTGTAATTTGACCATTTGATCAAGTTTGAATATTTGTTCGAAGTTGACATGAAGTCAATTCCCTAAATTTTGGTTTTCACTTAACCAAATTTCAATATCTCAAAATCAATTTCTAACAATCCCTCATATGAATAGAAATTCGGTGATATGCACAACAAATGCAAAATGAATGCATACTCTATCAACGGAGTTCATGCAACAAGTCATAGCATCGGGATATGTAGCTTATGGCTTTGAACCTTTATTAGTTGAATACAATCGAATTTACTAGGCTAGTTGGTGATGTATTGAACCATCCAGCCGTTCATGTAAATTCAGTCAATTGTACCAACACCATAACTCATCTAACCACTTCCGTTCTCATGGTTATGTTCATTTTGGCCCTGGACAGCTCTTGGTTTCATAAGTGCTTTCGGAGAATTAAGCCTCAAATTCTCATAGAAGCGGTCTCACTTCACACTTACATAAGTGATCTCCAACCTTTCTTCTTCAAGGTACTTAACCATTAAAAGTATTTCACTTATCCTTATACATGCTTACCATAGCACTTTTATATTTTACGAATGGGAATAAGTGCTTTACCCCCAATCGTTTATGACTTAGTTGTCCCATTAAACCAAGATCTTGGGATCTCCAATCTACAAGGTTAGGTTTCCGCCATAGTGATTCTTATTCATAGGCTTTAGGTCAATTCCACTCGAAAGATGGTATACTTGATCTCTAGTAAGTCCTTTCGTCAAAGGATCTGCCAAATTCTCTTTTGACCAAACATATTGAATAGAGTTATACCATTCGATATCAATTGTTTAATGGTATTATGTCTCTGACATATGTGTTGAGATTTACCATTATACATGCTATTATGTGCCCTTGCAATTGCCGATTGATTATCACAATGAATGTTAATTGCTGGTACCAGTTTTCCCAATATGGAATTTCTTCAAGGAAATTACGAAGTCATTCTGCTTCTTTTCTGACTTTATCTAAAGCAATAAACTCGGACTCCATCGTGGATCGAGCTATACACATTTACTTAGATGATTTCCATGACACAGCTCCACCTCCAATGGTAAACACATAACCACTGGTAGACTTTGAATCCTTCGTGTCAGGTATCTAATATACATCGGTATATCCTTCTAACACCGCAGGATATCTTGAGTAGTGTAATCCATAATTGACCGTGTGCCTAGGTATCTAAGAACTTGGTTCAATGCCTTCCAATGTACAGTATTTGGATTACTTGTGAATCTACTCAATTTGTTGACTATGTATGCTATATCCGAACGCATGCAGTTAGTGACATACATAAAACTGCCTATAACATGTGCATACTCCAATTGAGATACATGCTCACTGGTATTCTTGGCTAGATGTACTCCCAAGTCAACTGGTGTCTTAATAGGATTATCGTCATACGCCTTAAACTTTTTAAGTATAGTCTCAATATAATGTGATTGAGACAATGACAATCTATTATGCGTCTTAGAGATTTTAATCCCTAATATAACGTCCGCAACTCCCATATCTTTCATGTTAAAATGTTTCTTTAACATTTTCTTCGTCGATGAAATGACATTCAAGTTATTTCCCATTATTAGCATATCATCAACATATAGGCAACAATCACAAATTCATTAGGTATGGTTTTAATGTAGACACATTTGTCACATTCGTTGATCTTGAAGCCATTTGACATTATAGTTCTATCAAACTTCTCGTGCCATTGCTTCGGTGCCTGCTTTAATCCATAAAGTGACTTTACAAGCTTACACATTTTTTTCTCGTTTCCTGGGACAAAAACCCTTCCGGTTGTTCCATATATATTTCTTCTTCTAATTCACCGTTTAGAAATACAGTCTTCACATCCATTTGATATATTTCTAAATTATGTAATGTCGCGATTGCAATCAAGACACTTATAGATGTGATCCTTGTCACATGTGAATAGGTATCAAAGAAGTCTAGACCTTCTTTTTGTCTATACCCTTTGGCTACTAGTCTAGACTTGTATTTATCGACTGATCCATCCGACTTCAATTTCTTTTTGAAGATCCATTTGTAGCCTAAAGCTTTGTTTCCCGGAGGAAGATCAACAAACTCCCAAGTATGATTGTTCATGATGGATTCAATTTCACTATTTATGGCTTCTATCCACAAATGCACTTCGGGTAAGGGCAATACTTCATCAAATGTCCTAGGATCATTTTCTAACAAATGAGTTACGAAATCTGGACCAAATGTCTTATGAATTCGTTGTCTTTTGCTACGCTTTGGTTCTTCATTTGTTTGAAGATTTCCATCATCATAAGTTCATTTGTGTGAACTTGCTTCCTTTTCCATACAAGGAAATGTATCTTCAAAGAAAATAGCATTTCTTGACTCAATGATTGTGCCTTCGTGTACATCAAGTAACTCGAACTTATGAACCAAAAATCGATATGCACTACTATTAGTAGCATATCCGATAAATATACAATAAATGGTCTTAGGTCCAATCCTCACTTGTTTAGGCTTAGGTATTTGTACCTTTGCTAAACACCCCCATACTTTAAGGTATTTGTAGGAAGGTTTTCGACATTTCCATAACTCATAAGAAGATTCGACCTTATCCTTGTGTGGTATTTTATTTAGAATATGATTAGCCGAAAGAATAGCTTCCCCCCACAAGTTTTGAGGTAAGCCTGGACTAATCAACGTGGCATTCATCATTTCCTTACGGGTTCGATTCTTTCGTTCCGTAACCCCGTTAGATTGAGGTGAATATGGAGCAGTAGTTTGGTGAACAACTCATTGTTCTACACAAAACTTTTCAAATGGTGCAACATACTCCCCACATCTATCACTACGAATCATTTTTATTCGTTTCCCAAGTTGATTTTCAACTTCAATTTTATAGTGTTTAAACACTTACAATGCTTCATCTTTACTTCTCAACAAGTATATATAACAATATCTTGTACAATCATCTATGAATGTGATGAAGTACTTTTTACCACATTTCCTTTGTATGAACTTTAAGTCACAAATATCCGTGTGAATAAATTCCAAAAGGTGTTGTGGTTCGTTCAACCGAATGAAAATGTGTTTTGGCCAATTTTGCCTCTACACATATTTCGCATTTTCTATTATTAAAATGTATACTAGGAATTAAATTCCCATTCATCAATTTCCATATTGAATTGAAGTTTACTCGTCATAATCTATGATGCCATAAATTAGACGACTCAAGAATATAAGCAGAAGAAGACGTTTTATTCATTAAGTTATTCGGTACAACAGTAAGGACATTCATTTTGAATAGTCCATTTTTTACATAGACTTTCCCTACATACATGTCATTCTTGGTAAGTATAAACTTATCCAATACAAAGACTAATTTAAGGTTGTTCTTGCTTAACAAAGAACCTGAAACTAAGTTATTTCGAATATCCGACACATGAACAACATTATTGAGGCTAAGTTCCTTCCCCGATGTCATCTTCAATATCACTTTGCCTTGTCCTTCAACATTTGAAGTTGATGAGTTCCCCATGAATAGCTTTTCTCCCTTGGTTGGAGTATAGGAAGTGAACATTCCTTTATCGGCACATATGTGATGAGTAGCACCCGTATCAACCCACCATTCCATAGGATTTCCAACGTTGTTGCATTTGGATACAACCGCCAACAAATTCATATCTGATATACCATTTGATATGATATCAAATTCGGTGATATTTGCTTGGGCTTGCTTCTTCGGTTTGCGACAATCGACATAATGATATCCAACCTTTCCACAATTGTAGCAATTGCCTTTGAACTTCTTTGTGTTCTTTCTTGAGGGCTCAACAGAATGCTTCTTCTTTTTGCTTTTGTTGTTGGATTCCACCACATTAGCATTTGTTTGTGGTATGTTGTTTCCAACAAGCGTGTCCGAACTACGGTTGTCTTCTTCAATTCTCAATCGGACCACAAGTTCTTCAATATTCATCTCTTTGCACTTGTGTTTGAGATAATTCTTGAAGTCCCTCCACATAGGTAGAAGTTTCTCGATGATTGCAGCCACTTGAAATGATTCACTTAGAGACATATTCTCCGCATGAATATCATGTAGGATGACCTGTAACTCTTGTACTTGACTAATGACGGTCTTAGAATCTACCATTTTGTAGTCCAAGAACTTTCCCACGATGAACTTTTTAGTTCCGGCCTCTTCAGTCTTGTATTTCTTTTCCAAGGACTCCCATAGTTCCTTTGTTGATTTATTGGAACTATAAACGTTATACAACGAGTTGTCCAACCCATTCAGAATGTAATTCTTACATAAAAAATCTGAATATTTCCATGCATCTAAAGCAATCAACGATGCCCTATTGTTTTCCCCTTCTTGTATGACGGAAACATCTTCTTTCAAGAATTTCGCCAAGTTGAGGGTCATGAGATAAAATGGCATTTTCTGTTGTCATCTCTTAAAATCAGTCACATTAAATTTCTCTGATTTCTCTCCATGAACAGAATTGGTGGGAGCATTTACAACCGGAGGAATAATCACATTAGGAACACTTATTTCAGAAGTTCTCATATTCGAAGTTTCATTCGAAGTAGTATTGGTATTGAAAACCGAATTCATTCATGTTTATACAAAATAGAAGATCAACAAGAGAAGAGTAGAAGAAGTTAAATCAACGTATTATTTAACCGAAGATCAAAGTCACTCCAACAACGAAGAGAAAATTCGACTTAAGATTGTTGGAAAATAGTACCTTGTATGGAGTGACCAACAATACCGGAAAGTATACCAAATTACCTTTAATAATTCTGTAGAAAATTCGGTAGAATAACGGTATGAAATGGACTCCAAATGAATCTTCAAAAGTGCAAAATAGTAGCAATAAAACAAGTTGAGGCAAGTGTTAACACTTTGTCCTTAAGTCGAATTTACCCCGCAATGGTGCTTACGGTGAATGACAATCAACTCACAAGATACAACGACTATCTTCTTGTATGAGTATCACTCCAACACACAAGAAACGACAAACCAGAACTTGGTTTGTGAACTCTGAAATGCAAAATGAAGAAACCAAAAGTTATGCAACAAAAATGCAAGAGTTTTGGTATAGAAAGAAGAGAAAATGAATACTATATGATTGCATATCATTGGTGTGAAGTTTGGGACGTCCCTAGGGTCTTATATATAGGAGATGAGGGGTTGTGAATGAAATGTCGTGCCCCGGGCTCAACAACTCTTGTCAAAGGTCGCACCTTTCACTTTTCGCTAGCATGTCGCCTTCGCCTTGCTCAAGTGAAACAAGTAGAGACTTCGTCGCTAGCTTTTCGCTCGAGCGGAATGGCTTGTTACTCGAGCGAGCTGGAGCAGACAACTTTCCTTCCCAACTTTAAACCTCAATTTTTCATTCATTCGGAATCGATTTTGAGACTTCCAATATACCAAAACGATCTACTCGACGAGTAGAACAAGTTGGTCTATTTACTTTTGTAATTTGACTATCAGATTAAGTCCGAATATTTGTTCGAAGTTGACATGAAGTCAATTCCCTAAATTTTGGTTTTCAATTAACCAAATTTCGATCTCTCAAAACCAATTTCCAACAACAGCATCATCGAATACTAAGATTGAGCTATATTTAACAATAACGACACATTGTTGAAACTTTGTAAAATGCCAACTTGTTAACGTGCATTTTTTCTTATGATCTCACTAAATTTTGATAATAATAATAATAATAATAATAATAATAATAAACTCGAATAGTTTTCTTTTTGTACACCACATTGTGAAGCTATAAGTAATAGTTGATAGTTTCAAATAGTCCCTCCATTACCTGCTAAAAGCATGTACTTCTCTTTCCTTGTAAGGTTTGTGCATTCAAATCCCAAGGCTTTTGCTATCTCATTCTGCACATAATTGGCCACTTCAAACTTCGATAAGTCACCACTGGTACACGCGTGGGATTTTGGTAACTTCTCGAGAAAATTGACAGTGTAAATCGTACGAGGATTCAAGAGAAAGAATAGAGGATCTAAAGTTTTGCATCCACCTGCAGTTGTTCCATAAAACATGCCCACCTTTGAGTCGAGGGCAACTGGAACTATATCGTCGCTCAATTCAGCGAACAAAGGGCTAAACCTCAGCAAATATGGCTCCCTGCAAGTGGTTCCCTCAGGGCAAACTACAATATTCCCATGGGAAAGAATTTCCACCATCATCTTTAAGTCCTTTTCCCGATCTCTAGTTAGTCGAATGCTTTTCAACGGTGAGAGAAGCTCTGATATTCTGCTTATACTGTACGTAACAGCAATGACTGGTTTCATGAGTGCCAATGAAATGTAGATTGGATCTAGAAGCGTTCTGTGATTTGATACATATACTACACCTCGGGTTTTGGCCTCCCAGATTGTGGGATCTATGGAACTTCGTCTAGATAGCGAACCTACCATCCCAGTAAAGGCCAAGATTGGGACGGCTACTTTGTAAGGTAGAAATGAGGCGACAAACAGCCTAATGACGCTAAGGAGAAAACCAAATGGTAACCATACGAACATAGACAATGTAGCAGAATACGTCGGCCTAAAGGCCAATCTTCCATCGTGGAAAATTAATGGCTTCGGATAATTTTCCCGAGGAAGTATTCGCCAGCTTGTTTTCTCTGCTGAATTTACGAAATAGACCTCCTGTCACAATAGAAAACACAAGATCATTCATTAAAATTGCAGAATAATGATCGAACAGAACATTTTGACATAAGATATTCCTAGTACTACCAACCTTGCAACGAGAAAAGGTTTGCTGATTAAGAGACTTGTTAGCAGAACCAAAACCAACTAGAAGAGGATTCACATTTTCCTGTCCAATTATCTCAGTCATAACAATATTTATGTCTCTCTTTACCTCCATTAAGCCCACAAAATACCCCAAAACCACCTTCAAATCTCTTCCAACAACAGCATTTACATCCAAACAATCCCTTAAAAATCCTTCAACCATCACATTAGGCATATCACTTACTGCTACCTTTTTCTTGTACTTCATCACAACTTGGAAGCCTTCATAACCAACATCTTCAAGAAAGAACTTAGGCAGAACAGATCTTCCGAGCCGATAATTTGCTTTCTTTATCCCACAGAAACATATTAAAACCATAATCCTGATCCCTATTTCCTTGCTAAATAGACAAACAAATGGATAGGAAAGAAAAAGAACTAGAGCTCGTATGAGGCTTCCTGCTTCAAACGCCACCAGCATGAAGTAAGGAAATAGAGACGACGACTTTAACAGTGCTTCCTCCATATGAAAGATCAGAGTTGCATCCGAAGGCTCATCTTGTTTATGGGAAAAACAAGAATACTTTTGAAGTTTTGATTCGGATTCTTGGGGACAAGTGATTCTTCGCTGTAGAAAATGTGCATGACAAAGGCTTTTGAGGAGGAATCTAAGCCAAAACAAAGGAGCTTTTATTTTGAAAATATTGACAGGCATAATTTCTTGACTAATTAGCAGGAGTCGGGAGAATTTATTGAGATGAACTTAGAGAACTGTCCTTTGTTGCAGTTTCTAATCTGCATCATAATCTTAAACACATTGGGATTGTGTTTGTCGTCAGCTTTCTTATGACAGGATTTACGTCATATAATTTGACGAAGACTGTCAACCTACCTCAACCCTCGTATAATTTGAGATATAATTTTACTCTTGCTTGGGCACCGACTATGAAACGTGTAAGTGGAATTTCGGTAGGAAAAGCTTGAAAATACTATGATTCATGATGCTACAATGTTATCCTGACTTTATACCTAACGACGTAAACACCCTCCAAAAATCCGTTACGTTGCCATTCGCCACCCCGCGCGATGATACAAGTAAGGGTATTAAATGTCCACTACTTTTTTGTTTGGATAAGCCAAAAAGTAAATATATATAGAGAGAGAGAAAAGAAAAACGCTTCTGTCCAAACTAATGGACATTGCTTTCAGTAGCTAGCCTGTCAGGTTATGGGCAAACAGGAAGATAAGATAAAAGAGAAGATAACTAAATAGAACAACAATAACATACACTCAAATTTCTGGCCATTAGAGATGACCACATTTTATCAAGGCAAAGGATGGTCCAATACTCTAATGTCAAGACGAAAATCATTTGACAGATTCACTTTAATGCAGAGGAAATAAATAAAATGAAGCTCGAATCCTTGATGCTTGTGTTGTAACATCGACCCACAATAACAATAAACTAGATCATTTTGTCAGTATTAATAAAAAATATATACGTTGCCAGCAGCCCTTTTTGACTTCTTCCTCACATTGGTGGGCAGCTTTTTAACTGTCAAAAAATCAGTAATAGACAGGCCCTAATTAGTTAACGCAATTTCTCCGAGGAGATAATCCCGTCATTACAGCTTCTTGCCTTTGGTGGTCTTGACCCCATTAGTTTAGGAAGTCTAGGTTTGCTCGAAGAACTTCTCTAAAAAATGGAGATTAAAGTACGGACGAGAACTGTAAATCCAACAGTCTATAAACAGGATTAGATCATTTAATCGATTACCAGTGAATGTTTGGTTTCAAGCTCACTGTTAACAGTTAGCACTGTTAAGTACAGTAGTGCATGTAACTCCAATTATACAAATTGTAATTGAATGCTAACTGTGCATAGACATGTATCAAATGTTAAGACTCTCTCGTGGTGTATATTTGATTATGACGTTAATAAGTGAATTTGGTTCGATTTAGGTGTTGGATAACATGATCGGCATTAATTATGTCTTCAAGGCACTATAATTATCATGCTTCCTTAAAAATAATGACCGTCCTAGCTAATAATGTTAAGTTGTGAAACATAATTAAGCTGTACAAAGTCCGTATGTAGAATTTCATGATTGGTTAAAGAAAAAAAAAAAAAGTGGGGGAATTTTTTTATTTTTATTTTTTCGTTAAGGAAATTCCAACTCAATCACATCTCACTATATCATGCGTATATAAGGCATTATGTAAGTCATTATATACATACAACACAATCGTTTTTTTTTTTTTTTTTTAATTGTAAACTACTTTTCATCACGGTGAATTATTGCAACATTGGAAGAGAACGTAGTCTTGCATTAATGCGGACCTCTGTAAATTTCTCTTATTCTTATATCTCTATTTTTTCTGTGATTTTACGGTATAGTTAGAGTTTTTAGTTTTCTGCAAATTGGGTGCCAACGAAAATCTAGCGATGGAGGATAGAATCTAAAGATAATTCAAATACGGACCTCTCAAGATTTTTCAACCGTTCCACTAGACATTTGATTTTGACTTGGATTGAAGATCAATAATGACAAATTAATTCTCTTACCAATTATTGCCAATAACTAAGTGATTGCAATGGCTACGACTCCATTAAGTTTGGCTATCTTCGGTGAAATCAATTAAATGGGGGAGTAGATGGATGTCAAGATTAAATGCCATTTACACCACTCCAATGCCCATTGCCATGCTACGTCTTGTTGCTTTCCTTGTTCAATGCCTAAAAACCAATTATTATTATTTTTTTTTTTTTTTGGGGAGTGTGTTGGGGATGGCTTTAAAAATAAGAATATACTATAAAGATTTCTATCTAACCTATAATAAAAAAGGTAGTGCATTACCACCGTTCATCTCGCCACATGTCGACATCTCCTTGCATTGTTCTCCATTTTTTATTATATATTGGTCTAAAAATGACGCCATTTTGCTTGTGTTAAAAATGACGTCGTTTTGAATCAAAACGACGCCATCTCGTGACTACCAAGACCGCATTGTATTGCTTAGGGTTTATTGACGATAGAAACCGAATCAACAAATTCCTCTTATCTAGCCAAAAATTTTGCATTCTAAAATCACTAGTTTTAATACTCAAACTAAGGCAAGAGCAGAAATGCCTATTGGGGAGGGAGATAATTGAATTTGCATGCTTCTATTCTCCTAGGCGAGAGTTTTTATAGATTTTCCTCGGAGAAGTAAATGACAAATGTCGGCTCCTTATTAGCTACCTTATAGCTAATTTTGTTATAGTATCACGTTTTATCTATTGGCTTTGGGATCATTCTTTAAACATTTGACCACATATACCTCTATAGCAGTTTTCAACCTGGATGTGGGAATAACTCGCTTATGATATGTGAGCCCTTTGTATTCTTCTCCTTTCGCCATATGGGTTGTTGGGTATGAGCTCGCGAAATTGATTTTTTGATTCAACAAATAGTCCCTGAAATCCAATTTTATTATTTATTTTAAGGCCCCGTTCGGTAGAGATTAAAATCCAATTAAAATTGAAAATATAACCATTATTGGGTCTCACTCGTCTAATAAAAGTCAACAATAACGGCTAATTTTTCAATTACTGAACGGGTCCTAAATTTATGACTTTTTATAAATTTATTAATATGCGAGCTCATCATTGTTTTATTTTTGTTTGATGTGGTTAACGTAGGTTGTATTGAAGGGACATGCTACGATTATAGTAGTCTATATGGCTTTTTGCGCATTTCAAGTTTAGTGGCTTGTACTCATTTAATGCGCGTGTCGGTTTTGCGCAATCGTATTCGTTCCTCCTTGAATTCTTAGCTAGTCGTCCTTTAGTATTAGATTGCCACAATTGCTTGGGTACTTTGGATGGTTGGGATTTGTTTTTAAGTACTTAATCCGACGGTTTACGTTCCCTTTTAGAACTTGTACATATGTTCTTCCCTTTTTGTGGTTTTCTTTCTTGCTTCTTCTTCAATACTTTTTTGCTTATTTATACCTAACACCCTTTCTTTAGCGGTTATATCTTTCGTTTTGAAAGATTCTTCGCGTTTCCCTTTATTTGTTTTTGTGATTCTTTTGTAGAATGTCTTCCTAGAGTGACTTCTAGAATATATCATCTAATTCAAAAACAAAAAACTTTAGATTTAGGGATACCTCCCTTGATATGTCATCTTCTTGTGAAGGATACCATTGTGTTGTGGTGTTAGCTCCTCTGTAACCAAGAGCAGACCTAGACCATTTGTCTTGTGGGGTTAAAAATGATAATACAAAAATATTTAGAATTACATATCATTAACAAAAATAAGTCAATACGCTATTAAAATTGTAGCATACGCGTTTTCATACTCTGAAAACGTCGTATAATTACATCATTATCAACCACACTCGAACATACGGATTTTCGTTTAAAATATTTATACATGCCTGTTAAAATCAATACATAAATAAATAAATACCATATTTCATTTTTTTATCAAAAAATAACATTAAATTCGTGATAAACAAAAATTACTTTCACAAACAATTCTATTTTAAATCACCAAATTAGACAAACTGACAAAGTCATTACTTATTGAGACTGGGTTACTTTACTACTTCACTACAGTATTTTTAATTTCTCAAATCCAAACTAGTGAACTATCAACTACCAAATTTCAAATACATTTTAGAAATTAGAAGAATTGGTAACTAATATGCTCAAATTAGCTTCAATTCAATTGAAAATACAATACCTAAATTAATTGAAAAATGGATTGAAGACGAGTGACAAATTCACCGTGAGTAGCCGCGTAGGTAGCGTGCGTATGAGAAAATTAGGGATTTTGAATTTTTGAATGGGGGATATCAAAGTCACTGCCTTATGAGTCATAGTATATTAGGTGGGTTGGGTCAATCAATGAATTATGGATTAATAGGTTGGTGTAGTGTGTAATTGGAATTGGACTTGTGAGTTGTGGATTGAGCTGCTCTTGGGTAAGTAGTAAGTGTTAGGTTAAAAAAAATTCAAAAAAAAAATTGTGGGATCATTTGACCCCACGTGGGTCCGCCCATGTCTGTAACGAATCCATCTAGCTCTTGGACTATCCCAAAACATTTTAAATTGGAGCGTAGTTCCCTACATAGGGTTCATGAGGCAGCAAGCCTTCAAATAATTTAGATGAACATAATGCTAGTAATAAGGAGGTTTTTGAGGCTTCAAAGATATTCACGAATATCATTGAGAAGGACTTGAATGATATTCAAGACTATTTTGGTGCCACTAAAAACGTAGAAATGATTTTTCTCGGGTAATTCCAAACTGTGGATTATCCCCTTAATAACTGTATAGCTTTTCACAAATATTCGAAGGACATGGGGCTTAGAGTATCCTTTCATCATTTTTCCGTAATGTTCTTTCTTCTTTCAATATCGTTCCTACCCAACTTACTTCAAATGGGTGGACCTATATGGTGGGATAATTTTTGCTATGGAATTAAACGGGTTTAGGAGGAGAGCTTTCGCGAAACATTTTTCAATCTATTTACCATCATGTAAAGATGGAAAATAAGGTAAATCCATAGAAAAGGTACTAATATCTTTCCCCTCGCTCCCGTAGGACATGCCCAAAGCTTGTCATTACTCCCAAAAAAGTACATAATTGGAAAGAGAATTTCTTCTTTGTTCGCGGTAATTGGGGGCTTCAACATAATGATACCCATCCTTCTGTTGCTATGCCCCGATTTTATGGTGAATATAGCAAGTATTTTTCCTTCATTTATTACTGACTTAAAAATTCATCTTATTTGATTATGTTGGTTCAGATAAACAATCATCTCCCCTTTGATTAATGATAAGTCATGCAAACTTCCTAAAATAATTTTGGGGTTATGCACTAATTACTGCATGCTACACATCAAATCATGTCCCGTCTAAATCGATCTACAAAACTCCATACTAGTTATGGAAAGGTAGAAGACTCAACTTGTCTCATATAAAAGTTTGGGGTAGTAACGTTTATGTGAAGCGTGCTGAATCGAATA
This sequence comes from Fraxinus excelsior, assembly GCA_019097785.1. Classification (NCBI taxonomy): domain Eukaryota; kingdom Viridiplantae; phylum Streptophyta; class Magnoliopsida; order Lamiales; family Oleaceae; genus Fraxinus; species Fraxinus excelsior. The sequence goes on from CM032633.1 coordinate 26,282,791, forward strand.
AGTTATGGTATAAGTCCGATAAATGCATATTTGTAGGATATTCGAAAGTGACGGTTGGATATCAATTCTATAATCTCATTAAGAAGAAAGTCTTCATCTCAAGACATATCATCTTCCTAAAGAAAGAGTCATTCTAGGAGAGGGCAATGAGAGCACATTAAAACTTAAAGAGGTTCAAGAGTCCACAAATATAGTTGACTAAGTAGATGAACCCAAATTTGATCACTTACTTGTTGAGGGACAAACTCTTAATCAGGAAGTAAAAAGTCCTAATGACACTCTGACTCAATGTAAGTCTAAGTAGGATCATTCGTGTAACACCCTAGAATCTATACACCGAAGGTACTCAAATGATTCCTTTATCCATAATAAAAGTTGATTGACTCGTATTGTAAGACAAAATTTAAAGAATTATGCGAAATAAGATAAGTTATTTTATTGTCTCATAAAATGTCAATTAATTCAATCCACTACAAAAATTAAATCCAGTATTTATTTTCAACATCGATTTGAAAATAAAATTCATATTTTTGCAAAATAAATTTCTAACTAAATACTGAATATTGAAAGAAAAACTAAAATTTTTGATCCAACTACACTAAATTTACTAGCTTTATCCTCCCTCCACCACCTAAACCACCAGATCCCACCACCATTCAAACCATCTCACCTCCCTCTACAATCCTGGAGCTGATAGTTGTGGCCAACATTAACGGTTTGAATGGTGGGGTCTGGTGGTTTAGGTGGTGGAAGGAGGATAAAGTTGAGAGATGAGGAAAAGACTGATGGTTTGAATGTTTTAATAAGATTTTTGAACTCATTTGCACATTTTAAAAAGTTTGGAGCATAATTGTAATTTATTTTTATTTTTATTTTTATTTTCCTTTTTTTGTTTTATTTAAATATGAGGGTATATTGGTCATTTTACATTGAAAATAGTGAAAATGACGTTTTTCCGCAATGAAATGTTGAAATAAGGACGAAAATATAAAAAGAAATGAAACGTAAGGACGTTTTACGCAATAAGTGTCAAACGTAGGGACATTTTGTGCAATTGAGCAAATACAAACATGTTTGAAACGTAGGGACGTTTTCCACATTAAGTGTCAAACGTAGGGACATTTTGTGCTTAAACCTTTTAATAAGACTTTTGGACCCACTTGCACTTTTTAAAAAGTTTGGGAGTATAATTACAATTTTTTTTCATTTCATTTTCTTTGTTTTATTTAAATTTGAGGGTATATTGGTCATTTTACACTGAAAAATAGTGAAAATGACGTTTTTCACACTGAAACGTTGAAATATGGGCGAAAATGCAAAAAAATGAAACGTTGGGATGTTTTGCACACTAACTGTCAAACGTATGGACGTTTTGTGCTAATAAGCCTTGATTTTATTTAAGAATAATGCTATCTAATACTAATGGTTCTATCATACCAGCTTAGGTAGTATTATGTGACATGCTTAATGAAAAGTGAAATTAAATGGCTAATTTAATTGTACTTATCAATGTCACATTAGTGCCCCCAATGGTGTAATTGATAATAATATTTATGGAATACTATTGTGTTTATCATTATATCGTTTGTTTACCGCATACTCGTGGTATAAAACCTCAACCGGGATTAAGGGTCTTTTGAAGTGGTTTTATGAAGACTTGGTATACACTTGAAGTTATTTATTTTGGCGATGCAAGTATTAGAGAGACTAAAATTTTAAATTGAGAAGTGTTTAAATTAGGGGTGAACAAAATAATCAAATCCAATCAGACCAAATCAGAATCGAACCAAACCAAATCGAGCAGTTTGATATGGTTCTACAAATAAAATTAATGGTTCTAGTTCTTAGAACTGAAAACCATTTGGTTTCCAATTTTGGTTCAATTCTAATTCTAGAATCAAGAAACCAAATTCAATATTTAAATTTTATTATTTTATATATATTCACAAATTAGTGAATCGTAATTCACAAAAAAAATAAAAATAATTCAATTGAAAATTAGGACATGTACCTTCAATTTCTCATTTCTCAATATGGAGACTAGAGACCCTAATTCATTTTGGAGACCGAGACCTTAATTCGTTTATCATTTTCTCTTATTTTAAATTTTATACCAACAACTACCATCTATTGTCGCGCTCAACTACCATTGTCACATGGATTTCTAAAATTGAAGCCTCAACCTTTGATTCCTCTTCTTCAAATGTTATTTTTCTTTTTTCCTTCCTCAATTAGTAATTAAGGGTGGGTGTGGGTGTGGGTTGGGTTGTATTGGTTTTTGCCCCAAACCCAACCCAACATAGTCAATTTGATCTAAAATCAAACCAACTCAACCTGTGTAAATGATAAAACTCAACACAATCCAATCAAGTGTTGGTCGGGTTGGGTTAGTCAGTTTTCTAAAGACACGTTGTATTTAGTAAGAATTAAATAACTCACTATCTTGATTTAAACTTCAATCTAAAATGTTACATAATTTCCCTTTGCATGTATAAGATCTAAAACTTTCTTTTGCTACATTGCAAATTTGAATTTAGATATATTTTAGAGTACGTCAAACCAAACAACAACAGCAACATATAAACCCACAAACAACTTTTTCTTTCAAAAAATGTCTGCAAAATATAAGCTGCAAGTCTTTGAATTTCAAATAGAAAAACTTAGGGCATTAAAAAAAATGAATTTGGTTCAACTAAAAAAAGCAGATTAGTGCAAGTAGCTAATTTGAGGTTGGAATAGGAATAAAAATAGAATATATACAATTCGCATGGATTATTAAAACCACCACAAGAATTGTAATTGACACAAATTCTACTTACTTTTGCTCTCAGATTAGAGCATATAAACAATGTTTTATTCCATATAAAAATGTCAAGCTTAAAAAAAGTTGATAATCCTAATCGTTAATCATGAACATAGATAAATGGTTGTGTGTCTTTAATATATATATTCAACTCATATTTGCTCTCTCTTCTCCTTCTGTTACTGCAAATATGATAGGGAGGAGGGTATGCCGATGTGAAATGACATGTATATGAAACCTTGTTAAAATGATGCAAACCCAACTAAGAGATTCTTCATTTGAGATGTGAGATTCTATTTCACATGGTTTAACCCACCAATTGGTGACTGGGCAACGCAAGTGATTCCAGGGTTGTTAAACTCAAAGCTTCAATTTGTTTACAATTAAATCCAATCCCAACACGCCCTAAATTATCAACTTTTCAACCAATTTTCAGTTCAAACAATGAATTCTCAGAAAACACTAATGAATTAGCATTAAATCTGAATTAGCCAGCTTGTTTCCCAAACCTCATAAAATATGCAAAGTTCGTAATTCTAAAGGAAAGTAAAATCAAAGAATTACGTACCAATTGAGAAAAAATTTCTATTGTTCTGCGAACTGATTTCAATTGTCTTCTTGTTGGATTATTTGTAAAGTTACTGGCAATTTGAGAAGCGTGAAGACCGGAGCCTACAGAGGCGACTCGGCTTTAAGGGTTTTGTTTTTCAATTTAACGTGTTTTCCCTTTTCTTTTCTTTTTTATTTTTTATTTTTAATGTAGTCAAGTCAAGTCGGTTTGGATCGAGTTTATGTTGTTAACCCATAACTCGACCCAACCCGACCTGACTACCTAACTCAATACCTGAAACCCACCCAAAAAAAGCAAAAATCCAATCCAAACCGATCGATTTGGGTTGGGTAGGGTGGTTTGATCGAGTTGGTTTGGGTTTTGCCTACTTCTATCAGTAATGAATTTAAAACCAAACCAAATCAGAACCAATCGTTCGGTTCTAATTTTGGTTCCATATCTTTAAAAAATCATTTGGTTCCATTATAAAATAAAAAAATCAAGGATGGTAAAAAAATTTGACAAGCCTGATACTTACGAGCCCTGTCCCGAACGGGGCATGAATTAACTGCTTAATTGGGTATTCGAATATTCGGGTCGAGGGGAGAGTGAGAGGGGCGGGTAACTCGCCCCTAGGTGGGTACGGGTAACGTGTACTCCAGCCCTGCCTCATTTAACTTTTTTATTTTCTTTCTTTTTAAAGTTTAATATTTTAAATGAAAAATTTTACGAAATTTTATTAAATCTAATAAAAAAAATTGCAACTAAGATTATCTAAAAAATATGATAAATAATAAAAGTATTAATTTACCAAATATATTTAAAAATTTTAACTTTTAAAAATAAATTAATTAATTAAAAAAATATATTACTTTAATAAATTAGAGCAATATAATAAATTATTAAAAAATGTTAGTAAATAGGGCAAGGACCCGACTGCCCCAACCCGCCTCACCTTAAACGGATAACGGAGTGAGGAATTACCTTGCAAGGTGGGGGACGGGGAAAGCAGTCCCGACCTTGCCTCGTTGCCATCCCTAAAAAAATTCATTGTTCCGTGGTTCGATTTGATTCTCTTAAAATGTATTTTAAAATTTCATTATCCCAAGATTATGCTATGTAAAATGAATTCAGTCATTCTCAAAAACACAACAATTATGGAAAAATTATATAAATTCGATTAATTTTCCCAAGAAAAAAAGAGTTATTTATATATAACAATTAACGTAAGCCTATTGCTTATCTACCCTCTGAAAACAGAACACGAAAATGCTAGTATAATAAAAGACAAAATTACCCTTTGCCTCCTGCAGGCCAGGATTGGTCACGCGCTTTAGTCACGTGCAGCAACACCATTGTATCACAATAATTCCACCCACAACACAGCACATCATGTTCCACAGCGGCGCCACTACCGATACACAACCACTTAAATCGAAATCATTAACTAGGGGCGATATATAATTCTATACATACATATATTATGTATGTACCGCAGTTGAGATGGTGATCGTCTCGTATCATATGGTGCAGCCGCAGAAGACAAAGAAGAAGCAGAGGAAGGAAACGAGGGCGACGGACTCGATGGCGGATATGAAGGACCAGATTACGGTGTCCACAATGGGGAAGGAGAAATCGATGTCCGGCAACCTCACGAGCGACGCCAACCGCTGCGGTTCGAATCTGCTCAAACTGCTAAGGCTGCTGCTCCAGCTTGGTGTGAAGTACGAGGCGAACAGCCTCGGCCACCGGAAAAACGACGTCGGAAGCGAGAAGCTAACGTCAAGCCACCTGAAAGCTGTCATGGACGACCATCTCGGCATGTCGGAGATTCTCCGCGTGTGTTCAGCGAGGTTTTGGAAGTCTTGTGGGCTGGGTTTTAATTACGAAAAATTGACGCTGTTCGGAAGAGAAATAGATATTTTGTCCAATACTGATTTCTGGGTCAATCTAGGCCGTAGAATTGGTTTGGTCAAATCGAGGTGGTCCCACCCACGTGAAAAACAGGCCGTTCGATGGTATTATAACGCGAACTAACTTGTTCGAAACTTTGCTAAAGTTGAGAACTTCGATTCCACGACCCGTTCGGTAGGAATTAAAATTTAATAAAGATTAAAAATATAGTCGTTATTGGATCTCACTGCTCTAATAAAAATCAACAATAACGATTAATTTTTCAATTTTAATATTTACCGAACGGCCCCAAGTAAATTTACTTATAAGTAGAAATTTAAATAATCTATTTATATATATATATATATATATATATATATATATATATATATATATATATATATATATATATTTTAAATTTGGGGAGTATAATTGTATAGGGATTCTATATCAAATCGGTTGGTGTTGAATTTTCAACAGCAGATTTTGGAAATTGATGATTATGTTCTCAAAAGTACCATTAAATAATGATCTTTCCTTCACCAAAATAATTTTAGGAATATAAAAAAAAAAAAAAAAATCATCAATGAGCCTTAATTGCGGACCATCTTATGCCCTATCAAAAAGGATTTTGTCTATTTTCCTTGACACGGCATATTAAAATGCAATAAAAATAAGTATTAATTTTTGTATCAAGCAGCCCCTTTTGGAGAAAAAATATATTTTGGAATAGTCATTTTTTGAAGGACGTAGGGCTAAAAAATGAGAAAATATTTTCGAATTGCGTGTAAAATTATTTTATTAAAAATATGCAGTTGAAAATAAGTTTTGAAAAAATAAGGTTCAAGTATTAATGAATTCATTGCATGATGTTTAAATGAGATATAGGTAGAACAATTCCAACTTCCAAGTTGTAAGCAGCAATTTTTTTAATGTTGATTATGTGAGTTGTTCAACTTACATGAAAATGAAGATACAATAGGTGGATTTGAGATCCTTGATATATATATATATTATTTTACACCCGAAATACAAGGGTTTCACATCCATATCTCCTATTTGGTGTAGATTAAAATCGAGTTTTTACAAAGGATGAAAAAATGTATGATTGAAAAGTCGTAGATTATATGAATTGTGTGTTTAAAATTAATTGTTGACTTTAATTTGAGATGTTTTAATTTAATTTTAATCCAAATTAAACAAGGACTAAATATTTTATGAAAGAATTTTCCATTTGGTGTAATATTGTAATTCATTTTCCACCAAACTCCTTCTAAAAGCTTATAATATAATTTTTTTGTTTGAAAATTAACATTCGTGTATAACGTGGAGATAGAGGTGCAAAATATATAATGCTTGATCGATTTCCTTGGTTGGCCTAGTTTGTATGTTTATTTTATACACTTATTTAGATGCTTATTCTAAAACATTTTACTTATATTCCAAGTTTTAGAATCGATCTCTATTGAGTTTTTGTTTGCTTTGGTTTGTAGGATGAAATTGTCAAACAAGAAGTTCTTGAGTTCGGAGAAACAAGAAGTTTGAAGAAATGTCAAGAGCAATTGAACAAATTAAAGTGTTCAAAAATTCTCTTTTTTACTTTCTTCTTATTAACTTGATTGGGTGATATATTCTTAAACTAATTCGTGTTTTTATAGTTTTGAGATGCTTTGCTAAATTTCTCTAAATTAGGATGATGACGTGAACATTTTATGATCTTTTAATTTGAAGATTCTCGTTATCGATTATAATTAGTGTTTTGTGATTGTATATAAAAAATTTCTTATGTTTGGATGATCGATCACCATTGAGACATTTTGGTTGCTAGTTTGTTTTCGAGAGGTTCAAAAATGGTGTAGAGCATATTAATAAACAACATATGGTCCCATAGAGGGAAGGAATACACTTATATGCTCTACGCAATCTTTATTTGCTGTTATTTGAGTATTATGCATTTATATATATATGCGAAATCTCGGTAGAAATATTGAAGGATCATATACAAGAACTGTTCTAACATTATTCGTAAGAGATTTTTAAATAAATTAGGATTGCCAGTTGTCACGAAGTGTTTTAATTGGAATTCATAATGGGAATTGAGAAGTTAAAAGATATTAAATTGGTGAAATAGGATTCCTAATAATTTTTTCATCTTTGAATTAATCTCAAAATCACTTTTAGATTACTATTGCTTATTTTCATGAAGTGGTTAATCTTGAGTAGATAGCAAACCAACCAAACTTTGACATATGTGTTTTTGACGTAGAGTTGGGTTTAATTGAATTTGGACTGAATTGTAAATCCTCATGGAAACTATACTTAATTAATTGCTTTATTATATGTATACAGTACCGTACACCTAATAAGGGGATCGTTACTGTAATAATTTAGCTCGTCGGTTCGGGTGACCTATGACTCGGCCTGGAAAAAGTTCGAGTTGGCCCAAATCGCGGCTCAGTAGAACCAAGCTGATCACTATTTTGGGGCGTAGGCTCGATCGAGCTTGCCCATGTGGCCTGTCGATCCACATGGGTTGGCTCGTTTCAAGGACCATTTTCAACCTATGACTAGCCAAGCCTTAAAAAATAAATAAATAAAAAGCTAGCTGCCTCATTTTGCATAGGTAGCAGTACACGTTGCTGTTATATAATTTTTCTTAGATATTATGATATCCCACAAAAATATGTTGTTTTAAATTTTTAAACTACCGATGGATCATTCCGGTAGGTATGTTTTATAGTTCTAAGATATGGTGCTAATAATTAATATTAGTTCCAGATCTTTTAAGAACAATTTCTGTTTATAAATTTTCATGATTTTGTATTTCTTTTGTAAAGTTTTATGTTTCATGCTGAGTATATGATAAGAGCATGTCTTAACTCAAAGTTAAAATTTAAGCTGTTTTTAAAATAAGCCCTGAGTGACTCCTCAAAGCGTAAAGGCCTAGTGGAAAGGCTGTGAGACGCATAGAAGGAAGAAATGGATCACTGTTTTAAGAATTCTTGCTAAGGGAGTGCCGTGGTGTCCTTACAAGAATGGAGTTAGGCCCAAGTTCATATATCTCATATGGCATTTTTTATTTTAAAAAAAAGGGGGAGGGGTATTATTTTATCAAAAGGGATTAAAGAAGAAAAAGAATGTGAATGTAGCAGAGAAAGAGAATGTCAATTAATAGAAGAAGAAGATTATTTAATAGAAGAAGAAGATTATTTTGAAGAAAAAGGAGAAATATGTTTAGAATTTATGGAAATTGAAAAAATATATAATTTATTAGTAACAGAACAAAATATAGAAAATATGATAAATAAGTTAGAAAAATTAGAAATTTTAGGGGAAAATGTTTTAAAATACTGGGAGAAAGATAGAGTTCTATGTGAATTAAAAATAAAAAATCCTGAATATATAATTAAGACTAAAAATATTGAAACTACAAACCAAGATACTGAAGATTTCAAGATGCATATTAAAGATCTTTTAAAATTAGGAGTTATAAGAAAATCAGATAGCTCACATAGATCAGCAGCTTTTATAATTAGAAAACATTCAGAAATAATTAGAGGAAAAAGTAGAATGGTTATAAATTATAAAAGATTTAATGATAATACAATAGATGATGCATATACCATTCCAGATAAGACTGTTTTAATAAATAAAATTCAAGATTGTAATATTTTTAGCAAGTTTGATTTAAAATCAAGATTTTGGCAAGTTAAGATGCATCTAGATTCTATAAAATGGACAGCTTTTACTTCTCCAGAAGGTCATTATGAATGGTTAGTTATTCATTTTGGTTTAAAAAATGCTCCTAGTATATTTCAAAGAAAAATGGAAAATATTTTTAATAAGCATAATAAATTTATTATTGTTTATATTGATGATATTTTAGTTTTTAGTAAAAATAAAAGAGAATATAGAGGTCATTTACAAATTCTTTTTTCAGAATTTATAAAACATGGTTTAATTGTAAACAAGAAAAAGATGATGCTATTTAAAGAATATATAGAGTTTTTAGGAGTTAATATAGGTAAATGTAAGATTGAATTTACAACCTCATATAGCTCAGAATGCTTTAGAATTTCCAGATAAGCTTGAAGATCTTAAACAATTACAGAAATTTTTAGGATTAATAAATTATGTTAGACCTTTTATTAAGGATTTAGGAAAGATGGCAGGACCATTATATGGAAAAACATCTCCTAAAGAACAAAGATATTTTAATATAGAAGATATTAAATTAGTACAAAAAATAAAAGAAAGATTAAAAGATTTACCTAAATTAGATATGCCATTGGATACAGATTATTTGATCATAGAAACAGATGGAAGTTTAACAGGTTGGGGAGCAATTTTAATTGCAAAACCCAATAAATATACAGGTAAAGATTTTGAAAAAATTGTTAGATATAATAGTGGAAATTATAAAGAAAAAGGTAACATAAGTAGCATAAATTTAGAATTACTTGCAGTTAATTATGCATTAGATTCTTTTGAATTAGATTCTTTTGAATTATTTATTATTTCTAAAAAAGAAATTACTTTAAGAACAGATTGTGAGGCAATAGTAAGTTTTGTTAATAAAATGAAATTAGAAAATAAAAGAAGTAATCGAAGAAGATGGTTAAATTTTATAGATAGAATTACTAATACTGGATTAGTAATTAATTTTGAACATATTAAAGGTAGCAATAATCAGGTAGCAGATATATTAAGTAGAATAATTGAAAATAAAGATTATAACTGATTATTTGCAGATGCAAAGACCCAGAGGACCAAGACCATGATTGCCAATTGTTGGCAGTTCAAGTTCTCAGACAAACATAACACAGACTCATGATAAGTTAAGGTTTGGCAGTATAGAATTACTTTATTTTCCAAATAGTAATATTAGTTTTAAGACACTTCCTCATATTTCAGTAACTAAGTCAGAAAAATGTATTTTAGACAAGAGGAAATTACACCCACCCCTACTTTTAAATTACCATTTTCAAAAATCATGAATCAAGTTTCATATTACAAAAATCATGTTTTAATTAATAATTTAAAAACATTTTTTATTTTTATTTATAATAAATTAATTTATATACTCCCCTCATCCCATCTATCCCAAACCCTAATTAACCAATTCTCTCCCCCACTCTCAACTTCTCATCCCGTCACTCTGCTCGTCGCCGCCGTCGCCGTCGCCGTCGCAACGCCGTTACCACCATCCGATCGTCTGACTATCCTCTCCCCCTCTCGTCTTCTCCGTTGCCTCTCTCTCTCAGCGACGCGACGCAACTATGTCTTGTCCCCTCTTCTTCTTGGACTCTGGCGACCTCACAAATCTTTTAGGCTTCCTCAAAACAGTCACAACAGAGAGACCTATGGCGTGGTGCGCCGACGCAAGGAGCTGCCATTTGCCGGCAATCGAAGTAGAGCAGATCTGTTATTTTCCATTCTTTTTGTTTTCGAGTTTGATTTTATAGATTTTGTAATGGTTGTATGGCTGATTGTTGCCGATGGTTGCAGATCTGTAGGTTGTTTCTGCCGAATGGTGTTGTTGGATGTGGGTGCGGCGATTGTGGAGGTGCGATCTGTTTTTGAGGTGTTGGTGGTGGCGATTTTCAGATCCGGGGTGGTGACGTGCGTTGGTGATTTTCAGCTTGGTGGCGATTTTTGGATGGTGTTTTGTGAGGTGTGGTGATGGCGGTGGTGTGTTTGTTGATGGTGTTTTTTGAGGTGTTGGTGGTGGCGATTTTCAGATCCGGGGGTGGTGATGTGCGTTGGTGTTTTTGTGATTTTCAGATCGGTGGTGATGTGATTTTCAGATTGGTGGCGGTTTTTGGATGGTGTTTTGTGAGGTTTGGTGATGGCGGTGGTGTGTCCGTGTTCGATTTTCATGACCCGGTCATTTCTCGCCGGTGGCTGGGGAACGGAAGTGGTGGTGACTGTGGCGGTGGCATGGGCGGTGGTGATTATTGTTGTATCGGGATTTGGGATCGGTGTTTGAGTGTATGTGACCAATTATTTATTTATCTGTGACCAAACACACTCAACTGTGACTTACAAATTGTGACCAAGTACTAATTTGTGACCTAAAAATTTGATAATATGTGATTGGAAAAATTTATGTGACCAAGCACACTCAACTGTGACCTACAAATTGTGACCAAGTACTCATTTGTGATCTAAAAATTTGATAATATGTGACCGGAAAAATTTATGTGACCATAATTTGTGATCTCGATATAATATGTGACCTATAAAATTTTTTGATATGTGACCATTTAATTTTGAAATGTGACCATAAAATAAGTAACGTAACTTTTAAATGTTGTGATTGTGACCGATGAACAAATCGTGACTTTTAAATTTTTAAGTTGTGACCGATTCACTAATTGTGACCTACGAAAATTAAATTGATTTAATAATTCATTAATTATTAATTAAAAATTTAAAAAACCTGATTTGTGAATTTTCAAACTTGTTTTTGTATTTTTGAAAAGGTGTAAAGTAAACACCTTAGAAACGTAATGTTCCCAGACAATTTATGGATATCTTACAATAAAAATCCAAAAGACCAAAAATATTTTATGGAAATAGGGTTAATATTTCAAGGATTGAAGGCGGTTATAAAACAACTGTTAAAAAATAAATCCTACTCAGTACTCTTCTTAATCATGATATCTCATTCTTTTGATAAAATAATATCTTTTTTTTTTAAATAAAAAATAAAAAATGCCATTTGAGATATATGAACTTGGGCCTAACTCCATTCTTGTAAGGACACCACTGGCACTTACTTAGCAATAATTCTTAAAACAGTGATCCATTTCTTCATTCTATGCGTCTCACAGCCTTTCCACTAGGCCTTTACCTTTGAGGAGTCACTCATGGCTTATTTTAAAAACAGTTTAAATTTTAATTTGGAGTTAAGACATGCTCTTATCATATACTCAGCATGAAACATAAAACTTTACAAAAGAAATACAAAATCATGAAAATTTATAAATAGAAATTGTTCTTATATATATATGAGCTAGCTCGACTAGATATGATAAGGCTCGAGTCGAAAGTTCGAGACAAGCCTAGATTTTTTGGTCGAACAAAAGTTCGGCTCAGCTCAGACAAAAAAGGCCTGAACCGTTTTTACTTGAGCCGAACCTTAAGTTTCGTCTCTCGAGCTGGCTCGGCCTGTTGACATCCTATTGTCAACAAAAGTTCGACTCAGCTCAGACCAAAAAAAGCCTGAACCGTTTTTACTTGAGCCGAACCTTGAGTTTCGTCTCTCGAGCTAACTCGGCCTGTTGACATCCTATCGTAGGATGATTTGCTTGAAGACTTTGAGATAAGACTACACATTAGTGTACATGGGCATTTTTTTTATATAATAAATAATTAAGTTAAAAACAAAAGCAATTGTTGCATTCAAATAGCCGCAATATGCAACATCCACGAACTCTGTATTTATCTAAGGGTCTGTTTGATTGCAATGGTGGAAAATAGGTGGAAATAAAATGTTTTACAGGGAAAGGATTTTCTTAGAAAATGTTTTATAGGGAATTATAATTAAGTGTGTTTGATTGGTATAATTTTTCATGGAAAATGTTGAAAGTTTGAAATTCGTTTGACTTCTTTTTTTATGAAAATTGTCCATTAAAGTGATAATATTTTTTAATATTGGGTCTAGAATTTGTTCCAATTGTCAAAAATAAAAAAAATAAAAAAATTTGAAAAAAAAATAATCATACCGAATATCATTTTAATGTTGATGTGATGAATAACGGTCATATTTTTAATTTTAATGAGAAAATAATGTAGATCAAACGGGGGTGTATACTTTTCTATTTCGTTTTGTTGTCCTTCATTTTTCCTATTAGCTAAATATTGACTTACTCTCATTTTTCCTCTTAGTTGAAGTGTGTGCTTTTCGACCGAGCTTCTATAGAATTATGTCAAATGGATATTTATAGGCAAGATGATGAGAACATTGTTGATGATTTTGTTTAATATTTTAGCCTTTAGTTAAGGTATATCATCTTATATAGGCTCATATAATTTTATTCCGTGGGACTAAAGCATGGACAAAAGCCCGTGCTTATGAATAACATGAGCGATATTTATTTCTATTTTCATTTTCTCTCTTTTATTGTTCATCTTAATTTTCTACAAAAGAATTAAATTGTAATTAGTATAACATTTTTTTTTTCTTTTTTCCTTTTCATTCAACTTTTTATGAAAAAGAAAAAGATCAACGTGTAATTAAATTTTATATAAAAAAGGAATAATGTATAATTAAACTTTAAATATATTTTATTGCATCGGAAAGAGAAAAGGGAATGGTGGGGATCGAGCTTGCACCTCCTAATGTGAGAACTTTCCATAGTTGCACCATATTGAATATTCATGCGAATTATATTTTAAATGAAAGTTTTTAAAAAATTTTAAATTTTTTTTAAAAAAAAATTTAGAAGTTTTAAATAAAAATTTATAAAAGTTTCATACTTACATTAAGTCCTTGTTTGAATACTATTATTTGGGAAAAACAATGTTTATAATATTTATTTTTAGAAGAATGTTTGGTTAAAAAGTAGAAAAATTTGAATTTAGGTTCAAAATAGTAAATGTATAAGTGAAAGTGAGACATCGTTTGATCCCTATTTTTTTAAAATATATTTTTCTTAACCACACATTCTTTAATAAAATAATATTACACACAATTCAATTTTTATTTTTTTCATTTAACCCATATTTTTCATCAATACACTATTCCAAAATACATAATACACAAAAATGAGATTCAAACAGACCCTGAATATGTAGGAAAAATAGTTTTTTAAATAATAGTTGTTAAACAGAGGCTAATTCTATACAAATTTAATAAAATTTCACCAAATTCACAAAAGTCGACAACATAAAAAACTCTAAAAATCTTTAAAACTCCCAATTAAATATACCTCTTAATTTTTTTAGTTAACATAAAGTTTAAAAGAATATAAAAGAAATTTAAAGATAAATATTAGTAGTGGAAGAGTTTAAAGTAATAGATTAATTTTGTTTTATTTTCTGTTTATTTTAAAAAATAAAAATAAAAAATGCTATAAATTATTTTTAAAAGATGAATAAGGAATGATGAATGAAAATAGACGTTCTTTTTATTTATTGATGATTAAGAATTTTAAAAGAATTATCGTTGTTTTTATCATTTTCAAGTCTTTTTCTATTTTCGATTTTTCAAAACAGTGAAAATGTATTTTCTTTCCTATTTTCTAAAACGCGTTTTTGAAAATTAGTTAAAAATTTACAAAGAAAATTCAAAACGATAAATTTTGAATTTTTTTTAGTTATAATCAAATAAAAATTTTCAAAACGAGTTTTGGGTGCTTTCAAAATAATTTTTTAAAATGTTAAAAGGGACGTGTTTTCAACAATATCAAAATAAATTTAAAACTCAAAACTAAAATGCAAAGAGAATTTTATGTTTTTATTTCATTTTCATTTTTTGGTAACAAAAATAATTGGAAATAGCGAAATACCAATAATTTTCCTCCTCCGACAATTAAGAAATAAATAATGAAGCTTAAGCCGACGATACCTAGGGTTTAACGGGAACCTCGCTCTGAAGAACTCGAGACTCATCAATGGCTGATCAAAGTATCCAGCACCAAGTAGAAGACAATAAAAATGAAACAGAAGGAGAACAAGACTACGGCATTTTATTGTACTACAAGTACACCACAATTCCTAACCTTCAAAACCTCTCCGATTTCTATCACTCCAATTGCAGCTCTCTCTCCCTCCTAGGCCGCGTCCGCCTTTCCTCTCACGGCGTTAATGTTACAGTAAGTTTAGTTCTTGTTTCATTATAATTTTTGATTTGAGTGATGTTGCCCTCTTTGTTTTTGTTTTTACTTTGATAGTCTTTTTTGTCTATGTAATGATTTTTTTATTTTTTATTTTTGGAGAAATGGGGCTTCAAGTTCTTACTTTACGGCGGGGGACTATCAATAGCAAGAAAAAAAGTAGCAATATGAAGATTGTTGCCTCTTTGTTTTTAATTTGAAAATGTCTTTTGTGTGTGTGTGTGTGGGGGGGGGGGGGGGGGCTTCAAGTTCTTATTTATCTGGGATGGAACACTCTCTTGACGATAAGTTAATATAACGATGAGCTATTATGAGCGTCTTATTTGGGTATGAATCATGAGTTTATTGTTGATACGGGTTTCCACTTTTGGTGTTTAGGTTGGTGGGAAATTGAAGGCATTGAAGAAGCACATTGAGGAACTGGAGTCCAATTCATTGTTTGAAAGGACAGATTTCAAGCTCGCATCATGCCATGAGCCGTTGAATGATCAAGTTGCTAAGGAATGTGGATTTACTTCTCTCTCTATCCGGATTGTAAAGGTTATATGAATTTTAATACAGTTATTTGCGTTTTTATGTTTTGGAAGCTATGTGTGAAAATTACTGGATAGAAGATCAATGTAAACATTACCGGAAACTGGTATGGAACATTATTTGCTCATCAGAAATTGATTTAGTTACTGCTTAATTTGTGAATGATATGTAAGGAAGTTTTAATTGTTGGTCCTCATTTATTGTATGAGAATCCATTTTTCAAACTAGCTTGCTGGATTTTTTTGCTAACATTATATATTCGAGCTTATCTTACATTGTATTTGGTTTTCTACTTTACGGTTAGTCATTTTCTTCCTCATTTTTTTAGCTGAAACTGGATTTTCTCCTCTTGCCTAGGAATTGGTATCTTTAAGTTCTCACCCACTTTTGAAGTCTCCAGACATTTCAAATGCTGGAAAGCATCGAAGTGCAGCTGATTTCCACTCCCTGCTTCAGAATGCTGGTAGTTTTTCTTCATGTCTCATCAGACTCTTTTTTCTTCTTCTCTGTTCTGTGCCTGTACTTTTGGAATAATACATTTTTTGGCTGGTTGGGTATGGATCAACGCAATCCAAGTATGCCAAGGAGAATGGAAGGGTACATTGACCAACCCTTTCTTTTACATGACAGAGCTTTGATTTTATCAGTGCTATATGATTTATTTCAAGTTGTTTTTAACAGTCTCACTACATTGTTTAATGTATTGGAGTTCGTCTGTGATATTTGACGCTTGACGTTAAGGATGGAAAATACAGAAGTTATTGTGGACAAATTTTAATTTTAGATTTTTTTCCAGGAAAATTTCAAGAAAAAGAGAGTTTTGGTTCTGATAAAAAACTAGTACTGGTAGATGCAAGGAATTTGTACGAGACAAGAATCGGAAAGTTCCACGCTCCAAATGTGGAAACATTGGATCCAGAAATCAGGCAGTATAGTGATCTGCCCTCTTGGATAGATGGCAACTCTGAGCGATTGCGAGGAAATAATATCCTCATGTGAGTCCTCTGAAACCAAGATGATGAAACTTTCGATGTTTGTCCTTCCCTCACCTCAATCTAATTTTCTTGCACTATTAAACTTCAATTTCTTGTCCATATCTTACTTTTAATGGATAACAATGGTTCATGGGTTATTCATTTGATAGAACTCTAGAAAGATCATTGTTTATTGTACTCGTATCTATTGTGCATTTTGTTGGTTTCTTGAGCTGGTGGTGTCTTGGAATCTTATTTTTACAGCTCTGTTAGATACATTCTTGTATTTTCTGCCCGTGGTGGCATTACTGTAACTTTTACTGTGTTTGACGTAATCTGTTATCCTCCCTTTCCTTTTTAAAATTTTTTATGGTATTCTATTGTGTTTTCCCTTCATACTTTATCCTCATCAAAAAAATTAGTGAAGGCTTAAGTGGCTTCCTGAAAATACAATTGAAAGACTTACCAATCGCACAATGCACATACTTTGTTTGTTTGCCGGTACAGGTACTGTACTGGAGGAATTAGATGTGAGATGGCATCAGCCTATGTCAGGTCTAAAGGAGCTGGTTTTGAAAATGTGTTTCAGGTGAGCTATTTTGAGAATTGAGCTATGGCTGTATTCAGTGTTCTATATATGTTATTACTATTGTATTATGTGAAGTCAATGAAGAAGCAATCAGTTTGCACTGAGATGAATTGATGCTGATAACTGTTCTTCCAGAATGACTAAGCTCTGGGTTTTTCCTGTTCTTTTCTGATAATATATTTCCTTCTGAAAATTACTTACACACGACTCGACATGAAGAGAGAGAATATTAAGAAAAACAATTAGTTTCCATATATCATAAGTGCAAGAGGAATGTTTGGCTTACAATCTGCTAAATGCTGATATTTTGATTTCGAAGAGATGTATCCACATTACCACCATATAAATTCTGTGATGCTTTTCAGAAAGGCAATTTCTTGATTTGTTATCCATTGGCACCTTAAGTTTCTATTTCCGATTATTTATACTTCACGGGGATACTATATGTAAGACTACAAAGTTTATTCCTCAAGTTTCCCTGGCTGTACTTAATCTTTAAATATTACAAAAGTCTGCTTTTCTTTCTGCGCCTTGCCACCTTCTCCCTTCTCCTCCCTGGATGGAGATGATAGGCAGTCCTCTCTTTGTGAACATGTTTTTTGATCAGACATCTTTAGGATCATTTATTGTCGTCTATGCAATTTTAAGTTGTTTTCATACCTGAACTTACCTGTTTGAAGTGTTCTTTTTTGTGCTGCTCCTGCCAATTAATTCAAAGGCGCACAATCTAGAAACAAAAGTTTACAACAATAAAGTTGAAACTCAATTAACCACAAAAATATGACACTTATTTTTCTAAAGTAACCATGCAGGTGACATAGTCAAAGTTTAAGTCAACAAATTTTTGACAGTATTGTTTCAAGATCAAAAGACGGTCATTTTACGAGTAATATTTTGTTGTTAAGCCTTCGGGTGGTTGACTTGTCTAATAAGATTTTGATTGTATTTAAACTGGAATGGAATGAGATGGAAACTATGAAACTAGTTGTGGTACTATATTTTGTTTGTACCCGTTGTTAAGTGTCTTCCCTGTTTTTGATAAACTATATGTAACTCTTTAGTCAAACAGGTAAGGAGTAAAGAAATTCGAGCTGTTCTTGTTAATTATGCTCATACTTGTTGCAAATGTTGATTTCTTTCAGTTATTTGGTGGGATTCAGAGATATTTGGAACAATTTCCAGATGGTGGCTTTTTCAAAGGAAAGAATTTTGTTTTTGACCATCGGTACGTTTTGAAACTTACCTGCTTCACCGTATACGGATCAATTTTTCTTGTCTATATTCCTCATTCGGATCTATTTCCACATAATTCATTTTTCGTTACACTCCTGCATTAGTGTTGTTAAACTGTAATTTCATAAAGAAAACACCAATTTTCTACATTTGTATCCGAAGCTTTGATTAAATTCATTTTTCGATACTAACTTTCTGAGACCCTATTGCTCTGTCCACTAAGGTTAGTATGAATGTGCAGTTTAGATATTAGTCTCATGCTTTAGCAAATAAATTATTTGCAAAGAATTTAGCTTTGGTGATCTTTAGACTTGTTATTCTAGGGTTTCAGTTGGGAGCTTAGATACAGATACATTGGGAACTTGCCTTCTGTGTAGCACTACATTTGATGATTACTCTGCACGCAGCCGGTGCAGTTACTGTAGGATGCTCGTGTTAATCTGTGACAGTTGCCGGGTATGTGCTTCTCAAGACCACTTGTTAGTACATGCAAAAAATCCTCGTGAGATTGAAATTTTTAGTAAGCCTAAATTTGTTATAACTGTTCTTCTTAGGAACAAGAATCTTCGTATGTTTGTGAACTGTGTCAGAAAAATGGCAAGCTAGTTGCATCTATTTCCACAGCTGTAGATGGTATGTCAGGAGACGTATTATCACCAGTAGCACTCGAAGCTAATCCTAACTTGGATCAAATCGGGCACTCACCTTCCATGTCATGCAGGAATGGTAAGGTCTGTATTCTTTAACTAGTATGGCGACATATATATAGTGTAACTGCTGGCTCAGAGGACACTTTCTCCAAATTATCATAAGCAACCTGACCAAGAACAGATTGTGTGAGATTTAAAGCGTGTTTGGCTATGCTTAAAACATTTACTTACAAGTTAATAAGTAAAATAACGAGTAAATTTCAAAATGAATAATTTGTATAAACGGTCAAAGTTGGAAATAATTAAAGTTACTTATTTTGAAGTTGAGTTACCAGTTAAGTTACTTGTTTTTCTTAGAAGTATGGAAGAGGCAACTTATCTGAACTTGTTTGAAAACCAAAATATATAAATGAATTTTATTCTTTGTTAAGCATAACCAAACTTGCTGTTAGTCAGTTTTCTTGTTCACTTTCTCCTTTTGGCTTCAACTACTGTATATCTAGAAGAGTTAATTAAAAAAAATAGAAATTGTCTGGTGCTGCACAGACCAACATGCTGCAAGTACTAAACCTATGAGAAAGCTGCGGATTTTATGCTTGCATGGCTTCCGGCAGAATGCTTCCAGTTTCAAAGGAAGAACAGCATCATTGGCAAAGAAACTCAAAAACATTGCCGAGCTCGTTTTTATCGATGCACCGCATGAATTACCTTTCATTTACCAACATTCTCTGCCTGATCAAAATTGTGAATCAGTTCGATCGGAGGGAAGTCCACCTTTCATTAATTGCAACAGAAAGTTTGCATGGCTGGTAGCAGCTGATTATAATGGAAAGAGTGATGCTGAATGGAAGATGGCAAAAGTTCCATTTGACACTTTGCAATATCAGCAGCAAACTGAGGGCTTCGACCAATCGCTTCAATATCTAAAGACTATATTTTTGCAAGCAGGGCCATTTGATGGGATACTGGGATTCTCACAGGGGGCTGCAATGGCTGCTTTAGTTTGTGCAAAACAAGGGAAGTTAAAGGGTGAGATTGACTTCAAATTCGTGATTTTATGCTCTGGATTTGCTGTTAATATGTCAGAGTACTCCGAGGGATCAATCAATTGCCCCTCGCTTCATATTTTTGGCAACAATGAGGGTAATGATAGACAGATAGAAAGCCTGGCCAGCAGACAACTCGCGTCCTTCTTTAAATTTGGCTGCTCCGTGATTATCGAACACGACCTTGGTCATATAATCCCCACAAGATCTCCACATATTGATGAGATGAAAGATTTTCTTCGACAATTTCTCCAGTTCAACCCTTGATTTATTGAATTGCTGGTTGCAAAGATCACCATTGGGGCCTTAATTTATTTACCTTTGAAATGAATTGATAGGTATTTGTATCAAATTTGTTTTGGTTTAATTCCGTTGTTTTTGTTCAACTTTCACCACTCTCATTGTAACTCATTCTTACTGTCTTGTATCCTCCCCTCCCTCTAAATTTAGTTCGTTAACAATTCTTGGCTCGGGTTTGGATCAGTTGGGAACTTTTTGCTCCTGTTTGGCACTAATTAAAATCTAAATTTTAATATAAGTTAAAGTCAACAATTAATTTTAGTTACATATTTTATGGGATTCACTATTTTTTAATAACATATTTTATCAAAATTTATTAAAAAACTGATTTTAATTTCCACCAAATTGGGATTTTATTTGGATAGAAAATAAATAACATTGTTAATTTGATTATATATATTAAAAAAAAAAAAAAATAGAAATTTAGCCTGTTTGGCTCCATTAAAATGTGGTTTTTTTTTTTTTTTTAAAAATAAAATGTATATTGGAATAACAATTTTTTGAAAAATGTGTGATTAAAAAATGTATATTGGAATAATAAATTTTTATGTTTGTGGATATTCAGTTCCTCGAAAACTCAAATAGAGATCAAGGCTCCATTCGAAGGAACGTACAAAAGAGATTATATTTGAGCAATCACTCGAGCTAGCTTTGAATTGTTTTTAAATCACGAGTTTGTTTTTTTGTGCCGCCTATACGATTGGTTGATCAAATTGTATTAAATTAAATTTCCACCATAAAGAAACTATCTTCAAGATCGAATTTTATTCAATATCTCAACTCATCGACACGATAACCATTCACGTCTTTTTTCTCAATTTTTGATGACTTGTTTCTTCAAATTATTAGAAGAGAGAGAACATTTATATTGGCACACACAATAACTAGTTTGGTGTTGCCCAATTATACAATAGCTCCTTATGTATGGTGAAGGAACAATTATAATATCTTGGCATGTTCCCTCGCAAGACTCTGTGTTCGGGGTGCAACTATATTGAAATGTAGTTTTGCAAATCCTGTAAGCCAAACAATCTGCATACAAGAAATAAATAAATAAATAAATAAATGCATTTTATTTTTCTTTAATTATTTTAAATTAAATAATAATTCGTTTAAATGCGAAAAAAAGTAAATAAATTAATCAATACCTGAGGCTAAAAATACAAGGAATATCACTAAGAAAAATGATTTTAAAAGCTTTGCCATTTTGAATTCCTTCCACCTGTGAAATTAAATATAAAATATGATCCTGAAAGTTGTGTTCCATTTCTCTGTTTATATAGAGTTGATTATCCACAAGTTACAGCAATCCATAACAGATTTTTGAATATTTGTTAATTACTTAAAATCTAAAAGTAGATTTTGTGAGTCAATCGTGTTAATACTTATGTATTAATCATGGGTTTATTGTAGTTTCCAAAATCGACGTGGATTACAAAATATTTTGTCCGGTTATTTACCGTAATATTACGTTATATATACAATCTAAAAGTAGATTTTGTAGGGGATGTTTAATAGATATTATTGAGAAAATAATGTATTTTAAATAGTGAAATATGTTGTTAAAAAGTAAGAAAAAGTCAATATGTGATGAAAAATATTATTTCATTGACATGGATGCTTTTCTTTGATAATTCTCTTACTCAACCTCGAGTTATTGAGTTCCGTGTTGCAACGAAGATCACCGCATGATTCCACCCGATTCTCAATTTGAGTGCAAGAAACAAAATTTAATTTAGTTCTAATACTTTTTCTATAATCTTTGGAGGTAAATCTACTATTAAGTTAATTTATATGTATTAATATTATAAGAATTCGCTGTATTCATAATCATAACTTATGGGTTAAGAATCCATACTTGAAAGAATGTATTTCAAGACTTTTTTATGGTTGAGAATCACATTGCATCTCATCCAAAATATGCATTTTCTTGTTCTATAATGGTCTCAATCTTATCTATACAAATTATACAAATTATCTATAATAAAATTTACTTAATAATTATAAGTAAATTTAGTCAAACACGCATTAAATAAAATATTTAATTTGACAATAAAATATTTACATTTCATGAATGTCATGTAAAGAGTAATTAATAATCGTAGTGTCTTTAATACAATTTGAACAATTAATCATTGGACCTAGGTTAAGATTCAAATTAGAGCCAGACTAATGCTAATATTTGGATCAAAACTCTACAATTTATTCCGAATGTTTTCATATGGGCTAAGAGATAGTATTGGGCTACATCCCAGCACTACCCCCGCTACCTCCGCCCACGACTGTGGTGTACAGATACATCACATAAAAATATGGCAAAATATATCACGGCAATAACATAACAAAGTTCTTTATACTATAGTTGTGATTATTAATATTTACCCCCATTAGTTCTATCTATGTTAACACTTGAATAATTTGAGTACTCATAAGTTAATAACAATAATACCCCATTTGCGGGATCGAATTAGGGGTCAAATGTGACTTTAAATACTAAAAACGAGAGCTTTGGAATTTTTGGTTGGGGTGGGGAGGTCAACACCTGGGGAGCCCCACGTCGATTATAGGGTTTCTACGATCTTATAATTTTTTGCATATATAAAATAATTAATTAGAGATAAGTACATTTTTTTTCATGTCGAGCAGCTAGCTTATACAACCCGTGTGATTTTCAAATGAAAAAATAAAATAAAAAAATACCCTATTTGACGAAATTGCATTGTAAAATAAATTTCCACTATAAAGAAACAATTGTAAGAATAATGTTTTATTCAATACCTCAATCAATTGACATGATGACCATACATGTCTTTTTCTCATTTTTTGTTTGCTTTTTTCTTCAGCTTATTAGAAGGGAGAGAACATTTTATATTCGCACACACAATAACTATGCCCGTCCAGTTCACCAACTCTGCAATAGCTATTTATATATAATGTTGGAAAAATTATAACATCTTTGCATGTTCCCATGCTCTCAAGGGTGGATCCAAACCGTGTCTTGTGGGGTCAAAAATGAGAATTCTAAAATATTTAGAACTACATATCATTAATGAAAATAAGTCGATACGCTATTACAATTGTAGCATACGCGTTTTCATACTTTGAAAATGTCGTATAATTATATCGTCTTAACGACAAATCTCCAAATTGTTTCTGTGGACACAAGTGATTTCAAGGCTGACATGGACCCCTCTGTACATATGCTCTTCTAATTTCATCCTAAACATTAACATTATAACTCACAATTGGAGTTCTTAATTCATGATCCGAAAGCAGTTGTGCTAAATCAATTTTATCCAGAACATCTCTTTTTCTCCTAGTATTTGATTTTTCTCGACAATCTTTTTCTTTTTGAACACTCGTTGCAATAATAATTTCCTCAACACTCGAAAATATAGATTTTCGTTAAAAATATTTCTCCATGCCTGTTAAAAAATAAATTCAATACATAAATAAACAAATAAATATCATTTTTCATCAAAAATAACATTAGACTCATAATAAACAACAATTACTTTCACAAACAATTCTATTTTAAATCATCAAGTTAGAAAAATTGACAAATACTTCACTACAATATTTCTAATTTCTCAAATCCAAACTAGTGAACTATCAACTACTAAATTCCAGATACATTTTAGAAATTAGAAGAATCGGTAACTAATATGCTCGAATTAGCTTCAATTCAATTGAAAATCCAATACCTAAATTAATTGAAAAATAGATTGAAGACGAGAGACGAATTCACCGTGCGTATGGAAAAATTAGGAATTTCAGATTTTAGAATGGAGGATATCAAAGTCACTGCCTTATGAGTCATAGTATATTAGTTGGGTTGGATCAATCAATGAATTATGAATTAATGGGTTGGTGTAGAGTGTAATTGGACTTGGACTTGTGAGTTGTAGATTGGACTGCTCTTGGATAAGTGGTAAGTGTCAGGTAAAAAAATAAAATAAAATAAAATAAATTGTGGGGTCATTTGACCCAACATGACCCCATGTGGTCCGCCCCTGCCTGCACTGTGTAGTGTTTGGGTAGCATGTATAGTGAAATGTAGTTTTGCAAATCCTGTAAGCCAAACAATCTGCATACAAAATAATGATAATAATAAATACATTTTAATTTGTTTAATAATTCTAAACTAAAAAATAATTCATGAAAATGAGAAATAGTAATTAAATCGGTCAATACCTGATGCTAAAAATACAAGGAATGTCACTAAGAAAAATGATTTTAAAAGCCTTGCCATTTTGAATTCTTTCCACCTGTGAAATTAATATAAAATATGATCCTGAAAGTTGTGTTCCATTTCTCTGTTTATATAGAGTTGATTATCCACAAGTTAAAGCATTCTTTTGCATATTTGTTAATTACTTACAATCTAATGCCCTATTTGGTACATATTAAAATTAGATTTTAATTTAAGTCAAAGTCAAACAATCAATATTAACCATATCTTTTATGAGTCCCACAACTTTTCAACCACGCATTTCAAAATTTTTTATTACAATCTACAAAAATCTAATTTTATTCCATACCAAACAGCGTATAAAAGTTGTGAGTCTAGTCATGTTAATACTTATGTATTAATCATAGGTTAATTGTAGTTTCCAAAATCGAGGTGGATTACAATAGATCTTGTCCAATCATTTACTGTAATATTATCTTTGTTAATGTATATACATATATACACAATGTACATGTTAGTTAGTCCCACAATAATTAGAATGTAAAATATTCCTCTCAAGTTAAACTATAAATATGACGCCTCTCTTGTAAACAAATCACACTATTCAATACAATTCTATTCTCTTTGTATTGTTTTATTTTTGCTTTTAAATTCAACTTGGTATCAGAGCTATTATTCTTAGTGGTTTTCGATATATCAAGAGTTGAGTATGCTCTGTGATTGCCACTATTAGTGGATCCTGCACATCAAAAAAACTTCTTGTATATCCCCATCATACTTGTTGAGTCGTCACTATAGTCAGAGTCTTATTCTCCATCGATGTCATCTCAGCCACCATTCCATCAGTTCAGTTCGGTTTATGTTATTATTATTTTTCTTTGTCCTTCTCTAGTTCGTTCACATTATGGAGCATCTTGAGGCTTCACAACCCATTGCCATTATCATGGAAGGACTCAACTACAACATATGGACTCAGGCTATGTCAAGCTTTCTTAAGGGCAAAAAACTATGGCGCTATGTCACTGGTGATATCATTGAACCAGAGAAACTCGTTGGAGAAGACAACACAAAATACATAGACCGTCTCAAAGAGTAGGATAGCAAGAACGACCAAATTATCACTTGGATTTGCAACACGTGTGTACGCTCTATCAGTCTCCAGTTTGGTAGATTCAAGACTGCCAAGTCATTATGGAATTTTCTACAGAAACGCTACACCACCACAGATCTGTCTAATCAATACCAACTTCTAGGTACTCCACATCGTATGCAACAACAACCTGGGCAATCCATCAATAGTTTCTTATCTGAGATGCACTATGTTTAGGATCAACTTGCTTCATTAGAACCAGAGTTTACAGATGCTAAAAATGCTAAGAAATTTTCGGACTATCGAGATCAGCAACACTTGGCCCTCTTTTTCATGGCCCTCACTAATGAGTTTGAGCATATTCGTGCATCTCTCCTTCACTGCAATCCCTTATCTACTTTAGATCAAGCTGTTACTGAACTTCTTTCGGAGGAAACTTGTCTTGCCCCTCGCAAAACAACCTCTATAGATACTGTCTTCGCCACTCCCAGAGGACCTCAACCCAACAACAAAGGGCATTCATCTGGATCTTTTCAACACAATAACAAAGGACATCCATCTAGATCTTCAACATTCTGCAATTACTGCAACCAGGACATATTCTCTTGGAATGCCCGATTCGAGTTTGTCAATTCCGTCAGAAGCAAGCCTCATGTCATCTTCAGAGTGATTGTTTTCAAAACCCCAACATACACTCCCAGCAATACATGTCTCACGGTACTTCTGTCGCCACTACTGATGAAGGTTCATCATTCACTACTTCCAGTGAGACGTTTTCTACCTCTAACATAGAGGAAATTGTCAAACAAGTCCTTGCTCATTCTGGTAATATACCCTCTACTGCTATGTCAATCACCTCAGGTAATTCATCCTGGTTCTTCAACTCTGCATGCTGTAATCACATGACACCTGATTCCACTATATTTGCCACCAAACATCTTGTTAATCATACTCCGACTATTCAAGCTGCTGATGGTTCTTCTATGACTGTGAGTCATATCGTAAAAATATCGATATTAAACACTTTTTTTCCTGATACTTACTGTATTCCCCAATTTACTCTCAATCTTATATTTGTTGGTCAATTATGTGACTTCGGTCTAACTGTCCTCTTTTCTGCTTCTGGTTGTTGTGTGCAGGATCCAAAGACGAGACAAACTCTTGGTATAGGCCGTAAGGTTGAACAACTCTTTGAGCTCATCAATCTTCACCTTCCATCCCGTTTCTCCTCATTAGTTTAAACAGCAGCCCCATTCTCATCTACCCCATCCATTAGTCTCTAACATTCTCTTCTGGGTCACGCTTCTATTGGTCGTCTTCAATATTTAGCATCTAGTGGTCATTTAGGACTTGTTAATAAAGAACAATTTGATTGTCTTCCTTGTCAACTTGCAAAACAATCGGCATTGCCATTTTACAAAAGTGATTCATTTCTTCTGTACCATTTGATATGATTCACTTTGATGTTTGGGGTCCGTCTCCCACTCTTACTATGGGAGGCTCTAAATATTTTGTCATTTTTGTTGATGATTACTCTCATTACACTTGGATATTTCTTATGCGCAATCGAATCTGAATTATCTTAGTTGTACTTTGATTTTGCTACCATGGTCAAAACTCAATTTTCTTGCAATATCAAAGTGTTTCATGCCGACAATGCTGTTGAATACACAGACTATAAAGTCCTTAACTTTCTTCACCAACATGACACCCTTCCTCATCGTTCATGTCCAGGCACTTCTCAACATAATGGGCGTGCTGAATGCAAACATCGAGACATTCTCAATACTGTTCGTACTCTTCTCATATCTGCTTCATGTCCTGAACGCTTTTGGGATGAAGCTGCTCTTACAGCTATTTATACCAAGAACCGCGTGCCTTCTCCCATCACTGGGAATCAATCACCATTTGAGCATCTTTATGGGCACCCTCCTTACTATAACACTCTTAAGGTATTGGTTGTACCTGCTTTGTTCTTCTTCATCCTCATGAACGCACCAAATTGGAATCTAGATCTCGATTATGTTGTTTCTTGGGATACGATGTTGAACACAAAGGCTAAAGATGTTGGGATCCTTACTCCAAACGTCTCCGAGTATCTCGTCATGTTGTTTTCTGGGAACACAAGATGTTCACCTCCATATCCAAGTTTCACCTGCCGTATGACAACACTTCTCTCCTATTCACTGATCTCTCCACAGATCTTTTTCCTAACACTCTTGAGATGAACTCTTTCTCTGAGTCAACAACTCCACCAACACATCATCTCTCTCTCTCTCTTAGATATGTCATTGCCAACTGACATGTCTACAGATCCCTCATTTGAGTTATCCACCTTACTCTCTTCTAAAAAACTTGTCTCTTCCGATGGATCCGCTCCAACAGCTTTTGATCTCCCTACTCGACGAAGTGACAATGTAAAAACTCCTTCTGTTAATCTTCGTGACTTTGTTGTATTTTCTACTATTCTTTCTCACCATGAACCTCACTCTTATCGTAAAGCTAGTTCTGATCCTCTTTGGCAGAAAGCAATGAATGATGAACTACAGGCACTCAAAAACACTCATACTTGGGATCTAGTGGATCTACCAAAAGGCAAACATGATATGGGATACAAGTGGGTCTACAAGATCAAAACTTACTCTGATGGGTCCATTGGTCTGTACAAAGCTTGCTTGGTAGCTAAAAGGTTTACCCAGGAGTATGGGATTGACTATGAGGAGACCTTTGCCCCGGTTGCTCGCATCACTTCAGTTCGCAGCCTAATTACAGTTGCCGTCGTTTGTCATTGGGAATTGTTTCAGATGGATGTGAAAAATGCATTTCTTAATGGTGAACTCACCGAAGAAGTTTATATGTGCCCTCCTCCTGGTTTTCATCATCTTTCGCATCACGTCTGCAAACTTCGTCGGGCTCTATATGGTTTCAAGCAAGCTCCTCGGGTTTGGTTTGCCAAGTTCAGCACCATTGTTGGAGATTCTGGGTTCACTTCCAGCTTACATGATTCTGCTCTTTTCATTCGCAAAACAGACCAGGGTTCTATCCTTCTTCTCCTCTATGTTGATGATATGATCATCACTGATGATACAGAGGCTGTTCAATCCAGTACAGAGGCTAGTATTGAGCCCTTGTTGATACAACTCGAACTTCTTTGGCTTCGCTGGTTACTTGAAGACATGGGCGTCACTCATTCTACTTCCACTATCATAAGTTATTATAATCAAAGTACTATCCAAATTGCTCACAATGATGTATTTCATGAACGCACAAAACACATTGAGATTGATTATCACTTTATACGTCATCATCTCACCCGTGGGACTATTGGACTATTATCAGTTTCTTCAGCATCAAACTGGTGATATCTTCACTAAAACACATCCTCCTGGACGCCTTCAGGATTTAGTTTCCAAACTCAAGTTGGTCTCCATTTTACCTCCTTGAGTTTGAGGGGGGCTTTTAATGTATATACATATATACGCAATGTACATGTTAGTTAGTCCCACATTGATTAGAAAGTAAAACATTCCTCTCAAATTAAACTATAAATAGGATGTCTCTCTTGTAAACAAATCACACTATTCAATACAATTATATTCTCTTTGTATTATCTTATTTTCTCTCTTAAATTCAACTATCTTATATATACAATCTAGTTAATAATTATGTATTAATCATCTACTTAATATTTGTCATGTTTTTTAAAATTGGATAAGACCATTTAGTCATATATTTTTCGACGATCAACATATATATCTCATTGAGATCGAAGCTTTTCTTCAATAATTCTCTTATTCAACTCTTTGAGTTATTGAACAGACGGTTTCAAATAAGATAAAAAATGGTTGTCCCCGATTTTCAATTCAAGCGCAAGAAACAAAAATTTAGTTCTAATACTTTTTTTATAATCTCTCGAGGTAAATCTACTATTGATTTAATTTATATGGATTAATATATGTATGAAGTGGAACCAGATTAATTACATAATGATAAGTGTATTTTATATACTTATTCAAGGACTTAAATAAAGACATTTTATAGTTCTTTAATTGAAATATTATCTAATTTGTTATGCATTGTGTTTAATGTGTAAAACTCTTGATTTGATAACTAATTGGAGAAACAAGCTAAAAATAGAGAAGAATTACGAAATTCAAAGTGTGGGGACTAAAGTAAAAATATTCAAAAGTTGTGACGAACCTCACAATTAAGATTTGATAGTTCTAAGTGTCAATTGATAAGAAAAGAAATCAAATGATGAAATTATTCAAGGTATTATCAAATATCAATTTACGGTCAAAAGAGTTAAGCTTCGAATTTTCTACATCAAATTGAGACTCATTTTTGGCATAGCAAATGCTCAAATTAGAAAATGATATCTAAATACGAATTGTATTCCTTTGAGTTAGCTTTTCAACACACTTTGAATTGCCTCAATCGGATATCGGGAGATAAAATTATAACAAATACTGAAAATTGTTCAACTATTCGCACCTAGACCTATAGAGGAGGTTCGTGCGTCCTCTACTTCTGAAGCCACTTGAAGAGCCCCAAATCAGCCAAGCGCATGCCCTGGCTATGCCTAGGTGGTTGCCTTAGGCTAAATTTGGGAAATTTGAGTTTA
Source organism: Fraxinus excelsior (assembly GCA_019097785.1). NCBI lineage: Eukaryota > Viridiplantae > Streptophyta > Magnoliopsida > Lamiales > Oleaceae > Fraxinus > Fraxinus excelsior. Next base: position 26,313,111 of record CM032633.1, read on the forward strand.
TTTCCTTGTTTTTGTTTTGGTAACAATTTTAGGCATTTTTTTTTTTTTTTTTTTTTTTTTTTGTGGTATCCACATATTCCAAAACTCAACCAGAACGTCTCTAACCTCAATTGGACCTAGTTCTACACAAGTTTTACATATTTTTGGAGGCGAAGAACGAGACTATACATCAAATCATGACGAATCAGACAAGGAATTGAATATTCATAACCCGATTTCAAGATTCAAGTCAAGAACATTGATCTTTCCTCTTTCTTCTATCTGTATTAATTTCGGGTGATTTTTCTTTTCAATTTCTCTCGTGTAATTTAATTACAAGAATGTTAGACTAGATTATTCCTTTGTATTGAATGGATAATGAACCTTATTAGTTGTTAAATTCAATTCATGACTCGTGAATTTAGTAATCTCTATGATTTTTTATTATTTTATGCATTCACGTGTGTTATTTAATTGCTTAGCTACTATTGGATAATTTGTAGCCTATTTGTAGCGGTGTGAGGTTCATAAAAGGTAGAATAATATTGCATATTTAACACGGACAATATGTATTAAAAATAATAGTTATGACGCATGCAATCTTGTGGGATAAATCCTATGAATTAATGCATATTTTTCATGCGAATTCGGATTAAGAATAAGGTCGGGTCATGTTAAATATATATTTGATATATCTTGAAAAAAAAAAAATTGAATAAAACCGGATTCTAGATTTTCATTAACATTAGAAAATAATACTACTTTTTTTTGAGTTTAGAATTGGAAATAGCACTAATAGGGAGATTTAGAAATTCAATACATTTATCACATATTTGGTAAAACAACTTTTATTACTTTCGTAGTTTAAAATTAGTGTAAACAAAGAATCATGTCTTTTGTGTTACAACACTTGTCGAATTTGATAAAAACTAGTAAACCATAATTAGATATTATTTCTCGTGGGACAATATTTTTAATTCACTATATTATTATTTGTCAATATTCTGTATGCTTGCATAATTTTACCACAGTACACTTTGAATAAAGTAGAACCAGCTAGTTTTGGTCCAATTTAGTTCCACTTAAAATTGTTTATTTCAAGAATAAAATTCTAATTAATATTACATTCGGTCTAGATTTCATAAAAATATCAATAATAATACTAAGGCAGGAGCTGAGTGTCGAGTTGTGTGCACTTATAATATAGTTTTGATGTCATAAAATGATAATTTTATAATAAATATATTAGTATCTTTATTTATTTACTATTGTTGCATTTATTTAATATTAAGCTTATGAAAAAAAAAAAAAATTTCAATAGTCATTTTGTGATAACATAAATTGGGTGTTTGCGTTGAAAAGCACAATATGATACTATTTATATTTTGATCATGATTATAAGGCCCCGTTTGATTGGCAAAGTTTTTTAGGAAAGTAGGAAAAAAAATTTCCTTTTCCAACTTTTGTAGTGTTTGATTGGCGAAATTTTCCCGGGAAAATATTTTCTAACTTTCTAAATTTTCCATCTTTTTGAGGAAAATAAATTCTTGATATTTTGGTGAGAAAATATTTCCCAATTTAAAAAAAAATAAAAAATAAAAAATTGTTTTTGCAATTGGAAAAAATTCTAGACACAATAATAATAAAAAAAATCACTTTTATTGACAATTTCCATATAAAACAAAGTCAAACGAATGATATTCAGTATGATTATTTTTTTTCCAAATTTTTTTTTTGTTTATTTGGCAATTGGAACAAATTCTAGATCCAATAATAGAAAATATTATCACTTTAATGGACAATTTTCATAAAAAATGAAGTCAGACGAACACCAAACTTTCAATATTTTCCATGAAAAATTATACCAATCAAACACAATTAATTACAATTCTCAGCAAAACAATTTTTAGGAAAATCTTTTCCCTGTAAAACATTTTCTTTCCACCAATTTTCCATCTTTCTATCAAACGGACCCTAATTGTTATTGGTTTAGCACGTTGTACTCAAAGGTTGTATATATGACTATTTCACCATTTAGTTTGCGATTTGTCCATATAGCACAAATGTTTTTAAGATTACTCAGGTACATATGAAGTGTATTAAATGGATCACATGTCGAGTTTAATTTTATAGCAAGATCGTGTGGAGAGTTAAAATCCACTTGATCTCTAGATATTTTATCTTAATCATTTGACAGGGTTGTTTATATATTTTGTATGTGGGTTTATGGTTCTTTGATTCATCAATGAGGTAAGATCAATTTCGATGGATCAACTATCTAGTTAAGTCAGAAGATTGATAACAAGCGAAGTAGAGAACATGAATATTTTGTCAAGAATTGTCCCCCCTAAAAATGTGTCAATAACTAATTAAATATTTTCTTTCGAACGGTTATAGATCTAACTTAGTATTGCTATGACAAGATTTCAACATTTTTATTTATTCACACAACTATTTAAGAAAATGTAACTTAAGTTAATGAGAATAGCTAGATGAGAAAAATAGTTATTTATATCCGCACCTAATTATCAAATCCTGTATGGGGATGAAATATATTATTTTATATATTCCGAGTGTGCACTCTTTTGTCTGTAGTGGAAAAACAAATACTAATGATAAAGATTGTGTGATTTAAGGTCAACTAAACATGATCTAATTATTGAAACTTGGATAAAATATGTCCATTCTCTTAAGTTTAAAACTTAGTTGCAATTAGTTTTAAAAATTTGAGCTTAATTGTAATAATTAAATCAATTACGGCAGAAATAGACTTGGATATGGATTGAAACTTTTTATCTATAGGGGCAATTACAGAAATACCCTATATTTTGGGGCAGTTTTGAAAAATCATGATAAACTTGGAATAAGTGGTAATTATATATAATTTACCGAAAAAAATACGGCTCAACTCACGACAGAAACCAGCTCCAATATGCAAAAATCGAAGGAAAACTGAAAGGAAGAAGAAAAAATCTTCCACTCTTCCACAAATAACGCAATTCCGGAAGGGAGGAGTCGGTAGTGTCTCCTAGATATTCGACGCAAACTCTCCAGAAATCAAGGAAAGAGAATTATAAGTTTAAATCCAGAAATATTTTAAACAAGAAGGTGAATTTGGATTCCGTAAACATGAATTTTATTGAATCCAGCACATCAATTGTACATTAGCATTGTTGAAGTTATTTGTGTTTTGAGTAGATTTTAGTGTAAGCTTCATTTGAATGATAAGATGTTTCGAAAATGATATGATGATTACTACATATGGAAAATTAGCTTTGAATCAATTGCAATTACTTTGATGCATGCTATATGTTTGACAAAAGAATAATGTGAAAAAGTGACGTTCTGTCACTTTTCTCAAAAAAAAAGTCACATTATCTCATTGGAGCATCAACTAGATGCATACATGTGCGTTTTTGGAAATTTGAACATACCAACTCAAGCAATTAAACTATTTTATGTTAATATATATGAGAAAAAAAACTTTAAATCAATTACATTGATCCATGCAAGATGTTTATGAATTCTGTCACTTTTCTATGTAAAAGTGACAATTTGTCACTATTTTTTAAAAAAAAGTCTCACACAATTTCTTTGTAATCTTTTTGTAGGTATGGATAAAATTAATGTCTTCATTTGTTATGGAGGCAAATGGACACAAGATAATGAATATACAAGTGACAAAATGGCCGAAATTGTTGTCCCAATGGATTGCACATACAACATCCTTGAAAGCATGATATTTTCTGTGATGAAACTAAGTTTATCAACACAGAGAATAAAAGTAAAATATAGAGTAAAGAAAAATCTACTTTTGATGGAGATTTCAGACGATATTTCTCTAACATTTTATTTGGAGCTCAAGATGAAGGATAAAGATCTTACAAACTTTCCATTGTGCATAGATGTGACATTGGTATCAAAAAGTGACGAAACTGAATCTGTTGATGCTATACAATGTTTGGAGGCCGTTGATTTCGAAAAAATGATATGATGGAATTGCAGTTTTGTGATGCTATAACTGATAATTCTATGACATCAGTTCAGAAATTACCTAGTATGGAAGAAATTGCTGTGATGTATATAATAGTATATTGGGAGTTGAAGAAACGACGAATGAAGGAGGCATTGATATTATTTCAGTAGTTACTATGGATGGAATTTCAAAAGATAAAGTGTTCAAGAACAAGACATTGGTTAAGAGAAGTATTTCGATATATGTGATACACAATAACTTTCAATTCAAGGTAAGTAAGTCGGACAAGAGAGAATATGTGGTGAAGTGCATTGATGATAGTGTAAATGGACTTTTAGAGCTTCAACACTTGGTGAAACATATATGTTCAAGGTAAGGTATATTAAAAATGATCATATATGCTCAAATAACATCATTTTGGGAGATCATCGTCAAGCAACCAGCTTAACAGTAGAAGAATTCATAATGTACAAGAATATCTCGACAAAAACAACATAAACTCCCTCGAACATTATGAATAACATGATGAATGCGTATGGAGTGTCGATGCGTTATGAAAAAGTTTGGAGATATAAGGAGAAAGCATTGGAATTGGTGAGAGGAGATCCCACAGAGTCATATGGAAAGCTTCCAGAATACTTGTACATGATAGAACAAACAAATTCCGGATCAGTTACAAAAATTGAGACATATCAGGACAACAAATTCAAATACCTCTTCATGGCATTAGGAACATCTATTCAAGGGTGGAAGTATTGTAGACCAGTTATAGTAATAGATGCTACATTCTTAAAAGGCAACTATGGCGAAACGCTTTTCACTGCATGTACACAAGATGCTAACAACAATATTTTCATATTAGCGTTTGGAGTTGGTGATTTAGAAACTAATGATTCATGGAAATGGTTTTTAACTATGTTAAAAGAAGCTTATGGTGAGCGAGAAAGATTGTGTATAATCTCAGATGGACATGCAAGCATAAAAAATACAATTTACAACGTGTATGAGAATGCACGCATGGGCTATGTTCCTATCACTTGTTAAAGAACTTGAAAGTCATCTTTTTGTGGGAAGAAAAAAGGAAAGAATATTGTAGAGCATTTCAACAGAGCTGTGAGCGTATATTCTAAGAATGATTTTGAGTTCCATATGAAACAATTTGATGAAATCAATACAGGGATTCGATCACATTTGGTATGTTCTATAATAACCTCTGTCACCTTTTTTTTTAAAAAAAAAGTCATACTCTGTCACTTTTTTAACAGAGAGTGACAAAATGTCATTTTTTTTATAAAAAGTTTGCAAGTGTTAATACTTTTTTCTAAGAATGATTTTAGTTCCATATGAAACAAGTTGATGAAATCAATACAGGGATTCGCTCACATATGAAAAAAGTTAATACTTTTTTCTAAGAACGATTTGGTATGTTCTATAATAATCTTTGTCGCTTTTTGTTAAAAAAGTACACTCTGTCACTTTTTTAACGAGTGTCACTTTTTTAACAGAGAGTGACAAAATGTCATTTTTTTCGATTAAATGAATACTAATATTTTGAATCTTCTTTGTGCAGAAAGATATTGGTTATGAGAAATGGTCAAGGGCTTACATGACAAACAACAGATTTTCTACAATGACTTCAAATATAGTTGAGTCAGTAAATTCGGTAACAAAAGCAACAAAAGGTTGTCCGATGGAGCCTTTATTGGAATCGTTAAGATACTTGTTGCAAGAATGGTTTGTAAAGCATATAAATGGTGCACGAGCAACCTTCACAACATTTTCCACCAAACAAGAGAAAAAATTGATAGAAAAGTCCGTGGAGTCAAAAAAAATGAAGGTAAAATACTATAAACCTGTTGTTTTGTTATTTTATGTTAAGGTTTTTTTATATAACATGGTTTGTAGTCTCTATACATATTGAGTTTTCACTTTAAATCTTCCTTTAATATAAAATAGTGACAAATTTTTGCAAACAGGTATCAACTTCAAGTTCGATATTGTATCAGGTTAATGATTGTCGTGCCTCATATTTGTTGAACATGGAAGAAAGAACATGCATATGCAACAAATTCCAAGTGGACAAGATTCTGTGTGCACGCGCACTTGCAGTTATTGCAAAGATAAAGGGATATTCATATTCATATTGTTCAGTATATTATACAACAGATATGTATATTCGAACATATATGAGAGTAATTTTTCCACTTGGAGATCACAATGACTGGAATGTACCAGAAGAGGTAAAAGCAAGAGTAGTCTTGGCTCCTGATCAAAAAAGAAAATCCGGACGACCTAAAGAAAAAAGAATACCATCAAAACGAGAGAAAATCCAAAGTGCAAAATGTGGGAGATGTGGAATTAGTGGCCACAATCGTAGATCATGTCAAAATCCAACAAATGGGAAAAAGAAACCACAAAAGAAAAGGAAGTTGGAAGACATCATATGAAAGTAGATTACTTGACATTTTTTAGTTTTAGAATGCTTTTTTTTTTAATTCTGAAGTTTATTATGTATGTGATTTGGTTAAAAAAAGTGACGATGGATTTTGATGGATACAACTTTATTGAAAAATGTTTTGTCATGTGTTCGTGTATGTGAATGGATATCATGCTCCATTGACATTGGATCTACAGTTACTTAATAAATGGACTAGGTTCTAGCATCGTCCACTGAGCCTTTCAGCATGACTTCAAATATAAAACTACTACAATAAGTGAAATGATGTCACTGTCACTTTTTGTTCAAAAGTGACAGTGTGTCACTTTTTTAGCAAAAAGTGACGTTTAAAAACAAAACTATATAACCGATATAAAAAATTGCACATCTAATAGAAAACATGTTTATAAAAGTTGGCACCGTGCTTGTGCTTACACTATTTGTTCTTGTTTTGACTTCTCCTTTATTAAAACCATCCATTTTAACAAAAAGTTACAGTAAACAAAGCGCAGTGTCGCTTTTTTAGCAAAAAGTGACGATACGTAATATCCCTGTTCCGAAGTATTAGCAAAAAGTGACAATTGTTAGGTACTAGTACTAATATCAGCTACATCACCAATATCCATGTTCCATTGATATTGTAAAGAAAACATATTCGTTAAATCAGTCATTATATAAAAGACATTCAATCAGCTTACATGCATCCACAAAATATTCTAACTAAAATCAGTCATTTCATTACAAGACATGTATCCATTTCTTCAAAATCTTCTTCTTCTCTATCACTAATCCATCTCATTTGACAACAACATATCACTAATCAATCTCTTTTAACAGCCATTCATTATCTGTATCATATTCCTCATCTTGCTTCTTCTTCCCATAAACATATAATTGAGCAGCAATGTTTCTTCTAGTATGTAGAATGTTAAATGTCTTTGGCAATTCTTTTAACATTCCATTAATGAAGTACTGAGCATACATAATCACATATATTCCACAATCTCCACTGCATGAAAAAAAGAAAAGTAAGATAAGTAAATACATGAATATCAAATGAAAACAAAAAAAAAATCCTTAGAAAAATAGTCTAACCCGGTATTCTGCTGTGGAAGTTTTGGAACCATTTTTACAACCAATGGTTTCAAAGCATCTTCTTCTGAAATGCATTTTCTCTCAAAGAAGCCAGCGTGAAAAAGAAGATGAGGAATTATATCAGAAAATGTTTTGACAGCCTCAAGTACTAAAGCCTTCCTAACAACCTTGTGGTATGAATTATACACATGAAAGCACTTATGTTGAATATCAAATTGACACAGAATCCAATGGGCTGAATTGGACATTCTCATTGGCATAAGCACACGGTCAACAAGGCTCCAACTTGTATTACATGGCATATACATCCCGATAACATATGAAAGGAGTGAAGTCTGATTTTTTAAAGCCGACTTATCTTGGCAAAAATCAGTATATATACCTCTCATTTGGCTATCAAATGGAAAGTCTGTGGTTGTAGCCTTTACACTTATACTTTGTCCATGTCTTAACATCTTTCTCAAGTAATAGAAACAAACATCGATATGCTACAAAAAAGGGAAAAATGACAAAATCAATGATTGTACTAAAAATTATATCAAAAAATCTTAAAACGCCAGCAAACAAAATAGCTTACTGTATCTTCTAGACATTCGTCCGGAGTATACAACTCATACCACCACTGTTTGGTAGATACAGCAATATCACCGAAGTAGAAACAAGGACTGATAATTGAATTTTCATCATTGAAATGCTTATGCCTACATCACAGAATGTAAAAAGTCACATTGTGTCACTTTTAAACAAAAAAGTCACATTGTGTCACTTTTTAAAAAGAAAAGTGATATTGTGATAACAAACAATTGAATTGTCACTTTGCTAGATAAAAGTTATAAACAATGAATATTAATAACTTACTTATTTTTTTTTACCAACCTTTTTGTACCAAAGCTCGAAACCATCAACGTCATATGCATGAGGGCCCAAACCGACGGGAAATGTATAGGTACCTTTTACAACAGGTTTTATAGTCCTTGCTGTGGAATCATACTCATTCACCCAGGGAGACTGAAGTAATGCTGCAGGTTTCTTTTGTCTCTTCAATGGTACATTTGGTGTAACTTCATCATCAATTAGAATAGCATCAACATTTTTCTCTTCAATTTCAGTTTCAATTTCAGTTTCAGCTTGAATTGCATCAGTTTCAGCTTGAATTGCATCTGTTATTTCCACAACTTTTTGCCAAATTTCATCCTTTAATTCAACCTCATTGTCCACCACTTGAAATCCGGGTTCAACAAATGGTGATGCAACATGTTGAAACATAATCATTAAAATAAATATATTAATTTAAAAACAAACATAAATTATAAAGAAAATGATAATCAAATTAATATATTTATACTTCTTGATGTTTTGCTAAACTGTGAGCAACACCATGGTCAACTCTTAACCAATCATCTTCAAGAACTTCAACTTCTTCATTCAAATTTATTTCAAGTGCATTGTTACTTCCTTCAACTTTCTTGTCGCTATTTTCAAATTCTTTGCCACTTTTTTCCACTATCTTGTCACTTTCATTAACTGCCATCTCTGTTTTACTAAGTGGCACCTCAACATCTTTTTCCTTACCACTCATTTCAAACTCAACGCCTAAAGAAAAACTAGGACAATCATATAACACCTGGTTTGTCATCTTCGTTTCATTTGGTAAACTCTCCACATAATCCTACAAAAAAAGTTAATTTCAGAAACTCAAAAAAGTCACAAAGACTAAAAAGTTACAAAAACTAGACAAAAAATTGCATGTATTAAATTTAAACTCGAAAACACTTGAATACCTTCGTTACTTTTTCATTACTAGCCATCATCATACTGTCCACTTTCTGTTCCAAATCTTGTAGACGCTCCGTTACTTTTTCATTACTAGCCATCAGAATACTGTCCATTTTTTGTTCCAAAATTTGTAGACGCTCCATAACTTCATCATTCATTTTAACCCTCTTTTCAACCTTTCTTAGACGTTTCGAAAATTTGTTTGACTGAATTTTCATTTCGAGGTCAGAAATGCGTTCAGAAATTATGCCATTTGACTGCACAACTTTTGTTTCAACCTCAGCTAACCTTTTCCAAAGTTCTTCATTAGTCTTTGAGGCTCCCTAAAAAACATTATTGAAGACAAACTTATTAACCACTTGTAATTCAATGCACAAAAAATATAAAAAGTGAGTGACACTGCATCCAAAAAATAAAAAGTCACTGTGTCACTTTTTGTTAAAAAAGTGACATCGGTGTCACTTTTTTAACAAAGAGTGACAAAATGAATGAAGTCTCTGATCAAAAAGTGACACAGTGACAACTGCATCAAAAAAAGCGAGACAGTGTCACTTTTTCACAAAAAAGTTGCACAATATGATAATAAATTAACAAATGCACAAACATCATCATTCTTCCCTTTGTCCCTCTTTTCTGAAGACTTGCCAGAACAACCAACAGATGGTGCATCTAGTAACTTCTGTTGACCTATTGGATGCTCAAAGTCGTCATCATCCTTGTCAGTGCCAAAACTTTCACAATTTGTTTCAACAAACAAGCCAACTGTATAGTTTTCTTTCTTCTCTACCTCAAGAGGCACCACCCGATTTACTTTCAGCTGAAAAATACCAAATCATATAATTTACAAGAACCCAATATAGTAAAGATATAAAATAAATAATAGAAGTGTAGAAAACTTACTTTAAGCAAATCAAAAATGTTCTTCCTTAAAGCCACGGATGTCACGTGCTCTTTGCAACTCCAACTCAACATTCTTGGAAATTGAGGTTTATGCTTGATGCAAAACCTCTTTTGAGAAATAGCAGGAATGGTTTCATAAATCCATACTTGAAAAGCAAGTAGGAATCCACTCAACCTATACTCTAAAAATTTCTTTCCAGTAAAAATATTCTTCATTCTTTTGTTAAAGGCATTCTTCAATGATGATAGAGTCACACTAAAAATTTCTTTACCCCAAGGAAAATTATTCATATCTTCAGACTCCACAAGACAAAAAAATGAATCATCAACGCCCTTGTGATAAGAGGTACCAAATAGGAAGGATGTAATAAGATAAACAAGGCCCATATCAACTACATCTTTATCTACAGTGTTGATTGGGAGATTAAGGAGCACTTCTTGGACTACTTTTGTTGAGATACTTTGGTACTCTTTGAAGTAGCTCTATTTCAAATGGCTCTTCTTCATTCCAAATCTGGTAAAATCACCATTACCAAAGCATCTCAGCCCTGAGATTAAACAGAACTCCTCAATTGAAAATTTCACAAGATGATCATGAATGTTGAAATACATTTCATCTGTATTCGGCTGCTTCACCTCCCTAAGCAGCAGTTGATGTATCAGTTGTGGCTGCAACTCTATTACTTTCAAATCTATAAAGGCACCAATGCACGTATTTTTGAATAAACTCCTTTGATGTGGACTAAATTTTTTATTCAAGTCCGTTATAACCTCGTGAGGTGAATATAATGTAACTTTCCCTTTGAACCAACAATTTTGGGGGATTATAAAATCCCAATCCTACAAAAAGATTTGATAATGATTAAAATCATGAATCTGGAAAAATAGATATTTTAGCTATACAGGATCTATAGCACATACTATTACACAAGCACATTACTGGATTACTTCAGCACATACTCAAAAAAGCAGCACATTACTCCAAAAAAACTGCACATTACTCCAGCACACTCTTGTAGCTATGCAGGATCTAAAACACATACAAGAACAAGCACATTACTCCAACAGAACAAGCACATTACTCCAACACATACTAAAAAAAACGCACATTACTCCAAAACAACAAATCATGAATCTCGTGCCCAACTCTTCATAGAAAAATACCGTGCAAATAACCACAAAATCGAAAGGGAAAGATAAAAGCACACGGTTCAATAATACTGAAAATTAAAGCAAAAACGCGCAAAACAATGATGTAGTAGAATACAACCCCTCATGGAAAGCAATAATAATCAGAAGTTTTCGAGAGTAATAATTATCAGAAAAACAGCAAACAAAAAAAAAAGAGCGACAATGTCCGAGATATGAACCTTGGGTTTATACGATTTCTTCTTCTTTGAAGATGGTTCTTCATCGATGTCTCTTTTCCTCTTCAACGCGCTTCCTCCAGCCATTGCAGAAATAGAAAACGGATTTTGGGCGACTACAGACAAGGAAAGTGGAGTCTAAAGATTGTCGATTTTGGGCGACTACAGACGAGGAAGGTGGGGTCTGGAGATTGTCGATTTTGGGCGACTGGAGACGGGAATGGACGTGGGGTTTGGGGATTCTGTGTTTTGTGAGTTTTGGGGACTGCAGACGGGGAAGGGATGTGGGGTTTGGGATTTTGGGTTTTGTTATAAAAAGCGTAATTAATACGGTTTTGTGGTGATTAATTAGTTAATTAGGGTATTTTTCTAATTAGTAATGTTTTGACCGTACGGGGCCTAATTTCCCCGTATATATATCTTTATCACTTGAACTTGATGAACTTGGGGTTGGATTTACCGGCAAACTTGTGGAAAAATGTTGTTCGTAGAACTTGCTCTACAATTTGACATTCTTCTCTATTTTCCATTTCAAGAGGTTTCCATAAAATCTCTGTTAGTGACTTGCATTTATGCATTTTATGTATCAGTGTCTCTTAAAGACAGCTAATGTAGTACTATTTACGTTGACATATACTATTTGAAATAACAAACGATGTTTAGACTCAACAACACTTAGACAGAGGTGAACAGGTGTATATCATGTGAAATTAAAATTAAACAAACAATAATAAACAAGTCACAATTTATTGTCTCCGAATGATTGTTAATGTCAATTTAAACTCTAATTGTCAATCAAGCATATAGATATCAAAACATAAAAGTAAAATCAATACCACACATGTTTACGAAGGAAAACCCCTTGAAAAATTCTTCCCACGAATAAAAAACCTCCAAGCAAACCTTGTTAAAAATATAATATTACTTGAAAAAAAATAAAAACCAAAGGTCAAAGTAATAATAAAAATTAAACAAAAACAAAAATGCAAATGAAGCTAAAATTAAGCAATGTCAATTTAAATATCAAAAATCCCTTGACAATGCACTAAAATTTCGTTTGCTTGAAACCTCAAGCATATGGTATCAATGACATGTAGTGATAATGGATTACACACCACAGCCATTGTCTACTTCTACTCTAATGTTCATGAACGTTTGTATATACATTTCAATTTTGAGATGAAGTAAATTTATTTATTTACTACTTACAATAACTATTCATTTATGTCTTGTGTAGCAAATTAATTAAGAGCCCTTGATAGTGAAAATAAACTGAAACAAAAGGATTAATTAGTTAGTGTCCTCCAAATTTAAATTATTCTTAAATGTCAACGCGGGAAATAGTCAACCCAGCAACCATCAACCAAAACGGAGATAATTATTTGGTCCGAATTTTTGGTTTATTTTTTAAATTAAATCACTCGATAAGACATATTCTATTAATAATGAAATTAAAATATAAGTTTTGGAAAGGCAAGTATGACTTCTAACTTAAGGTACAATTGAAATCTTACACCGTCCTGACATGGAAAGATAATTGTACAGTTAAAGAAGTACAATTAATGTGACTAGACATGTGATTATACAATGAGTATATGACATGATCCGTTCCAAATCAGACCCGAACCAAGACGTGCATCAATGGTAGATGCTGACTAGATGTCAGATCCACCATTGAGGCTAATTATGAGTTACTACAAAATATTAAGAATAATTTGTTTATGAAAAGTATAGTGCGATGAGCACAAAATAAATATTTTGTGCTCTATCAAAATGCATCATATCGTGTGGATATAATTTTAAAATCATCAAGTTCCTCAATACATCAAGAACCCGTCTACCTGTAAGAAAAATTGTGTAAAAATATATGAGTTGATAGCTCAATGAGTGAAAAAATTTAAAATAATTATATTTTCTCATTTTTATATTTTTTTATCGAAAATCAAGTGGAAATCACTTAACAGTTCACATTATAATAACATCAATAATCAAGACGTGAGACATCTTATAACAATGAAAAATATCATCTAATAGTTATGATATAATCATCAACAAAAATCCATATTATCATCTCATCCCATCACATGTAATCAACTAAAAATGTACCCTCTGACTGAAATCCAGTGTTCTAAAAGGCGAGTCTTGGCGTGAGGCGTGACCAAAATGCCAAGCCAAGTGGGTTAGTTTCTTATTTAGCTGTCACGACAATTGTTTGAAGTTAAAAATTAAAAGGTTGGCAAACAAGAAGAGGAAGAACAAAATAGAGACTCTATTAGCAAGTGATGCAATTAATGCACAATTTTGGATTGTATAGGGTTGTGATGATGATGAGTATGATGGGGTGGAAAATGATATAAGGGAGCCCGCCGAAGAGGATTTTGTATCAGAAGACACGTGGGATGATTTAGATAAAGAAGATCTTACTGAATTGGAGTCCGATAATCCTATGCTATTTACTTACTATTTTGTATTTAAATTTGAAACTTATATTTTTGTTGGAAACTTTGAAAAAAATGTATAAAGTTCCTATAAATCTGTTTTAAATATTTAGTAAATATTATTATTAATTGATTAAAAATTAAAATAATATTAAAATAAAAAAAGTCTTTTTACGCTTTTTTACGCATATGCCTCTCCTAAGCTCGCCTAGCCCATAGCTCGACTTCCACGCATCGCCACTCATTACGTATTTTAGAACCTTGCTGAAACTTATAATCCATCCCTCGAGCATAATACTTTCGCCATGGGTCTGTGGCCCCTCCGTGAATGAAAGTGGTCCCAAAGACTTCTCATAATCAATACTAGAACATGGTCAATGCCCCTTAGTAAACTATATACACGGTCAGACCCCTTAATCCACAGTCAAGACCCCTCAGTGTAGTATAGAACAAGGCCAAGGTCTCTCAGTGAACTAGAATAAGTATATAATCACGGATACTTTTCTGATCTATCTCAATATCATATATGTCTCACATTCCAATTCACAAATAATCCATACACAATCTTTAAAATTTCACACTGGTCATAATGAAGGAATATTTTCAAATTAATCATGTAATTGGACAAATAATTCACATAATTGCATAAAATGTATAAAGTATAATTAATTTATTAATACTTGGAGAATGTTTAAGTTTTTCCATTCACTGGACTAATTCGATCAATAAGTGTCCCGACCTCGCTATTTCTTGAAAAATAAAATATTTCTTCATATTAGCAACCATTTAATCCAATTCCAAAACTAATGGACCAATAGAAGACATAAGCAACTCAACTATTGCTCATTTTTTTTTT